>CM021540.1:11740571-11754791 GCA_010994315.2 Pisaster ochraceus | reverse complement strand
CCTATTTTGTAGCCCAAATAGCCCAACGAAGCCGGTGTGCCCCTTTAACTATGACACCGACAATAGCCACTGTCCATGTCGTCACTTTGAACAATCGTCCAGCATCCCTTGTAGAGTACACGTGGTTCCATCTAGTTCACATACAGTATGTGTGCACGCAGACTGCTGGCCATCTACCTGCTAATAGAGGGCGCCCTTCAGCCAAAACGTTTAGGCATTTAATGTCCAGGGGTTAAACTGCTCACAGTTTTAAAATAGCGCTTAATCATTATTTCTAAAAGTCTCTACATATTTTAAGGGCTGCAGAGCATACCTGCCGCTTTTATTACAGAACTGCCGCTGCAGGCAACGTTCACTTTGCTGTGGTGTTTGGTAAACTAGCACTTGTCATTCTCACTTGTGCGATTTAACCAGGCAGGGTAAGGTTATGGAAGCTAATTGAATGCATCACGGAGTTATCGGGCTTTATAAAAGTTGTCATAGAGCACAAATAATGCTTCAGGCTTGGGTGTAAATATTTTTTCCACAGAAATGTTGTTTTGAAATTGACCACGTGCATGTTTGGATTTGTGTTACTCCTAGTATGCGTTCAATCGATCGTATCAATATTGACTGCATCTGAGTGCACTGTCGCATATCAAATTACTCGGTGAAGTCTGGACTACCATCTCACGAGGACAAATCGATTGAAACGGAGAAGCCGATTTCACCGAGTGATTTCTGCGAGAATGCCCGAACAAAATGCATTCAATTGTTATATAATAACTCACACAAAGACCTAAGACTCACACATTGTCATTTGAACTTATTACAATAAGCATAAACAAGACACAGAAACTTGTCCATTCCAAACTTTGAATATTCTTTTTTGAAAAACAGCGTGGACGACTCCATGAGGAGGTCGCCGCCTCGTTTTGACAAACGGGCTTGGCGAATGTTTTGGAAGCGACACCAAGCGTCGCTATGTATTTGATTCAACTAGTCATTACATTTTGGGGTGTCGACGCGTTGTGGCAGTACATACATGGCAAAATAATGGATGACACGTGACGCGTGTATATACCATCAATAAAAATGACAAGGATCTGTATGTGTATGGCACACAAAATAATTTTGTGTTATATTATAATATAATGTACAGAAATAAATTGATTATAGCCGTATAACAGATATGACAAGCGCTTTTATAGATTTGTAAACAAACATGGATTTGCCGGCATGGCTTCAAAACACAAGGCAAGTTTCGCTAGGTCCCGGCGCCTCATCTCTTGGCTGAGACTAGTGGGGCCAAGCGAATAGCAGTTAAGCTCAGTGGTAAATAGCTATTATGAAATAGACAGCAAAGGGTTTAAGGTGCCCCCTCCCCCCTCCCCTCTCCCCCCACCCTCTCCCCCTCTCTCTCACTCTCTCTGTCTCTCTTCAATCTTGAAGAATAAAAGTAGCCTCCAATGTTTCTCCAACCTATTATTCTATCTCTTCGATCAAAGAAATACTCAATCGATCTTGAGTTTATATCTTAACACCACTTCTAACTTGATTCCAGCTTTTAGTGCTATTTCAGATTCTAATGAGAGCTTTATTTTTGTTCGCTCTCTGTATGTGCGTGAATCAACAACAAAACAATGAAAGCATTTGACGACTACATTAGCACCCGATGGAATGTTCATTAAGCTGTGAGCATTTTTGTCACAATGGTAGTTTTTACACAGGTACGGCGCCTCCTAGGAACAAAAGAAATACTTCAACGTTACAAACACATGGAATTGCGTTTCATTGTGTTTAAAGGTAGGGTCATAGATTGGTTTTTGTCAACGTAAAACTAATATATCGGCCAAGTTATCAAAACATTTATCAAACAATTAAAGTCAACTGTGAAAGTTTCAGCTGAATACAGTGTCTACTTGTTGAGAAACTATCACGATGTTTTCATCAAAGAACGTCAAATCCATCCACGATTAGTGAGGTGACAGCGGGTACCAACCGCATGTCTGGCTGTGGCATTTACAAAAGGACACCACGGAATTGACTCAAAACTAGCCTTGAGGTGAGTTTAGGAGATTCAAAGATGTTTCAACATTCTTTTATTGAGTGTTAATCAAAGGGGGACATTTCAGACAGATACTTCACATGATGTTTACAATCTTTATAACAAGGAGGCTTTCGGATGGAAATGCACCAAACAAAGTCAGGGTCATTACCAAAGTATAACCCAACCTTTAACATTTTTCAAAAATTATTAAGAGGGAACGCAATATATTCATTTCTTCCTCTCCTATGTCGTAATCAATTGCAACCCTAGGGGCAACATTGTGTACTGATGCGTTTTACACACAGTCCATCCATAGAAGAAGAAAAAACGCCCGGCGGATAAAGATTGTCTTTATTTCTTGATTAAAATCAGATAAATAAAGTTGTAGTATTGTCACTCCCGAATCCCTTGTGTGTTCTCCATACCCATTGATCAAGATTTAAAGTAACGAACTGTAGCTTTCATGCTAAACAAAACTCTCGTTTCTAACGATGGCACAGTACACCGTGGTCCATCTCTTACTTTTGTTGTCCAAAATAATTGTTTGGCCAGTGGAGGGCGCTAGTATGTCGCAGATGGTGTTGCTTTACGGACAAGATGGCACATACTACGTTTTTGTTCATGCGTTCAGGTTAAGGACCTACCACTTTTAGATATCTGTTGTTTATGACATTCTCTTTTCAATTATTTTGATATGCAATGAAGATGAGATTTAAGAGCTATGGCTATTGAATTCGTGATAGAATTCTAAGTGTTGGTAAATGTTAGAAATTTGTCTTTGGATCGAGACGAAGAGAGACGTATTGAGCAGGGAAGTCGGTTAGGTTGAGACACTGTCCCAGCCGTAAGAGGTTTGGAGGCAAAACAAATTATGGATATCTTTGACAAACTACAGATATTTCTGGCTTCAACAAATTTAAATCACCGTTGATTTCTTTCACTTGTGTCGAATCTTGTTAACGAAGGTTTTTCTTGAATGCGACCAAACCTAACCCAGGTTTTCCGCTCTAAAACAATCCAATTACGGCGACTTGTGTGTCTATTGTATACGACGATGGCGTCATGATTTGGCTGATCATTGATGTACAGTTACTGTCACCGTAATATATGATCACAAAAGCCGTCCATGTAAGTTCAATTTAGCAGGACTTTTAATAACTAAAGTCAACAAAACGCACAGTCAACGTTACGATGATTTCATGCCAAGTGAAGGTGTGCTCATTTTCTGTTTTGTTCTCGGTCTCCATAAGGTAGTGAATATGAAGGCACACATTTTCCCCTAATTCAATCAAACCGGTGTTTCTTTTTAGCTACCGCAGCGTACGATTCGTTCTGCACGCATGGTTTTGTTCTTCTCATTCGGGCCCTTTAGTCAACCTTTTTTCGTTTATGTAGAAATTCAAGTTGATTCACAATTTTTACTACCTATGTACAACTGATGGAATCAAAAGACTCATCGAAGCGCGCAGTATAATGTGTTGCTATAGTTATTGTGTTCGTTTTCGTTTGCGGGCATTCAAGTTCAACTTTAGACATGAGTTAGTTTCGCTTATTCGAGTAAAAGCTGACAACTTAAGTTGTTCTTAAATTGTTCTCTGTGTTGTTTGCGTATTATTTACATCCTGTGATTTGTCTTAATTGCAATAATTGTTCTCATGATTAAAATAATTAAGCCCGTACCTGGTACCCAGAAGCTGTTATAGACAGATTGCAAAGTCAAGGTTATTCCCTTGAAATGAAAACAAAATTGTATACTTGCTCTGGTCTGTATGTTTTCTTTTTCGATTTATGTTAATGATCGGATCATGGACCATTATCATTTTAAAAGTTAACCAATGTTTTTTAAGAAATAAGAGCTTTCCTTTATACAGGTCCTTTTCTTTTTGTTTATAGTGTGTCATGTTTATTATATTACTTCTTTTCGTTTAAAATATCTTAAAGTGGTTTCTTAAATCTTCAATGTTCCGACGTGGCATCTCGGCATGTAAGTTGTGCTGCAAGTACCAGTCAGAAAGCACGTACCATAGAAATTAATTGGAATACAAACGTTTGAAGAAAAAAATCATTATTAATGACACTGAATACACCAGCCTCTTGCTGCTGGCTTTTACGAAATTGAATGATCTTTGCGACCTAATGAATTTGAATCATCTTATTTGACAAGTAAATTCTTGAAATTGAATTACTCCTTTTGACTGAGGGGAGCTGATGCAACGGAGCATTTATGTTCAAACGAAATCGAATGAGCCGGTGTTCAATGAAGTTTTGTTGAAATTGGCCGGGAAAACCTATTTTTTATTATCGAAATAATTCTTTGTTTCCTTAAAAATAGTATCTCGTTCCCGTTATATAGCTTATTTTTTCCCCTTAAAACAATTAATGTTGTTCCATAGAAATAATATTATGTTACCTCGAAATAGCTTTACGAAGAATTGAAATGATTTTGACGGGGAACGAAATAATCGTTATTATTTTGAGGGGAAACAATACAATTTTGAGAGAACGAAATACATTTCCCCGTTAGAATAAAACACGAATAGAGTTCGATGACTGAAACGATCTGGAATGAAAAGAACGAGCTCATTGGGTGCACGAAAACGGAGCTGAGTGTAGACATAACAAAAATGAAACCTTATATGAGATGATGAAAACTGGAAAACATTATATGTGCAAAATATTATTTATTTGTTGTTATGCCTTATTATTCGTTATTCTGTATGGTGTTTACCAGCCTGGTGCTTACATGCTGTATTGGTTCAACCGCATCTTATACAAACAAAGTATTTCCAACTTGAGTTGTTATGTGACATAAACTACTGAAAAGGTGGGGTTGTAAATTGGTAAATACTCCAAACATTAATGACCATAACAACTTACTTGGTGAGAAGCACTGCAGCTGTTGAGAACTTTTCACCCGCCAAAATAAAATTGAATCTGAGAAACGATTCATGCTTGAATCGTTTCTCAGATTTGTTTGGGTTGGTGTCCGTTCGCGCAAGCTGAGCCAGAGATGCGGTTGGTACTTGGTAGCCGATGTCACCTTGCTAACGTGGATGGATTCGAGGTTCGCGTAAAAATGCCGTGATGGTTTTGCGCTGTTTTTCAGCACGATATTCAGCTGAAACTTTCACATGTGACTTTTGTTATATCTTTCTTTATACTTTTGCCATTATATAAATCAGCATTACGAAGACAAAACCTGTCTATGACTCTACCTATTAGATCAATATTTAAGATTTCATTTATTTATTTAAATGGCCTCTTAACAACAAACATGTAAAACTTAATTACCACTCTTAATTACAAATCTAAATGACATCGTAAAATTAAGACTAGACATTTACAAGTCAGACTGGTAGGCGTGATGGGACAGATGCACCAGCACGCCCAGCACGAAATCGTATCTCTGTAGGCACCGATCACACTGCTTGCAGGAAATAAATTGCGGTCTATTATTGCCGCCAAACTGAACATCGCTGTTAAAATTGAGCTTTCTCTTGGTCATTTGAATATACGGCAGCGGCGAAAATAGGACAATGTTTTAGTGAGGTCAATGGTATAAACCAAGTTTTCAAGGGGAAATTCTGGCCAATTATAGCTATACTTTCCGTTTGCATTTTTCTCAAATAAGCCCTTTTTCCTGCTCGTTTGTCATGCTGTTTACTACATACACGACAATCTGGCGTGGATGTAAAAACGAATCGTTGTCTGCGTGAACATTAAAATTACGGTACTATATTTTGTACTGGTGCTTTTTAATCTGAAATATACAGATTTCAAATTGAGGGATGGGTGCACAAGAAGGTACAGGTCCCCCGTGCACCCCCCCCCCCCCCCCCCCCCCCCCCATAGAAATGGCACTGCGTACGGACCTGGTTTCTTTTCACCAAAAGTTTCAGATATTCCTCATAAGTTCAGAGAAGCAATATACACGAACAAATTACAAAAATTAAGCAATTAAAATTTTGAGGAAACATACGACTTAAGGAGAAAGACTGCTGCTTTAAATAAAGAGATTGGTATTAAACAACGGATAGCGATGGGCAATGCGTTCCACAAGGCAGGAACACTATAGAAAATAAAATACTTTAAATGTCGGAAAATTTGAATGTGAGGAAAATCTCTACGTTGCTTAATTTGAACAAAGAGTTGTCAATGCCGGTGTGATTATAACAGAAACATTGGCTCAACAGTTCTCTACTTGATTCTAGCGAGGTAAGATCTAGAAGAGTCAACCTTTGTGAGTAACTCAGGTACCCAGCTTGATCATGGTTAGTTGAATTGGGTCTAAATTGGGACTGCATTTTCAATAATCGGTCTACAGAGTACTGAATAAATCTGGTAAAAAAGCTAAGAATGACCACAAGTTCTCTAATAAAACCCAGGGCTTGTGTAGCTTTATCAAATTGTTTTGTTATGAGTTTGCCATTTGAGACCGGGTTGAGTTGTGATTCCAAGATACTTGTAAGTTTTGACGTCGCCTATAAAATAGGTACAGAGCACATGGATTAAGTAACTTCACTGACGCTTAAATATAGGACGGTTTTCACGCCAACTGTCTCCAAAATATCAGAGAGGGAATTGGGCAGTGGTAATAACACAAAATGACCCCCCCCTTACACCAGGGTTAGAGGACCCTGTATTCTGCAGACAATGTCTTCATCCATTAGAGTACGATGCCATCAATTTGAGCAGGGTCTTCGGTTCTGCAGTAGATCACTATATTAGACTGGTTTGAGTCTTGTCGAGTTGATTTCAACAGTCAGTTTCCATCAAGCTCTCCCTCTCAGAACTGGCTAAGCGCGGGAGATTGGGGGCTCAGGATAATTCCCGTCTCATATGAGCTCGATTAAATGCACAACTGAAATGTTGGACAGATCAAAAGCTCCTCAAAGTTATTCTTTGTCCCCGCTTTCCAACCCCTCCCTCCCTCCCTCAAAAAACAAAACAAACAAAAAGCAAACAAACAAACAAACAAACACCCCAACAAAGTATTATCTTACTGTTTTAGAAAGCTGATATAATGCACATAGTCAAGAAACTACAAGCAAGAACTGTCTGCTTGGTTCTCAAGTTCCAACCGACTCTGCTGATTGAAGTGAATGAATTGTATCTTGGGCCCACATCGCAAACATCCTCCCATTTCTCGCACATAGCATTGTAAAATGTCAAATAACACTCAATCTTCAGATAGCTGTATTTCCTAACAATTACTTGTACATTCAGGTATAACGTAATGATGACGTCATCATATAACGAATGACGTTGATTCAAAGTCTTATACTTGAAAAATTCACGACTTCTTAACTATACAATGTTTTTTTTATATCATCGGAGAGGTCCTATGAATAAACAATATTTAAAATGCCATGACCCATAACCCAATTTCTACCCTTTTCCGGATTAATTGAAGTTATTTTTAAAAAACAAAAAAAACACTTCAATGCCTGTTTGCAAAATGAAAGGGACTTTCTTTATAAGTGTTTTCTTTTAAAACAATGATTCCAGGACCTAATCAACTAATGAGGACGTCATTATCAGCAACTAATGAGGACGTCATGATCAGCAACTAATGAGGACGTCATGATCAGCATCTTCAGTGACAGGTTTAATTAAACATATTAGGTCCATGGAAGAAAAACAGACTGCAAGCTCAAAATGGTATTAACTTTAAATTAATTTAACACTTCAATCTTAATGCCTATGAGTATGAGAAATTAATGTATCGGTGTCGTTACCAGGTGTCGATTTACACAACACGTAAATCAAAAATGTATTTTATATAATCCCATCTCATGACTTGAGTCTTTGCGTTGTGTATAGGTTTGAGTTGATGTAGTATAGGCAATGTTGGAATGAACAGCTGTGACCTCGTTTTGACCTAGATTTTTAAGGATGTTTTTTTGGTCGTAATGACCAAACCTTCGTGCGGTTACATTTTGATCACTGCTATTGGGTTTTTGTTTTCAGTATTTTAGTTTTTATTTATTCATTTGTTTGTTTAATAAGTTATTAATTAATCTAAAAAGTGTGACCAACTGACCCCTGACTTCTTCCCACTCCCAGGATTACAAGAGCTTAGTAGACCTGCCGGTCACTGTTTTGGTGAAGAGTTTGGACTTGCAATACGTTATGTTTTAAAGACCATGGTTGAAGGCCCCTGTTCAATGCACTCTTTATATCATCAATCCTGGACTGATCGGGCGGTTTCAGCTGTATGACGTATGATGATGTAAACTGCACTATATGGACATATTGAATGACACGAGCAATAATGTCAGAGGTTCCTTATATCGTTTTATTAACATAGCAATGCTTTTAAAAATGCGCTTTTTAGTCCCAAATCCTTTTTGTCCCTTGTTTCTTCCCTTTTATCAAATCCTTTTTGTCCCTCGTTTCTTCCCTTTTATAGTTTATTGTTATTACTATTATTATTCCAGATTTTCTTAAACGTCGATTCATTCATCGTTGGCATACACACTCATCCATCCAAGAACCCACTTACATCACAGATGGGTGTGAGCGGGACTCAATCTTCAGCAGCAATCCCAATAAACCATTAAACATTGGCACGTTAACAACGGCGCTAGTCCCTACAGATTGTGGTTGTGAATGCTGCGCGCGTGATTGTAATCATTCATTGTTGTCCATGTATGGAAATTGTGTAATTGAACACAAGACTTTACAGGCAGTGGTCATTCTAGTTTCAGTCATAGCCAAGAGCAATGGATATGTATTTATCCAACGACATATCTACTTTAGTTTACCACTGGCAATGATGTACATCGACAGTTTTGTAGTGAAGTTAAGGCAAAAAATATAATCAAGGAGAATGGCATGCTAATGTTTCGCGAACCGTCTCCGTGGACGTTTTACTGCATGTGACTTGCAAACGTAAAATATGAAATATTGTTGGTTACATGTTGAAAATGCTTCCAAATGTACACATTATTTGGAGCCTGTGTTTGAACCAAACTTTAAGTCAAAACCTTATTATATCGCAAGTATTTTCAAAACACAAGGTACAGTGACCAGAATGTTGTTATTGATTTCAATCTAAAGCATACACTCTGGCTACTTCAATGGTATACCCCTAGAAATATTGCCGACCGAAATGATATAACTTGGGAAATTATGCGTTAATCAAATCTCGTTTGAACCAAAACCACTTTCAGCAGTTTACTTCAAAACTTGTTATATTGAAATGTTAACTTAAGAGTTTGTAAATTGCTTTCCTTAAAATTCAGACTGGACTTTAAAGTCCCATCGAATAAATAAAAATGCGCATTGGACAATTCATTGGACAATTAATGTAAACATCATCGACTATGAAAATTTCCTGGAGCCAAGAATAAAATTCTGCCCTCGTTATGCTGGGATGAGGTGGCCCTAATACCCAGTTAAGTCTCCATGATGTGGCATACCACACACCCACTGTAAATGCTTTTAAGGCTCCTTTGGTCAAATGTTCTTCCCTCTTTTCTTAATTAGTTTGAATCGACAGGCACTTTGGGATGGGCAATGGGGGAAAAAGATCCGTATATTAAATACTTGACCCCCAGTCACCTTTTCTGTGGATAGCTCTTAGGTGATGACTTTCTAAGATGTTGTAACATTCAACAATGTTGCAATCTTGTTTATTAGCAGCATTTACAACAAGATTTGCCTTTGCCTACTTTGTTAGTGTGTCGATGGGCTATAGCGCTTGGGGTTCATAGATGTGCTGGCTATCACAACACTTTCGATTTTAATCAATCTACCCTCACACATGACTAGAATTTCAACTTTGAAGGAATGAGGCCATTTTTATCTTTCAATTCTTTAGAGGACTCTTCCATCAGAAAATCTGAACTTCTAAGGGAATATTCAATTGTGAAAGTACACCAAGGCAAAGACTTCGGGGTCATCCAAGAGGTCCCGGCCTCCGTAGGGCCTTCCCGCTTCACACTGTCATTTACAAAGTGAATGCCAAAGTCACCACAGCCCATTGTCTAATGTAATCAGCTTTATCCGTCTAACTGCTGTTGGTAAATATAAATCCCTTTCCTTGTCCCTCTATGTTTTCCACTTCGGGTAATACTTTTGTCTCATACCGCGGTCAGTCCTTAAACAGAGAGAGCTTCCTTTAATTATTAAAAAAAAATTGATGCACTCTGATATAGGTCTAAGACTATAACACGGGAGTCCAAACTCAAACATAACACGAAAATACCAGCGTTCAACTCCGAGTATTAATGACAACTGAACACAGCTTAAACAGCTAGCCAGTCCATCTTTGGCAGCGGTGTCACTTTTGGTTATTGAATGCGTATTAATGCGCTTACAAACACCAGTGCTGGTCATAATTACGGAAGTTTCGACAGGCCCTAATTTGCTGGGCCTTTGAGTGCGAGTTTTGTGCGCGTGCATTCTGTAAAAACCACGGAATACTGTTTGAGCATCTGAGAGCTGAGACTCCAAAATGTAGCATATGTGAAACTTGCAGCGCTGTGGTGGTGGTCTCGGGATAGGGCGTGCATCAGAAAAAGGGCTTGGTCGAAAGCTGTATATGGGTAAGCAAGGTGCCCGCAGCTAGATAATCTGCCCTATTCTTGTCCGCTTCAATCTTAAGCACATGTGTGCAGCGGATAGCTTGCACTTCTAACAATATACACGTGCGAGTACTCGCAACAAACGCCACGCATGAAGGTGGGAGGAACGTAACAAGAAATCTGTCACCTTGCGCGTTGAAATGGGTGTACCTTGATATGCATACTCAGTGCTTGCAATAGAGATGTCCCCCTATCGGGCAATTTGGCTGGTTCTGTCAACAGCATGCGGTGGTTTGAGAGAAAGAACAAACAATGGTTTCGAACAAGAATACGGCGAAACTGGAGCGACTTAAATCAGTGCCACACGTTATGGCACACTGTGTCGGTAGCAGTGAGTTAAGGTCAAGCAATTACTACATTAGTGCTAATGTAAGGGGGCTATGAATACTAAATAAACAACCAGTCACAAGCGTTGGTCCCCATATAAAACCAAGACACGCGTACGCACGGCACCACCCGTCGTTCGTGCTCAATACTAAATCGGTATTGAAGTACATAATGCGTATAATCATTGGTCTTCTACGGACTGGAATCGCAAACGAGACGTGAATGAGCCGTTGGTAATCACCGGTAAATTGACGGGCATTCTGCGACCCGTCTGCCCGGCCTACACGCCAAATGTTATTAAGACTGTAAGCGCAGCATGCCCGGGCGTTTGCAAAAATAAATGAATTAATCAGACAGGCAAAAGGTAGCACTCGTTTCAGATCAATTCAATGTCAATTTACCTATTAATACAACGGCGCGATTTACGCCAGAAACTGTGTTAAGTGGAATGAATAACCCCAGGCAACAGTTGAACGCCCAGACCTGTTTGTCAACAGTTTGTTCTCTGGCAAATCAAATGGTTAGGTGGGTATGATTAGTAAGCGATCACAGAAGCATTGCCCTTATTCTACGAGTACTTTTTTTGAGGTAAAGACCAGTGGCTTATTTACTCGACTGGTTGTAGTATAGCGATAGCACGATGTAATGAAAAGCAATCGTTCACGCCCATTTGCCACGTATAGGAGCTGACTAGACTTGCCGGACGCTGCCAACTACCGACAAACTCGGCGCTACCCATCTGTGGCATTTGGAGTGGTAAAAGTTCCTAAAAGAATTAATTCATGTTAACTGAGACTTGGATTCAAGCCCAAAAATAAAACAATGAATATATTATAGCAGTCACAAAAGATTTGGACAGTTTTCTAAAGTATAAGAATCGTCTCATTTTGGACATTTCAACTGCATTTAGTACAGTTGCTAAAACTTGGTCTTTCTTGCATTTGACTTTTAATACTAATAGGGACCGATTCTATTCTTCTCCTTCTTGTTCCCTGCATCACGCCCCGTATTTTTAGGCAGTTTTACATCAGCGACTTGAAGACTGCGTTGACGTTTATCATGATGATGTGTACTACTTTATGAAGTCAAGGCCATTTTTGTAATGCCCACACTTCGTCGACTTGCATCAATACATTATAGCGCTTCGGTGCTTGCCATGTGTTAAGTATGTCCCTCTGCTGTATATGTAAGAACAACGGAAAGAGGTGATTTTTTTGTCCGACGAATTCAAATTTAAGTTAACCTTTCTTTTGAATGAAATAGAACTAGAATGAATGCGCTTCCGGACCTGAGTCTTCAAAGGAAGTTCTTGTCTTTGCACGTCCGCTAGTTCTGATTCTCGAACATTGGGGACACGTGGGCGCTTTGTGCTATATACAAGTTTGTTAAATGAATGGTTGGAAAGATGTTTTAAAAGTAGAATATAATGATACACACAAAATATGTCTCGAAAATGAGTTTTCTTTTTACTTCGTGAACTGTAATGGTCCGCCATTTTGTGGAGTCAAAAATGTAATTATACAAAATGGTGGAGTTCACGAAGTAAAAGGAAAAACATGATTTGCGAGGCATATTTTGAGTTGATCATTATATTATACTTTTAAAACATCTTTCTAACGATATTAATTTCATAACCATCGCTTTTTATAGCCCAAATCACCCAATCCAAGGCAATGTGTCCCTTTTACCTCGACGAGAATTCTTAACAGATTGTCACGCGGGCCCACTGAATGATGCGTTGAACCAATGCTGAATGCAAGGGCCAGGGGTTGCGAATGGGTGCATATGAGTGTAGTCCAAGAGTGAACACCGAGTGTGAGCACACAAACACAATAACTTCGGCCGAGAACGGATGACCTTGTCAGATTTTAGTGGTAAATTTAAAGTGTTTTTGTTTTTTATTCACTTGCAAAGCCCAGAGCGACTTGACCATCCACGATATCCGAGACAGGACCATTCCACATATCTAAAATGGGGGGTCAGTTCCCAGAGTTGTGTGGGTTTTTTTTATGGGCTGTGAAACTTGTTCCTGGCATACAACTGTACACAAAATGTGCTATACCAACGCACACAAACACAGATGACCCAGATCTAACCCACTGATAAGTGGAACAATCTGTTCAGCTGTCTGTTCTCTGTTACAGGCTTGGCTTGTCATGTCATGCCTTGCCCGCTGCTTGAGCAAGGCCCCTCAACTCACCCAGTCATGTTCATTTTGCATCGAGAATGAAGAATATTTGGTTTTTACCCATACATCGATGTGTATTAAGCACTGTATACTCAGTACTTTCCTAAGTTCAGGCATATTATTCGGTTGGGATTCGAACCCACGACCTTTGCCATGCTAGAGCAGATGTCTTACCACTTATAAGCTTGAACAATACACAGTAATCCTGGGAAAAGCTGGACTGGCTGAAAAGTTAAATACATTGTTATAGAAAGTGTCACCTGATACTTGTTCGTCAGAGTAGCTTGTTTGTGTTTACATGTGGGCTCCCTGGAGGCTTCGTCTGGGACCTCTTTTTTAAATATTTTTAACGACACATTTGCTATAATGTCATAATAACAAAGAGGCCTATAGGGTCTGATGGAATATTAAACTTGCGAAGATAAGTAACTCTCTTTTAGCCATGACTAGGGGGAATGATTTCATTTTATTTATTAATTTACTTACCCAAATTAGATATTTGCTTATTACAACAACAATGAAACTGTTTTTCTTTTGGTTTGTTTTAAAAAGTTGAGCCCCCTGCTGGAGAGTGGACAAACACTCTGAAACGGTTTTGCTAAAGGGCGCCATCTGTTTGCAGTAAATGCCAATAAAGGCTGCGGGCTCCTCTAGACTTTCTATTGCCATGTCACAGCCAAGGTTGGAAAACTATGGGAAGCAATAACTGCAACAACAAAAACAAACAGCCACATTCTGTAACTATTTTACACAAATGTTCAAAAATATCGGTGAATTTGATTGAAACAATCAATTTTTGTAAATTGGAAGTTTAAAGAAATGTTTCGTCACATTTTGTCAACGTGATTGAATGTTTTGGTTTAGTCATGTACATTCGGCCGTCCATGCCAACCAGATCGGTTTGTTTATCAACAACAGAGTGGTCTCTAGGTTTTTTCGAAACCATGGCTTTGGTTGGGCTCCAGCTTGGTCCGGCTTGGGCTCCAGCTTGGTCTGGCTTGGGCTTCGGCTTGGGCTCCGGCCAGAGCTCTGGCTAGGTCTCTGGCTTTGGCCCTGCTTGGGCTCCAGCTTGGGCCCTGCTTGGT
>CM021540.1:11489501-11500667 GCA_010994315.2 Pisaster ochraceus | reverse complement strand
AGTTCAAGACCTGAACAAGTTGAGATTAAGAACGACATTAGGTCACTGACATGAGACAGACAGACATGATGTATTTTTGTTGACAACAAGGAAATGAACAGAATAAGAAAATACCTTTTGTCTCGAAGAGCAATGTGCTGTTTGAGTTCCATTAATTCATGCTGATCTTCATTTGTTAGTCCATCATCTACGGTACTGACACCTCGTGCTATTAGTTTGTCCACTTTTGCTCTTTCTGATGCTTTATTCTGAGAGCTAACCTGACGATTCAATGCAGATAGCATTCGGCGACTTTTAGCACGATACCTTATATTTAGGATATTCAAAATGTAATAAGTTAGAGACATCCTCAGTAAAAAGTATGCTGAATTCCTGCTAACAGTCAACAAACTCTCTTGGTTGCCAAGCTTGGCTGTCCCAAGTGCACACATGCTTGGCTGAGTTAAAGAGGATGGTTTGTTGATACTTATGACCTCCGAGAATGCCCACAGGTTCAGGATACACATGTTGCTTTTGTCAATTTTTTTTCTTCCCAAGCATGCCACCTGGTCTCAAGCTGAGTATTTTCAGATTTAAACCACAGGTGTATTTTTTAGGTCTATATAGGCAAAACAACAGATCTCTCTGCAGGATTGTAACCTCTGGATAATCAGAGAATTCTTTTACCCAAGAACCAGTCAGACACCTAAATGTTTTTAAAGTGCTAGATAAGGATATGCAAAATGAAATAACTAAGAAGACAGTTTTACTTTTTACTTTTCAGAAAGAGAGAAGAATATGTTGTATAAAGTGGATAGCTACCAAACTTTTTGGATTACTATCAGCACCAAAAAATGTTTGACAAAACTTAAGACATTTGTGTATAACCTGCAATGCTATACAAGCCACACAAAGGAAGTGATCAAATTTAGTATCACAAGCACACTGAAGATGCTTGTTTTAGGCTCTTTGCATAATTATGAGGTGGACAGTTCATGGAATTTGGGAAGTATCTCATTTTCTGGATTTTAATACAAAAAATTATAATGAAAAACACACTGCAAGATTTCAGTTTGACAACTTTGAAAACTTTGATTGACTTTCCAGACAATTTCAATTGGCATTCTTTTTTGAAATGAAACAAGTTATTACACCATGATATTTTTAATCATTTGTTCTGAAAAAGACCATTTTGGGGCAAGATTTTTTTAGGACTACTAACGTCCATAACAGACAAAAAGCTATCCATACAGCACATGGAATTCCTGCGTTTTGATTGGTGCACTAAAATAACACCAGACTTTGGACAGCTTGGAGACAATTAAACCATCTTCAAACCCCAAAACTTCTCACCCCAAAGTGGTACTGTTAGACGATTCTATGAGCGGTACTTATCCAAATAGCACTACTACAGCATATTTTATAACTTGTTGGTGACTTTCTCTAAGTGTCTAACCAACCATAGAGGGCAGGCATCCTTTCAGGGTCTACCCATTGTGCTATGTGGTGACTCCATGGCAGGGGGCCTCTTGGAAGTTGTGGTCCCTGAATGATGAAATGCATATTCTCACTTGGAGAATGGTCGCCATTTGTTGCTAGTCATAATAGCAAGAATTTAATCCCTGCTAGAATGCTCATGTATGATCTTGTTTTCCACTTGAAAGATTTATGTAGTTTGTCCTACTGTACCAGTCAGAGTTTGAATTCAGCTGACTCCCCCGAATGCATAGGTTGATTTGACTCCAATGACCCAGTGTCGTCTGGCACACTGGACATGGGGGGGGGGGGAGGACATGAGGGAGACCAAGGCCCGCTGACTGGGTGACACCAGTGGTCTGGAGACCAATGGTGATCTCAAGTAAATATTGGCCCCTTGCATTCTGCTAACGTGAGAATCACAGTATTACGCGCAAACTTTACATGTATGTTTGGAGCTGTCACAATGTTCCATACCATATTATGTAAGCCTGACATAGGCAGCCCAAACACAGCGAGGTCACTCCAGACCATGGCAATGTTCATTCAAAGATCTTGCTACTATCTTGTTTCAGCTTGCCCTGCAGATATAGTTATGGGCAGGTGTAGCGAACGGCTGGGGCCAGTTTATGCCACAACATGACTTACTGTAGCATACTAGCTACCCGAGCTAGGTGAGATGGCCGACGGAAGGGAATGACCAATGGTTGGTATACCCCTACTACGTCTCGCTAGGTCTCTTAGCCTGGCGCAGGCTAAGAGGAACCGACCGGGACAAGGGAACGACCACTGACCGCTACACTCCACGATATGTTTTGCTAGTCCCCTGAATGGTCCAGAGATTGACACCATGAATGAAGCAATTAGCTACAGTATTTAGATCCCATAGAGATAAACTGCACTTCTAATCCAGGGAATAACAACTCAGTGGAATTAAAGTAATAACTTGAGGAAGCTTTCAAGGTAAATACCATTATTCAAACTACTAGAATTCAAAGCCTTGACTCTGCAACAAAAACAATGTGTGCTAGTAATGACAAATGATTATGTGTAATAATAATGGTCGACAATTAACAAAAATTGTATGAAATATTCTCCAAATGAGAGTGTGTTTAAAAAATACATCTGCACGATACCTGTCACTAGAAAATATAGGACGTCAGATGGTGGAGTCACTGCATAGCATGATGGATAGGCCCTGAGAGGGTGCCCTCTATGGTTGGTTAAACATTTAGCGAGGTTTCTCTATAGGCTATAAAACATGCAATAGTAGTGCTATTTGGGTAAGTGAATGAAGTAGACACTAAAAAATATCTATAGTTTGAAAAAATGTGTGTAATATTGTGAGTTGGTGTTTGTAGAGAATCTCAGTAATTATTTTCATTCTCTACACCACATATGCGTTCGAACAATCACAGTTATGGTGCACGTACTGTACACAAGGCCAAATGTGCACTATGTGCACGGTCAATACTGAGGCAGTCCTTAAAGGTATAAATCATGTTAAAATAAAATAAATTTTTGATTTGTTAACAACGATATGCTATAGTTTAACAACATGTGTATCAAGAGAACTCCAAAAAGAGCTAACACTGATGAATTATAATAGTATGTAAAGCTTAGATTACGTACCGCTCTACTTCTTCTTCAGAATGGGCAAAAGTACAGCTACTTCCACGAGGACAACCTGCTTTCTGTGAAATATCCCTGCACATGCTCGTTTTGTATTTTATATTTTGAGTTTGCTGCAAGAAAAAAACACATAAAAAGTTGGTAATATAGCACATGACCCAAAAACTGTATTGTCAACAAACTTCCTGAAAGACCTAAATAAAAGGGTTTGACCAAATGATGGGGTCAGGGGTATGGGGAACATGGGAGATGCAGGTGCGTGTGTGGGGTGGGGTGGAGTAAGCAGGTCTTCCCAGCGATACCTTTAACAAAAGGGATCCAGTGAGGACCTCTGAAAAAAAAAACAATGAGGTAATCACACAAAAAAGTCAAAATAATGGAAGAACAAAGAGAAGTACTAAATTTATTGGGTTGACAAACCAGTTTTGCTATAACGTACAAAATGTGGACCTTAGAACAAAAGAGGTCCATATAATGTACTACATGGACTTTCACACTTCCAGTGTTTTTACAGTGTTGAAGAATAGGATTTTCCTTAACTGCACAGAACTTTAACAATACGCGAGACACATGTGAAGCTTATTGAGAGGGAACCCAACTGATGCTGACCTGCAAAAAACGTTTGATTGGGTGAAACAATACAGTTTTTATGGTAATTTTATGAAAAGTTACCTTACATCAGTTGGGGTTTCCTATTCTACTAAGAAAATACTCATCTCTGATAACCTACAAATGCATTTCCAATGCGCATGCACTAAGACTTTGCTAAACAAAGCTAAGCTCTGTTACATAATAGCCCACACTGCACACCACACGAGCCCCCAAACTCTCCCCTTCTTTCCATCTGAAGTTCATAAATGTGGTCACAAGGAAGTGTGTTTTCCCTACTGATTTAGCATATTCTAATACCGAAATTACCTTGCCTACAAATTGATGCATAGTAACACCGGTGGGATGATGGTTTAAGGGTGTTGGGAAGGACATGCAGTGTGGGGCCAAGAAAGTAAGAGTCTTTACTAGGCTCATCTGAAAAAAGGTAAAAAAGAACATCCCCCAAAATATAAATTTTTCTGAAGAAGTGGTCTACAAGCAAGTACACATCGTCACCGTTTTCACGAAGAACCACATATGTCCAAACGCCTGATTGAGGTTTACATTTTACACTCTACTTGGCTTAAAACTGCAAAATCTGCAAAACTAAAGCCACGGTTTGCAGTTTTAGATATGATTCTGTATAAGTTTAACGTCTCCATTGGCTAACTATTTTCTTTAAATATATTGGCTAATTACCAAAGTAATTAGTCAAAGATACGTGTCTTTTCGTGAAACCTAAAAAGTGAGATGTCCTACTTAAACACCCAACTGGTTAACGTGTTTTTACAGAAAGGGGCGCGTACATCACCTGATCACACGCACGATGATATAATGTACGTGGCTCTTCGTGAAACCCGAAAAACTATTTGACCTACATTCTACGCCCTTCTGTTGCAATGTATAACAATGCTATTTGGGGGCCTGTGGCTCTTCGCGAAAATGCAAAATGCAATTATTGAGATAAAGGCCCCTTCCTGTAGTAATCAATAATGTAACATTTAAGATATGTGGCTCTTCATGAAAATGGTGACGACATGTGGGGTTCTTCTGGTCTGCAAGTGATAATTACAATTGCAGGACGAGTCTGTCAGAAGTGCATTTAGCTTGCAGCACATCATGCAGGTAGCAGGATGTTAAGAAGGAAGGATTCTTCCAGCAGGCTCCTTGGAGGATGGATCATGTTTCTTTAAGAAGGAAGGATTCTTCCAGCAGGCTCCTTTGAGGATTGAACATGTTTCTTTTTTGGTGTCTTCAACTCAGCATGAGAAACTGCCTTCAGTTCATGTTGTTTCTCTTGAGCCTGAACTACATCAAGTATCTCATGCGACTTTAATGGGAGCAGACCCAAGTTACATTGTCACAGACATGCATTTGTAGGGCACTGTGTAGGTTGTCAATCCATGTGTGTTTCTTGTACTTGAACAGGCTGGGAATTAAAAGAAAACAACAAAGGCCGCTGCCTCTGTTGCCACGGTCTTGGCCTTGGTGCCCCTTTAAAAGTTTCACAAAGACTTTAAGATTTTCCAGTGAAAGTGTTCTCAGCAAAATGAAAATTGTCTTGCCCTTCAAGGACAACATTTCCAGGCCTGCTGGGAGCCTGAGAAACTGCCTTCAGTTAATGTTTCTGATCTCGAGTCTGAGTAACAAAGTTTCCAAAGTATCTCACACAGCTTTTATCTTGTGTAGACCCAAGTAGCATACAATTGTTCTCATGTGGCTGATCTGACACAGACATACACATACATGTATGTAAAATATTGTCCACATGTAGATGATAATGTATATCTTTTACTCACAGCCTGAGAAATGGCTCCTGTAGCTGTATTTGGTTGAACTTTTGCAGACATGAGATAATAATGTCTCATGTTGTTGATCTGTCAAGGACAAAAGATGTTGTTCGAGGAATAGATCCGTCTGTGTTCTTTGTACTCAAAGCCATTCATCATTTTGTTAAGTGTTATTCCTGGCTTTTTGAGTCTAGGCAAAAACTGTCAATGAAACTCTTTGACCTCAAAGATTCATCAGGAAAAGGTAATACTGGAGGCTGGTCTGTGAGGGCAGACTGTTGTAACTAAGAGTAGTCTTCAGTCTCCGTGGAATGCCTGAATACGTATAATGTTTAGTCTCTTTTACTCTAACTTGGCATTTAAGTTTGTCTTCCTGAAAACTACAGAAGGAGGTCAAACTAGTGATGAACACATCTGGGTTGAAGAAGTTTGTGACTTTATCTTGGTTAAGAAAATGGTCCTGATTGCCAGCATAAGTGACAATTCTCTATGGATAGATTATGGAATTAGTCTTACATTTGTTTAGCCTTAGTGGGAAGGCAGATTTATATTAGTTATGTAAATATACGTCATAAATGAAGCAAGAAATTCCCGCTGCTCGTCAAGGCTGAGCGGTTGCACTGGACTCAAGCTCTGGTATTTCTGATCAGCAGAGTGTGGGTTTGAGTACTGAATTTGGCACTTGTATCTGTGAGTAAGATACTTTACCATAACTGATTTGTCCTTCAGCAGGTCCTTTGAGGATTGGTTGTGCACGTAAAGAATCTAGAACACTCATCGTGGAAGAGTACGGGATAACCTCGGTATTTCTGGTTTATTGAAAGTGCCCTTGTTTACAGGTAATAATAATAGTAATGCAAATGTAGTATGATGGCCCAGACTGAGTACAAAGGAAGACACGACAAGTTGGCCAAAGTGATTCACTGGGATCTGTGTAAAAAGAATGGTGTCCAAGTGACTGCAAAATGGTACAACCATGTTCCGGAGAAAGTTGCAGAGACCGACCAGTTCAAGATCCTCTGGGACTTTAACATTCAGACTGATCATGTTATAGAACATTGGCGTTCGGATATTGTAGTCTTAGATAAGACGAAGAAGATGTGTCATCTCATTGACATACCTGTGCCGGGTGATATAAGGATAGCTCTGAAGGAGACGGAAAAGATCCTAAAGTACCAAGACCTGGCCAGGGAACTCCGTAAGATTTGGCAGGTGAAAGTGAAAGTAGTCCCCGTGGTGGTTGGAGCACTTGGCACCATTCCGGAAGCATTGGGGAAACATCTAGATGTAAAAGGGACAAATGTGAGGGTAGATCTGTAACAGAAGGCAGCACTTTTGGGAACAGCATGGATTCTGAGAAAGACCCTTGAGATCTAAGGCTACGGGACGTAGCCCGACTCAAGGAGTTACTGGTACAAAGGAAAATATAATCTTTCTTTTGCATGCTGTGATAAGATGAAATAATAATAATAATAAAAGGTGCAGACTAGTGATGGACAGTTTCTGTTGATCAACATCTGGGGTGAAGTAAAGCAAAGTAAAGTAAAGAGTTTACCAGTCTCTTGACAAAGGCATGCTATTTGAAAGGTAAGCTTGCAAACATCCAGTCCATAAATTGTAGAATGTTCTGACTAGGGTGTAGCATCAGCAACCTGGGTTTAAGAAGTAAATTCTGTCATTTTTAAAGAATAACTTTGATGATGACAAAGAGATTGAACCCTTTTGTCTCAACCAGAAAAAACGATTAGGAATTGCAACCTAATCCAGATTTGTGAAAACTTCTGTCAGAAGACAGATCAAAGGAAGCAATCCTTAAACTTATTGTCCAATTAAAGCTGAGGGCATCCATTATCTGAGTCTGTATGTGTAAAAACATCAGCAGTGAATTGTTGCGTGGAAATAGGTCTATGTGTGGCGTCTCCACAACATACATGTACAAGATCTGATGCACCATAGAACAATGGAGAGACTTAACTTTTGGAATAGCTTGTCTCAATGACTAAGTATCTACCTGCTATAAAAGTGACTTGTCCACGGAGAGACATTTTGATTGAGGTACACGCATTACAGAACTAAGAAGATTCTGACTTTGTCTGGTACCCTCAAACGTGCCTGGAAGGCTATGAACTGTTTTAGGTGATTGAAGCAGAGAGAGGTCTGAAGGAAACAAAGTCCTTGCAGGAGAGAAATCACCCAGATGAGTTCCCAACCTGTATGAGGTCACTGTCACTAAAGGAGATGGTTGCAGAAAAAAACATGGATGGATTTGAAGATGACAATATGCATCGTAATACTAAATGAGTTCAAGCCATACTGTGCATAAATTTAATCATGGGGTAGCTCTGTCTGTCAAAAAAAAATCACGATATAGCCGCAAGAACCTGGTAGGGATTCAATCAGAAATGACTCCTCTGAACCAACGAAGATGAAGTCTGCTTCCTTTTAAAACTTTGTGTTTATTTATTTTATTTTTTTCCATCTGGAAAATTCTCAATTAGGTAAACGTGTTCATGTTGAGGCTGGTGTGTTTCTGCAATAATCATGTAAATCTGTTAAAAGCTAAAGGGGCTGTAGACAGATCAAAGAGTGGCATGAGACAAAGTGCCTCTACTGATTCAAGCTGATAGGGATATCAGTTAAGTCTCCCTCAGATATATCAACCAAGAGTTTGTTAAGGTATTGGTGACAGAGAGGGATCCCTCCAGCTGATACAAATACATCTAGATAATGGAGCCACGCCAGAGTTTGTTTCCTCCAGAGAACGTTGACCTCAGACGGTTGTAAGGGAAACAGGTGGTTATACAAACCTGTTTAAGTTATTTTGAAGTAGACATAGATGTACATGTTTAAATATCTGAAGTGAAAATTTAGCTTCAACTGGTCCCAGAGTAGGGGCGGGAAGGTATACTAAAGAGTCATAGACCCTTGTATCCATGCAAATTCTTGGGGCTTGAAGAATTGTGTTGGTAGCAGGGTTTATGGATTGTGGAAGACGTATAGAGAGAGATTTGCGTTGGTAGTCTGATCGGTTAAATAAGTAAGGGAAAAAAAACCCTTGATATTACTGAGTACACTGTCTACCATGAGCAAACACTTTGGTCCTAATCCTGACTGCTGGTACAAATACTCTTCTTGTACTAAAACTTCTGTTTAAAGGGTTTGGCTTTCTTCAGCTTAACTTCATTCAACTTGTTGGCAAAGAGGTTTGTGAGTCCCTTCTTCTGTAGTACATCTCACAGGTTGCATGACACAAAAGTTAGTTTTTACGAATCTCAAATGTTCTTTATCCAGTTTGCTTAAGGGAGTCCGCCCAGTGGACTCCATGTGTAAACACCTGCAATCAGGAACCTCCTATTGTCCCTCTTTTGTTGTACTTCAACTTTCTGGCAAAAGCTCCCATTAGTTTCATACACACTTTCCAATTGGGGACCTTTACCCAACTGGGGACCCTTACCCAACTGGAGACCCTAGTGTCCTCTTTTGTTATAGGTCCCTGGTTTGAATGTGTATCCTACCCACACACACACACATGCCAAAGGTAAACACTATATATGCTCCTTTGGTTTTGCCGGCTTGGCATTAAAATGGACACTGCTTTAAAAAATGTTTTTAACCATGTCTAAACAAGCCTGTTAATGTGTCATTTGGCCTTCCAAATGATCTATTTCTTGTAAATGCATCAATGTTGGAGGTCTCGACCAAGGTTTCGGTCTGGGTCTCAGTCTCGGTCTCGAGACCACATTTTCAGGTCCCAGCGATTTTGAGGTCTTGAAATATTGAGTACTTGGGCACAGGTCTCAAGTGCTCTAGGTCCAAGACCTAGCTGAGACCCATTAAAAACTCAAGAATGTTTGAAATTGGTTATTGGACTAACTGTTTTTGGTTAATGGTCTATTGCCTCTATGTACTAAGGAGCAATGTATGTTTAACCATGGTTTGACATAGCCAACAGGCAGGTTATATACATAGTCATATTAACAGGATGTACATAGAAGTGGATCACTCAAAATGTTATAAATTATACCCCCCAAAAAAATAAAAAAATTGCATTTTCATTTTTATTTGTGTTATACACTGCGATCTTGTTGACAATAAGACATAAATTTAATGTCAAGTAACTCCTTGATCCCTAAATTTGCATTTTAAGTAGCATAGAGTTTGAGGACAATACATAACAAAGTGTAAAACATGCCGCCAGAACTTTTGTTTTCGATCAAATCGTGTCACTGAACTGACTGGGACCAGCCTTCAGCAGATTTGTGAGTTGTGATCACAGCAGACAGTATACAAGCAACTTAACTTACTTAGCGAAACGGAAATTTGCGATGTTCACAGTATTTTACTTAAATGATCCAAACAGTTGCTACTTGAAATGGATGTAATAATATAAATTTGTTGATTTCTTTTTGTACATGTTAAAAAGAAATCAGCTAGTATGAAACTAAATAAATAGGGGCCTATGACCCCAATTTGACCTTGTCTCCCAGTTCAAACCAAAAGTTGAAACAAAAAAATTCTGAAAAGCCATAGTTTCAGGGTGAAAGGTAAAGTCATGTCATCATTTGATTACATTATCATTTTCAGACATCATTTAAGAACTTGTTTTGGTAACGTAATTCTAATTTTACTTTGGTTCTTGTCAAAGTTTTACCAGCAGAAGTCTAGTCAATCTATGCAAAAAAATGGCTTGACCTAGACAAAATTGCAACAGAAATGATTTCTTTAGTAAGTGTCTCCTGAAACCCTCCAAAACAACATATCAAAAAAGTAGAAAAAAGGATGCACGGGAAATATGCATAATTTGCAGAAATTAAAAATTGCCGTTTTTGCCACTATTTTCACTAATATATGCACGCATACGACCTAATAGAAGTAAGTCTTTCAGTTTTTGTTTACTACAAAAACAAGGTGTTCGTGATCGATGTCATCAAATTATAATTTAATGGTGTTTTATGTTATCAACCCGATTTGTGGTTCAGGAGTAAGATTTTGTTCCAAAATAAATCTTCAACTTCCGGTGTGAACCAAAACTTAGGTCAAATGAGGTCATACTGTGTAGCGCTAGGCAAGTCCTAGGAGCCCTTTGTTATGCCGTGTACCGGTAGTTGAACAAAATCCAATGTGTGGTACGTAAGTTATGAATTTTTCAAATATTACACGGACTATCATTAATTGGGTGTGCAATATACAATGAAATAGTGAGTACTCAAAACAGTACAGGTCAACCTTAAAGGGACACGTTGCCTTGGATTGGGCGAGTTGGTCTATAAAAGCGTTTGTAACCGTTTGTATAGACCAACTCACTCAATCCAAGGCAGCGTGTCCCTTTAACTACACATGCATCGTACATGTGCGTGGCTGGTACAGGTTTTACATACATTGCATTGATGTGTCGTCTACACTACAGTGGGTTGTCATACAACATGGTTCAACAGACACATGCGCTTTGATGTCCAATTTCGACCTGATGCAAAGGTTTAAATGTTATCATCTCTGTGCAAAAGGTTGAGCAGGATCAATCATCTATAACATGACGCAAAATTTTTGTTGAACTATTACGTAGTTTTTGAGATCAGAATTTTTGCAATTTTTCAACTTCCGGTTTGAACCGTAAGTCAAGGTCAAATGGGGTCAGGTTCTGTGTAGCATTTGTTGATCTTTTATCGACCTGTCCAATGATATGTAGATTGTCCAAATC
>CM021540.1:11335857-11348539 GCA_010994315.2 Pisaster ochraceus | reverse complement strand
CTGTCTGTCCTCATGTGAACTCGGTGACCTAGTCACCCCTGCTCGCTACAATATTATTGCTGATTCTCTGTCCCTTTTCTAGGAAACATGCTTCCGCGCAGCAGCTCCTCTTGCGGATGCAGTCATGACTCCATTACCAGATTTACCTTCTGTTCATTAGATGGTGAAATTAATAGGCTTTTCTCAGCTGCATTGGCCCCGAATACGCATAAAACATATGCGATGGGTATGAATAAATTTTGTCAGTTTTTGCAACAAGGTAGTGTTTTGGTTAGTCCTGTGTCAGCTGACGTCATTCAGCGTTTTGTAGCATAGTTATCCCTGCGAATGTTTGCCCCATCCACGATCTCAACTTATGTTTCTGCTGTTGGGTTTTATCATAAGTCACACGGGTGGCCGGACCCGACTACTGATTTTTGGGTGTCAAAGTTACTTGAGGGCTGTAGGCAGTTGCATCCTTTATCAGATACCGTTTACCGATTTCCATGCCTATTTTGTTGCACTCAACTATCCAAGCTCTTCCTGCGGTTTGCAAGACTGAATTTGAATGTTGTTTGTTTAAGGCAGTTTTCCTTTGTGCCTTTTTCGGGTTCATGTGGGTAGGTGAATTTGCAGCAGATTCTCGCATGCGCGTCCAACCTTCAGTGTTAACAATTTCTGGCGTTCAGTTTTGTGGTGCCATAGAAGATTGTCTATCAGTGCTTATTTCATTTAAGCATGCAAAGAATAATCAGCGCGGCCCCCCGCAGATCATACGTTTAGAGCAGTCTGACAATGCAGCACTTTGCCCAGTTTGGGCTTTGCAAAGATTTCTTCACGTGCGCTCAGCGTCCGCAGGCCCTCTATTTTGCCATTTTGATTGTACTCCACTTACTCGGTTTCAATTCAACTCAGTATTGCAGAAAACACTTAAGTTTGCGGAGGTTCCAAGTGAGCGCATCCGTGCTCACTTCTTCCATATTGGGGCTGCGTCCACGGCAGTGAATGCAGGTGTCCCTTATGATGAAGTTTGTAGAATGGGTAGGTGGCGCTCCAATGCGGTGGATACATACATTCGCACCGTACCTAGTTATGAAGTTTCAGGAACACCGGGTACAATCTTTAAGGCTTTATCCTAATCAATTACTGTTCGTTTCTGTTAACATGCACCTTATCCGTCACCCCAATCAATAGGTCCAGTTTGGATAATTGACGACTCCAAAATGCATCTCCCTCGTCAGGTAATCTGGAAAGGGAAAAGTGGGGTGCGCATGGGTAATCTTGACTCGCTCATTCAGTCAATACCGGGTCCGCCCCCATCAGTCCTAGTTGTTCATATAAGCACCAACGACCTCACTGACGTTTATGAATTTTGCATGCGTCAGCGCATTACAGTGGCATTGCAGAGGTATGTTTTCCAATTTCCAACTACTAAGATAGTGTGGTCTCATATTCTCCCTCGCGTCTTCTATTTTGGGGCAAAGAAATCACAACCTGCTATGGAAAGGAAACGGCGTGCCATTAACCGCTGGGCAAAAGCACAGTGCGCTAAACTAGGCGCTCATTATTTGCCGCACCCACAATTTGTTTGGTCAGAAACGGACTTGTACCGTTATGATGGCGTGCATTTGTCAACACTGTGACAATTTGCGCGCCTGTGTTCTTTCATTGGTATTTTAGGTGTTTCTCCCTGTGGGACACGCGTTGCGCGTTTGGCGTTTTTTCACGGGATTTACACCGAAAATACAGAGACTGGTTAAAATTAAATTCAATGTTTTATTTCTCAGCAAAACTTGTTCTTAATCAAGTTATCAGTAAACTTATAAATTAGTGACATGCATTGTTACAAGAAGTTGTATTAGCGCTCTGATGTACATGTACCACAGGGGCTATTTCCGACTGTATGTGCCAAGGTGGAAACTCACAGCTTACTTGATTGGTTAAAATCATTTTACATGTGTGATTACTATATTGTTATTAAATTTAATTGGGCGTTGTATGACCACAGGTTCGGGTCATGTGTGCCCATATTTGTTGCCCTCGTGTGCGTCAGTTGTAATACTGACGTGGTTCGGGTCTGGTGTACCCATATGTTTTGCCCCCGTGTGCAAACATATTAGTCAGTTTTAATGCTGACATAAATTGCCCCCGTGTGCAATTTATTGTTTTAGGCGCAGTGCATGCCCTAAAAGGTTGGGGAGAGGTTGTGCCCCGAATAAAGTTTTATGTGCGGCAGGATAGCCAAACAGTTTTCGGCATTCGGCACAATTTTATTTACGGAAAATAAAAGACAGTTTTTAAGGCTGTGACATTCAAATCAAAGATAGCATGTTCCTTTGTCTCATTCGAATCTGCGTATAATATAAGAAATTAGCTTGGCAGTGACAAATGTGTGGGTAAAATCTGTCTTTTTTGGGGGCTGGTGACATAACTTAATTATGTTTTAACTGTTCAAGCAAATTATTCTGTTAACTTGCTGTCCAGTTCCCCAAAGTTGATTTCCCCAAAGTATAGTATGTTTTAAAAAATTGTCCCAGCTGACAGTTTTTTAAAAAACCTCTTCCGAAAGTGATTGACAGCTCAGTTTTTTAAACCCCTTTCGAACAGACTCTTTAACGGGGTTTGCCTTAGAAGCAGCATTTCCTTTGTGATGCCACTAACGTTTCAAACTAATTTTTGGTAATTAGCTTTCCAATCAAATCAGCTCTTCCAATCAAATCAGCTGATTCCTTCCAAATAAAGACGTAATTGGTTGCCTACTGCGGTTGCTTTCGAATCAACACTGGGACGGGCGGTAGGCCTATACAACAATGAGTTTAAATCAAGTCTCAAGCACTCTGTCAACCTCGCAAGGAGAATGGTTGCGCGTCGAAAGCAGCCATTTATTGCGTGGAGACTGTCTCATGGAAGAAATCCATTTATTGCGTGGAGACTGTCGCGTGGAAGAAATCCATTTATTGCATGGAGACTGTTGCATGGAGATTATCGCGCAAAGAGTACCGCCTCTGCGCCACAGAATGCCGACGGCTGTTTATGTATTTCTTAGCAAATTGGTGAGATAAAACCCACGCGATAGGCGGCGCAACTTCTGATGCATAAACGACTATTTTATCGTGTGGAATTTATCGCGAGGAGTCTACTAAATTTCAGGCTGTACTGTACATCTTTTACCATACATGCTTACATGTAAGTCGTCAGAGTGGTGTGTCTTTATTCAGGTCAAATTAAATGGCTTGGAAAGTACAGAAAAAGTTGAAGTTACATGTAGACCCATAAACTAATGTTAAAATCATAGAGAAAGGACCACAGAAGGAGTTTGAACTTCCGGGCTATAAAATCTATTACTGTTATTAAACACCCCTGTATGCCCATTGCCAAAGCACTACGACCGCACGCTGGGACCACTTAATTTAACGACTGCAAGCCTCCTTTGACGCGATACGTTCGTCGCCGACATTTTAATTGGTAATCGGTAACCTCCTATGCATTGTATGGTGAAAAACTCAACACTAACGTCAGTTCACTGCAGCGATTTCCCACTCTCTCTGGAGAGAACAAATGTGAACAAGCGAAGCTTTAGTGCATGCGCAGTGTTTATTGGTGACTCGTACATGTGAAGTACCGATGTGCAGTTTCTGTATATTCGAAGCAGTATATTTCAACATTTGCTCGGCGAAAATCGGCCAAGTTTTCAGTAAGTAATGGTCCATTTATGAAAATAATCATTCCTAGGGGATAAGTTATTAAATATGATATTATCATGAAAATGCATGACCCTGCATGCTAATGAAATAGTGCATGTTCTTTGTCATGAAATGGGCTTTCTTGTGATGTGTGCCTTCACGTTCCCCAGTGTTACCCAACTGCAAACAAAGACTTGAAACCCGTGAATATTTTAAGTTTTATCGATTTTTTTTGTGCAAACAAGACACAAATCGGCATGACCATTCATGCTATATACGAAGCAACTTTGAAATGATTTTGTTCATGTCGAAAACAGTATAATTTGTAGTGATTTCCAAGAGGTATAATATTTAATGGAAATTTGAATTCAAATTATAAAAAATTTAACGTAAGGTTATAACTAAAGAGTAAAGGACAATCTAGATATATGTAGATGGTCTGATGGTTGGTTGGAAGCTTACATCTGCCCATGTAGGCCTACAATGTACGTAGATAAAGACAATTCAATAGCTTTTTGTTAAAAACAGTTTATACAAAAACAAATTATTTAAGGAAAAAGGGTTGGTGACAGGCCTATGTACATGTAGTATGTAATGTTACTGTTAGTTTTTTGAGGCAATATTCAGGACAGGCACAGTGTCATATTTAATTTGAATTGATGAACACAAAGTTATGTTTAATTTGGTCACTTGATGGATTACAAAATAAAAACTTTGATACACATGTATTGCTGTGAAACGCTCAATTTCAAAGTCTTGCAATAATTTTGTCTGATCAATCAACAATCATTCAATAATGGGTTATATATCTGAAGAATTAAATCTAGTCATCCTGAGCCAACACTAGCAGTGTGTTAATAATTTTTAGCGAATTCTATGGTATGATATCATTTTGGTAAAAGCATGGTGCTAAGTAAAACCATAGAGAAAGGATAAAACAATCAAGAAATAAAAAGACTGCATTGAAAGAATAATTTTACTTATTGATCGATTTATTTAATAATTACATTTAATTATTAGGCCTGTGGTTTTTATTGCAATTTGCTATCAAACTAATTATCAAACTTTTTTTTTCACAGATTGACAGCAGCTTTTTATCAAGTGGTTCATTGGTTGTCTTTCTGGTTATTACAAAGTTCATTGGTGAAGTTAGGGTACTCCATTTTTGGTGTCTTGAAAATGTTCCTGTGTGTGATGTGTACGTTAGTTTTCTTTGTATTTGGAAATTTGTGGCATTTTGTATTTTTGCATCTGAACCAAATATTGGTTGTAATATTGGTGGTTAAGGTGTTGATCGGTATTGTTGTGTCAAGGCTCAATTTATCAGATTGTCTCTTCTTTTGGCCACGTCAAATCATGTTCAAGATCTCTGTCGCCTTTGTGGGAAAACTGCTGTTGAACAAGGTCGAAGACCACACATCTTACCAAAATGTCATTTTGCAAGCCCTGGAAATAGATGTCAGCTCTGATGACAAGGCTGTGCATCCGCCAATGATTTGCCACACGTGTCCGCAATCTTGACTAATGGTGGAAGAAACAGTACAGGAGAGGGGTGAAATGTGCAATCAAGCTGCACAATTTCAGAGATGCTGGTTGCAGTTCATGCAGTATTGAATTGACGTCATTTGGAGACATTTGTAGCCGGCATGGGCTGACAGTGTGGCAGGGGCAGAATTTCAATCAGGCTATGAAGTTTAGCGAGACTGGTGTACTTTGTGTCATGATTAGACACTTCAATGATTTTTCATGGCAGACCACCATCTGTGATTGAGACGTGTCACCCCAAAATATCTTCTTCGAGGCCATACCACCAAAAGTTGGCCAGCCTGCTTCTATAATCAAGTTAGTTCATGCTGTTGTAGACAATAATGTATTGCCTTGGTAATGATGATTTCCAGTCTGTTGTTGCTGCCAAGACGGGGCTGCGGGGAGAAATCCCTCTCACTATAACGGGAAATGATGTACATGTATAGACCGTATTGAATATGACGTCACCATTCAAATATCTGCCCTACAACATGGTGTGCGTGCATGTGCCGTAGAAATCAAACCGGGAACGCTGCGTGCTTCATTGATGTACGCGGCCGTTTAAACGCGCATACGGTTTTTCCTACAAGATGGCAACTTTCATAGCAACAGAGGGGTTATTCAATACGGTCTATACTCAACTTACCCGATGAAGACCATCCGTCACAATAATTGCACTCTCCTCGTTGCCAAGCCATCACAAAGATGTGAACCATGCATGGTCCACCGCAGGGATTTATTCTCCATTGCAAATCGCCATGAAAGGCAGAAGACATTGTGCCCCAGCACATCAACAAGAAATGACAGGCTTAGTCATGCTGATCTTATAAAGAGAGCAAGTGTGCAGAGCAGTGAAAAGAGAAACTTGTCCAGAAAAATTGCTCACATGACCACCAAAATCAACAACCTGATAGACCATGATGGATGCATTCTTCCACCAAACCAGCATGAAGAAGTTGTGGCAGCAATGCAGGCGTGTGAGTCAACTGTGATGGGTGCAATTACTGAGGGATCACCCGCACATCTGCTTTGGGATCAACAAAGAAAAAGTGCCCAGAAAGGACGGGGGATGAGATGGCACCCAGCTATTCTGCGCTTCTGCATTGCTGTCAACAGCAAATCCACTGCTGCGTATAATCTCCTTCGTCAAAGTGGATTTCTTCATCTACCACACCCCAACACCTTGCACCCGTACAGCCTTTTTGGAAATCACACTATTGGTTTTAAAACTGACATGGTTAGTTGGATCCTTAAAGACATCAACTTCGAAAAAATGCCAGAACATCAGCGCAACGTCTGCCTCGCATTCGATGAGATGAAAATCAAGTCAGGATTGGTCTACAACCAACGCACTGGGCAGCTTACTGGATTTCTGGATGTGGGAAGCTTCGGCAATGAAGTTCATGCCTTTGAAAGGAAATGCAGAGGAGAAGTTGACGCACTAGTCGCCAGCCATGTCCTGGTTCTGATGATCAGAGGGTTGTTTTCATCACTACATTCACCAATCAGGTTTTATGCAACTGCTGGTGCATCAAGTCACCAGCTTTACCACATGGTTCATGAGGCAATTGCTTTTTTGGAGCACGTTGGCTTCAAAGTCCGCAGGCTAGTATGTGATGGGGCGTCTCCGAACAGAAAGTTCTACAAGATGTATTGTGTTGAATATGGTTGACAGTGACACATGCTATGCAGTCAATCCTCTCCATTGAGACCAAAAGATATTCTTTTTCTCCGATGTACCCCATCTTCTCAAAACAGCCAGGAACAATTTTGAAAACTCGGATTGGCACAACAAAACCAGGAATTTACATGTAAGTTTAACTTATTTTATTTTTTTAAATTTGCCGTTAATGCAAAAAAGAAATTGATTTTGCTATAGTTGTAACCAGGAGCAGTTGAACCCAGGATAAATTCTGTTCTCTGTGCTCCAACCATAGAGAAAGGACCACATGCTCCAACTGAACTGAAATGGCTTTCTCATGTCCCCCTCTCCACACCAACCAACCCCACATATGTAATGCCACTGTGCAAGTTATTTAATTGAAATCATTTTGTATTAATTCCTGCAGTTCCGTAAACAAGATATCAAGTGGAGTCAGCTCATCAATCTCTATAACTGGGACATGGGCTTAGACACTGACAGGACATCACCAGGTCTGCGGCGACTACATAAAATCACTAGCGAGCACCTCTTCTTGACACCTTCCTTGAGAATGCATGTTTACATGGCGGCCCAAGTAAGTATGCAATGTCAAAACAGATATATGTGATGCACACTTATATATTCTCAGATTATAATAAAGAAAAGCATTAACATTAAAATTCACGTAATATTCTATATTGGATGAAATATTAACATTACTTGTTAAAATATAACACTAAAAAGAACCGGTTGTTTTCAGAACCTTCAAACTCTTTAGAGATTACACATGGTGTTACTGCAAACCTCTCTATGGTACATTGTTCCATACATGCCATAGAGAGATTGTACCTCCCACCATGCAAAGTTTCAAGTCCTAAATTCTGTTGTAGTATTTGTTCAATTCCAATATTACATCATTGGACCAACTTTCTTACTTCACCTAAATTCCAATGTATTCCAATTTAAAACAAATGATATAACCAGATTTTCCAGAAGTTAACCCAAATTGTTTTTGATTTTGTTACATCATTAGGTTCTAAGCACCACGATGGCCAACACTTCCAATGCCTGGGGAAGACATGACACGAAGTCAACAGAGTTTTTTCTGAGGCAATTTGACCAGTTTTTTTACTGTCTCAACGTGTCCAATCCTCATGAAGCGAAGCGCTCACGTAAGCCGGCTTTAGCACCCTACACATCTGCAGATGACTGGCGTTACAAGGTAGTTATTCTATTTAATTGTTCCCCAAAAAGGATTATTAACCTTGATATTGTAGTGCCTGTGGATTGTTTTTGCAGCACTGGGAAATCACCGAGTATGCAGTGCTTATTATACGTTGGTATAAGGGCTGAAATAAATTGTTCTAGTTCCCATGATGCAAGTACATACATGTACACCATTTCATACTTAAATATTCTTGTCTTTTAAAATTGTGAAAAATAAGCAACTCCGTAACATGTTTTTTAATGAAACATGACAAACATTGAAAAGTTTGCAGGCATTTAAATCAGAAATATTTGCAATTACTCTATAAAATAAAAAAACATAATCTTGATGGATTTGTTAGATTAAAAAAATTCTTTATCATGACTTTAATCAATTCAACAAACATAAACAACCATAGGTTCTTTTCCATCCCTGTCTTCATGAAATGATGTTATGTATTAACCAATTTAAATGGATTATTTCTTTTTGTGGTTGACTGATGACTTTCTAGGATATCTTAATGAATGGCAGAATGAAGTTGACGGCCTCCTTGATGTCGACGATAAAGTCAGGCTTAGGATGTGTCTCAGCAAAGAAACCCTTGAAGGCATTCGCATAACAGGTATTTATAAAACGTGATGTTCACTTATAGACCATTATCATGGTGCCTCCATCTTATTTGTTCTCCTTCAGGGCAGCTTAAGGCGGTGGTTGAATTAGTGGCTATGAGTGACTATGGCTACGGTAATGCTAAGGGCAGCCTTCAACGCATGGAGATGCCAGCAGATGCGCTGATCAAGCCGTAGCCATAACCGCTAAAAGGTTTTTGGTTAATGTGTGACTTCAGAGTTAACATACATGTAATGATCTTAATAGACTTTTCCTCCAACTAAATTTTCTTGTTCTTGACAGTTTTTAGTATACTTATGTGTTGCCTATGTTTTGTCTTTTTTAAGAGCATTCCTTTGTGGAGCTCATGCAGATGTTACTGAAGGAAGAGGGTGTGGAGTATGTATTAAGCGAGAAGTTTAACCAGGACCCACGTGAGCAGTACTTCTCAAAGCAGCGTGGTGTTGGGGGGAGCAGCGACAACCACACTGTAGAACAATTCGGTCATAACATAATTTCAATTTATGTTGCATCGTCGTCCATTAAAGCGTCTAAGAGAGGAAACACTAAAACCAAGCCTGGCACCAAGACTTCTCTGGATAACACTCCACTTCCAAAGAGACCCAAACTCAAGTAGGGTCAATCAGTTTACTGTGTATCTATGGCTCTTTAAACTGATTGCGATATATGTTTCACCTTCAGATGTTACACAAAATTCTTTGAGGTTAAGTTTTTTTTTGAAAATTTTTCTCTCTCCCTTTTCCCAAGAATGTGTTGGTTTATCTGAAAGTGATAATATCAATCCATATAGAAAGGACTCTTTGTTATGAAATACATTTATTGACACCGTTAGATACATGTACTATCCAACATGTGAAATACCTGATATCTGAAAATTGTATCTGAAGATCACAAAAAATTGCTGCCCTGCTTCCTAGGTTAAAACATAATGTGAAATGACACAAAATGACAAGTTCAATTGGGGACTAAAACAGGTATACATGTTTATTGTTAATAATCTTGCTCAAAGAAGTTTCCGCCTTAGCAAGAACATTCGACATACATCATGTAGTTATGACATTCAAATAAACTATTTACATGGAAGTCCATTATTCATCATGTGACTGTACATCATGATCATACAATTGGATGATATTTACATAGTATCTTATGCTTAACCCCAAAATATTTCTTTTTTCTGCCTGAAGGTTAAAGGATAATGTGAAACGACACTAAGTTTAATTGGTGACTGAAATAGGAATACATGTTGCATCTTAACATTCAAATATGTTTATTGTTAAGAACCTGTGGCGATGACAGTTTTTAAAAAATCTATCTAGTTGTAACTTTTAAACAAACCATTCACATGGAAGTCCAGTATTCATTAAGTGAATGTAAACCAAAATCATTAGGTAATGAATTGATGTTTCACTTCAAGTCAGTTCGCAGACCCTTTTGTCCTTTTTTTTAATATAGATTTTTGGATTACTTTTCTTACATCTAAATACACTTTTATGAAATTTTTACATCTTGATGTAATATAGAACTGTACAACAATCCATAATAACTTTTTGGAAATATTACCACTTAATTTGTCTTTGATTAAATTACACCAGTATTCTTGAACTCTAAAACTTGACAGTATTTGGTTTTCTAGTTGTTCTTTTACATTTGCAGATTGTAGTTTATCAATCTGTTTTACGTTAAAAAATGCCCTGCTTATAATTTCCATTGACCTGAAAAATAAATAAACTTTGTCTGACACTTTGAAAAGCCCCCCTCTACTCTGCACATCTACCCATTCTTTGGTATATTGAAGAAAAGTTTCACATTCATTTTGTGCCCGAGTTTTGTGCCATGACTGTAGAAATTTACAAAAAACCTTAGAGTATCATTTGTCTGTTTTTTCAACTTTTTTAGTAGGGCAAAGGAAATATAACCTGAAGTGAAAAATATCTCAGGGCTGCCTCTTCATCTTTGCTCATTGTGTTTGAGTCTATATCCTGTTCTAATTGTTCGTCATGTTGGTTCTATTCCTTAACTAGATTTTAAAAAACTACCTGAAAAATATGCTGAAACACAACATTGCTAGTGGGTGTGCCTACAGCGATTTTAACCTGATTAAGCAAAGCTTTTCATTTGGGAAATATCAAATTCTCCTTTATCTGATGGTGCTTCCTTCATAATGCCTCCGGTTTCAGCTTGTTATGTCGTTATCCTGGCAATCTAGAATTGCCCAGAGAGCAGTGACTGCACATGTACAGAACTCTTGCATCTGAGGCACGCCCATAAATGACAGCAGTTGTGCCACCAGAGCAAGTACTATTGCTGAACTGTGTATGTTTATATTGAACACAGGATGGTCCTTCATTCCCTCAAGTGCCTCTGCGAAGAATGTTGACGATCTGCCAATGACTTCTTCTTTGGTAACCTTTGAAGGTGGTCACTTGAGAACTGTTGGTAAAGACAGTTGTACATTATAAAATGGGAAAAAATATAGTGAAGAGCTCATGTCTTGACCTCAGCCAAGTCTTTTTCAAAGGCTAAATAACAACACAACACAAATACATGTATGTATTTTATTTTGTTGTTTGTATTGTCATTTAGCCTTTGAGAAAGACACTGCCAGTGCTGTTGTCAAGCTGTAAGCCCATGTGCATTTAAAACTTGTCACTTTGGTTGGTAAAGCAGTTTGCAAAACAAAAGAATGGACACAGGGCATTCTGACAACAATCTTAATGTACTTTATTGCCTTTCTGCAAACTCAGCTGCAATGTACAGCTTTAAAACAGCAAAAATGTGTTTCATGACTTAAGAGTTGCAAAATATTGGCCAAACAAATATTTAATTCAAAAGCACTGTTCTTTGAAAAATCGATTGATGATTACACCTTGTATAGTAAGTTATAAGTGGTGGGACAACATATGAACAGCCACAAGTTTGGCATCAGGAACAAAGACGCACAAAAGCCTGTTTTTGAACACTTCAATCTCCCTGACCACTCACAAATACATCTCAAAAAGTAGCATTTACATGTAGATCTTGATTACAAATGACTAAATTTACCTTTGCTTATTTCTTTAGCCGATTTTGCCTTGTCAGCTGCAGCTGGACTCTTGTCAGGCGCAGCTGGACGTTTGACTGCTAAATAAAATGTAAACAAAGAGAAATAATTTTTTGTTTTGTCAATTAAAACAGTTAGAAAACAAACATTAATGTGCAACTGCAGTGCATTGTTGAAAACATTTTCTATACAACACGACTAAGAACTGTGTTTTTCAGCCAGTTGATCAGATGAAATGTTGCATTCTTGTTAGGAACTTGCAATTAGTAAGCTCACTGACATTTTTCTAATTTTAATAATAATAACAGTTCAATTTAAGGCAAGATTTTTTTTTTTCAAGGGTAAAATAATAAAATATAACACAGTTAATATGGACTTTTTATTTTCTACCCACTCAAATATGCTTTTACCAAAATTTGCAAAGCATGAAAAATGTGTTTATTTTGGATTATTAAAAATGCTAAACAAAATTTAGTAATTATAAAAGTATACTAAGAAGATATTTAAACTATTACCTTTGCCTTTGCCTCTGCCTTTTTGCCTTTGGATGTCCCTTTTCCACCTTTCTGTTGAGAGTCCTCCTGTGTATAGACACTCGATGGCAGTACAGTAGCGGTAGAGGAATTCATGGTAGACATGGTAGAACTACCTGTATCAGCTGACGTTAACAAGTCTGCAAAATGTATGCAATTACAGAAACCATGTAACATAATGATATCTCTGATCAAAATGTTTTATTTTATTTATTTATTTATTTATTTATTTCTTGTTTACCCTGGGTAATCCATTCAGTGAGAAAAAAACTCACTGATCTCCCATGGATCCCAGCTTAACATGTACATAAAAACTACAGAAGTGCACTGAATATACAAGAATAAAAGGTTACAGGGAAAAAACCAATGCACATACGTAAAAACACTGGATCCAAGCACTCCAAAATATTACAAAAAGTGAATTAAATATACAGAATG
>CM021540.1:11318171-11329722 GCA_010994315.2 Pisaster ochraceus | reverse complement strand
GTGTTACGATGCCTAGCGTGGGAAGCAATGGCTGTGTGGTGTGGAGACCGTATGTGATGTACAGCGTGAATTACGTGCAATGCACACACACACGACGATCGTGCTTTGTTGACGATACGTGTTTTTAAATCGTTAATATCGTCAACAAAGGATTAAAAACCCTCAGTCGAACTGCTGCTTGATCTAAGTTAGAACACAGGCTTTCATTTGATGTATTGTTTGTGTCTTTTAAGACTGTAGTTACTGAGAACGAACGCTCACAAATTTGTACGTGTAAATGTTATGAGAATTTTCGGAAAGAATAATAATAATAATAACTAGGAACGAGTTTGTAACGAACAAACACTGGGGTTTCGGCTTTGTTGGCAATGTTGAATTAATGTAATAATTAATTTGACATCTGATGACATCACGATGATGAAAACACGTTTTTCGTACGAACGTTGTGATAAGCTACAAGACGGTACAAAAATATAACTCTTTTACGTTATGGTTTAGACGATATAAAGTTTTAAATAATAAATAATTGTAAACTATAAATTACCATGCCAATGCTAAAGTTATTAATGAGCTTTACTGCACAGACCTTGAAATAAATTGTGCTGGGAGAATGCATTGAAATTGCGTGAGAACAAACCGCTACTAATATCCCCAAACGCTTCCGTATTTAATAGTTCGAGGACTCTCCACAAACAAGAGGGCGCTATACATGTTCACCATTAATTGCAGAAGCAAAGTAGTGAACCAAAATGTGTAATTAGTCCGATGAGAATTTTGCGAAAAGGCCACAGATAGTAACCGGGCAACCTCACCTGTTACCAAATCACTGGAAGTTTCGGGAGAGGGGTCATGACTTAAAGTAGTTTATGGCCATGAAAATTATAAATGTTGGGAATAAAATACTAAGTGATTACAAATATGAAAGTAAAATCAATTCAACAAAATAACAATGAAAACCAAGAATTACACTTGAACTCAGCTTCCAGTTACTATCCAAAGTTATTAATTGTTGCTTACCTGATCATGAAATTTATGTAAATGCTTGTTTTGGTTGCGCGATGATTATCACCAGATGCTGTAATTGTCAGACACTAAGCCTTTTCAGTGCTGGAGCCAGCGTCCTCTATTAAACTGCATCACACTTCAGATTTATGACCGTGCGACCAATGTGCGTCCGTTAGTGGTTGCACAAATTGGGGTGAGGATTTACAAAAGGTTAAATCAAATAAATACCCTTGTCACAGAGTTTTTTTATTTTGTGTCAAGAATAATTGACAAATGATTTGTAATTATTTTAAAAAGTATGATTCAGTTTACAAAATTTTGTAATGAGTTTTTTGTCATATAGATTTAGTTATAAGTATATTTTAAAGACAAAGATTGGATTTCAGAAAAAAATAAATCTTTGTTTGAGGTATCTTTCCGTTTCGATACGCACGAGACTTGTTGAGTCAAATATAATGATAAACAATGGTGGCAGCCTGTCCATTCTTGTTATGCCACAGTACAACAATAGGACAAAGGTTTGAAATTGGGGGTTTATACACGAAAGGTATCATGGTAGGTGCCTGGCTGTGCATGGTACACACTACAAAGGCTGGGTGGATAAAAACGACAGCCGTTCGGCAACAAATTTAGGAAAGTCCGAAGTTGTTCGGGGCATTCAAAAATGTCTGCCATAAGTCTGGCCCAAACATTTGTGGAGATAAACACGTCATCTGACTTGAAGTGGTTGAGTCAAGTTTATTGTCATGAGGTGGTATACACGAGTAGATCTTTCTCAAGAAAACATTCAAGTTTATCTACGGTCTTCTACTTATGAAATTCAAAGGTATTAGCCATCTTTATTTGAACTAGACTTTCAGTTTTTGTTTACTACAAAAACAAGGTGTTCGCGATCGATGTCATCAAATTATGATTGAACAATATTTTATTTTATCAACCCGATTTGTGGTTCAGGAGTAAGGTTTTGATCCATTATAAATCTTCAACTTCTGGTTTGAACCAAAAGTTAGGGCAAATGAGGTCATACTGTGTAGTACTAGGTAAGTCCTAGGAGCCCTTTGTAATGCTGTGTAGGTGATAAAAAACCAATGTGTAGTTCGGGAATTATGATTGTTTCAAGTATTGAACTTAATCATCCGGTTTGAACCGGAAGTCAAGGTCAAATTGGGTAACATTTTTGTCAATTCTTAAGTTGATAACAACTTTGCCAATGATGTAATGATTGCAAAAAACCAAAAGTGTGCTTTAGAAGTTATGATTTTTGGAAACATTAATTTTTAACCTCCGGTTTGGACCGGAAGTCAGTGTTAAATGAGGACACACTGTGTAACGTTTGTTAAGTCTTAGGAGCTCTGTCTGATGGCGTTTACTTAACAAAAATACAATGAGTGGTTGAGGAGTTATTAATTTGTTAATTATTAAATTGATGTTCCCGTTTGAACCGGAAGTCAAGGTCGAAGGGCATAATATTTTGTGTATCGTTTATTCACTTGTTATCTACCTTCCAAATGATGCATAGATTGTAAAACTCCAATGTGTCGTTCAGAAGTTATGATTTTTTGAATCATTAAATTTCAACTTCCGGTTTGAACCGGAAGTTAAGGTCAAACGGGTCACAATTTGTGTAGCGCGTGTTTAACTTATCAGAACCGTTCAGACGACGTATGGATTGTAACAATCCGATGTGTGGTTAAGGAGTTATGAATTTTTCAAATATTACATGGACTACTATTATTTGGATGTGCAATATACAATGAAATAGCGAGCGACGCCAAATGTATTCCTATATGTGGCTTTACAGTTTCAATACAGACATGTTAACTTAAACTACACGCGCAATGTACATGTGGCTGTATGGACCTGTAGCGAGACCTTAGCTACACGTGCATCGTACACGTGCGTGGCTGTTACAGGTTTGACATGTACATTGTATTTACGTGTAGGCCTACACTACCGTGTGTTGTGCGCTTTGACGTCAAGTTTGAACCAAATGCAAAAGTTAAAATGTTAGTATCTCTGTGCAAAAGTTTCGGCAGGATAACTCATCTATATTCTGATGCAAAATTTATGTCAAAATATTACGTAGTTTATGAGATATGAGTTTTTGAAATTTTCAACTTCCGGTTTGAACCGGAAGTCAAGGTCAAACGGGCTCATGTTGTGTGTAGCATTTGTTGACCTTTTAACGACCACTCCGATGATGTGTAGATTGTAAAAATCCAACATGTGGTTCATGAGTTATGATTTTTTACATTTATTAAACTTTGATTTAATGTGATTCAATACCCGATGATGTCATCATGACATCATCAAGTTTGTGTCGTCTTGATATTGAGATTCATATGTCTGATGAGTTTCAATGTTCAAATCAATTTCAATTTTGAGTAATGACAAAAATTAGAATTTTTCAACGAAAAAACACAAAGGCAGACTTTGACCTTCCGTTACGACCGGAAGTGAAGGTCATACGGTTTTTGCGTTAACTTTTCAAATGTTGCCCCAATCTTGATGTACCAGATGCCTAATTATGAGTTTCGTAGCTTTCAAAGTAACGAAGATACAGCAATTTGAAAATGGTCATTTTCAATTTTAAAAACCTTGTAATTCAACACCTGATGACATCATAATGACGTAATCAGTTCTGTGCCGTCCTCATATTAAGGTTCAATTGTCTGATTAGTTTCAAGGTTCAATTCAGTTTCAATCTTGAGTTATGCTGTAGAGAAGAGTTCTCCGGAAGAAGAAAAAGAAAAAGATGGAGACGAAAAACCCCAGAACAATATCAAGAGGTGTTCGTGCACATATTTATTGCACGAACACCTAAGAAGAAGATGGAGAAGAAAAAAAAACCCAAAACAACAACATCATAAGCACATATTGCACGAACACCTAATAAATGAACGGTTGACCACACTCACCCTGCCAGATGCATTCATCAATATTTTATTGATTGACAGCTAGACCAGCATGCATTATGAAAATAGTTAATACATGCGCGCAGTGGGGTGTTTGTGATAAGGTCTACAAAGGGGGCCTATATGCTAAAGACAATTTCTTCTTGTGTTATAAAACTGTTTAAATGTGGCAACAGTCAATTGTGTCCTCACAATTCATCTACATGTACTTCTTCTACATAGTACATGTACTTTACACCGCCATTTTTACAATCGACGCATTATAGATAGTTGAACTGCATATTATATTAATTTGCCCTATCTGTGTTGCACAGTGACCATGAGATTGGCTGCATCTGTTTATAGAGATTAATGGGCTACCCAGATATTTATATAAATAATCATTTGCGTGAAGATAATTTCAGTTCAGGATCTCTAATGTTGGATTTTCTTGTGAACTTTGTCCAAAACATTAACCAACAAGACCACAGAACAGTTTAAATATAAAGCTTGTTGTTATCTTGATTGCAGATTACCTATATTTGCCGTTGTTATGTGCCAAGGATTTGTTACTATCCTTGGGGCGCTTGTCATTGTTGCTGTGGGCATCTTGTATGGTGTAGTCTTCATCGGCAAAAAGTAAGTCTTTGGTCAAAGTGAGATACTTTGGTCCTTTTATAAAGTTAATTGTGTGTTAGACTTTTGGAGAAGTTACTTTGCATTGGAGTATTACATGTGTATATGGAAAATTTAAGTGAATTAAGTTAGCAGTCTAATTTACGAAAGAGTCGCCCAATGATATTAATTTCTACATCCAAATTTGTTATGTCCTGATGTGTTGGTTGTTGACATAGTGAAGGATTTGTAATTTTCAGAACAATAATTGAGTAGTAGTTTAAATTCAAAAGTTCACTTATTATAACGTTGATACCAGAACCAATCTTCCAGAGAAATAGGTTTTTCTGAAATACTGCCAAAGTAAACAAAAGAGCATTTGAAGACCTTCAAAAGCACATTGGCTTATGTTGATGTCCACAGTCATTAAAATCATTTCATTGTTTGCACTCGATGGGAACATCAAATTTGATGATTTTTGCTATTCAGTAATAATATAGATTTATAGTGCATACTTCACCAAAAAACTAATTAGGGCACCTACACAAAAAGACAAACAGTATATGTACATATGTACAACATGAATAAACACATGCATTTGATTTGTAATTTATTTAAATCTATGTAAATCTATCTATGTAAACAAGTATGACTTCAGTTCTAAGAAGGTGTTGAGTCATGTTATTTGGTGAAGTGTGATAGCTTATTCTACAGGGCAGGAGCAGCTTTGGCAAAAGCACTGTCTCCTGCAGACCTCAGAGCACTACTGCTTTGTAAAGATGAGTTCACGTAGATACTGCGGGGCCTGTCCGTGCAGAACCTTGATCACAAGGAGGCAGATTTTGAAGGTGATCCTTTTTTGCAATTGGGAGCCAATGTAGGCATCTTAGTACCCGTACAGGCAAAATGTGGGCAGCGATTTGAGTGGCTGTCAGAATTAGGTCCATTCTAATGAGTATGGTGTTTATTTTACAGGGGCTGATATACTTATGAATATGTTGTTTTTTTTCTCTCGAAGGTGGTGAACTCTTCTTCTTATGCTAATTGTGTAATTTTGTTTATGAATAGAGGTGCAGGGGCCACCTCCTTCACTTTTCTTTGTAATTGTGTGCTCACACAGGGTGTGTGTGAATATGTATGGCGTGCAATGAAAGATTTTAGCTAATTTGCATGAAGATTGTGGATTGCCAAGATTTTAAGGAGTGCCAGCAGACTCACATAGGTTCTTGAGAAAGGAACATTCAATTTTGAGAGTGAGAGAATTTGAGTGAGTGGAGAGCCCATATCTCACCAGTGTCGCGCAAAAAGAATTCACAACCTTTGAGGTTGCTGTGCTGCAATTTTATTGCCTATTAAAAACAGATGTTTTAGGCTGTTAGTTGAGCATTGAGAGGCAAGGAGCTGAAGCGGCAGAGATCTGCAATTTGAATTTGGAAAACAGGAGGAAAATCATGGCCGTGAAGCGGGTATCTATCCCCCTCCTTGAAGTAGGTGACAATCCTCATCAAGTGTGATGTCAGTGCAAGTAAATGTTCGGAGACGACCGAGGAAGGTTTGAGAGTTTGATGTAGGGGGCGTACACATTTTAATTGTGAAAGAACGACAAAAGCAAGACGCTGTAGTCGTCACCACAAGCTGCACCGCAAGGACAGGTTTAACCGTTAATGTTTTCACGGTGGGCCAATTTTATTCATCTATTATTTCGGACATTTCTTTTGGTTGGAGTTTGATTGGAGGCAAGGTGCCAGACCACCGAATGACTTTGTATTTGAGTGAAATTTCGATTGACTTTTTATTTAGTGACTTAAAGCCATTTCATGGACTCTGAAGTAGATCGTGGATAAACGTAATATGTAAATGCAAGAAGCTAAGCGTTTTAAGCAGTCAGAACAGAATTGTGGTAATAGTGCTTTTTTTGTTTAAATATTGAGTATAATCTAGGGAGACTTACCTTTGGGTTTTATTAGATTCTAGATTGTGACGTCACACGAATTAAGGTATAATAATCAAAATTAGTTTCCATGCGCATACGTCATTGTCGAATTTAGGACAATTATTGAATTCGAAGGGATTGAAATGAATTAAGCTGTTATTAGTTGTGTTGAGTTCAATTCTTAAGTTTCTTAGAACTTGATATAAATTGATTGTGCAGAAGCCAGAAATGGGGCAGTATCCCCAGCAGTTGTAAATAAATGTATAGAAATTGTAAATACATACATTACTTTTGTCGAAGAGACTATCATTCATCGCTAGCTATTGTCTTTCACTGCACAGTCGTCCCAGGGTGACTGTGACAGTGGCATTATTGTTGACACGTTGCAAATGAGAAATGGATGCAGCTGGAAGCCAAACCAAGAGTGAGTTGCAACAATCCAAGCACGAAGAAACCAGAGCATGGATTACTTTCCCCGTATCCCTGAGACAAGTTGCACATTTTAGTTATGCTTTGCAGTTGGAAGTTAGCGCTTCTGCACAACTTCAAGATTGCAATCACACTTGGAAGCTGGCAAAAATCGTGGTTGTTCATTGGGAACTGGAGAAATAAAGTTTGCATGGTCGTGATGCAATCCCACTACCAGAACTTGTGTCTTCTCAGCAATGAGTTGCAGGAAATTAAGACTCATTCACGATTGAATGTGGCTGATACAGTCGTGCACCTACTTAAAGGATGCATCTGCAATAACATCCAGTGTGAAGGCAATGTGCAGAGGGGTATTGTAAGCAAAGAAATGAAACTTGGCGTAGTGGTGCCTAGCGATGTCGCCTAGTGGTAGGTAGAGTGTATGTCGTGAAGATAACAGGACTTAGGACGGAGCCCTTAGGGACCCGCAGTCAAGGGCCACTATTCAGATCCACCACTTGGATCTATGCACGTATCAATTCAGATCTGTTTGCAAGATATGACTTTATCCACTGCAAAGCAGAGCCAGTCACACCGAGCCACTCAGATAGTCGTTGCAGTAGAAGTTGGTGGTCCACTGTATCAAAGGTGGCAGATAGGTCCAGTAAAACCAGTAATACCATGTGCTGGTTTTCAATGGAGTGTGCTGTTTGAAACTATGATGAGAACGGTCTCAACACTGTGCCTGCTCCTGTGTGCAGACTGCATGTCATCTACAAGATCATTGTCTTCCAAGTGACTTGTAAGTTGCCATAGGAAGACTCTCTCCAGAAATTTAGAGATGAACAGCAGGTTTGGTATCGGTCGGTCACTGCTCAGTTGCTCAGGATCAAGCAGAGGTGTTACATGTGCTACCTTGTATTCCTCTGGAACCTTGATAGATGCCTGGGAAGAGTTGACGATGTTCAGCATGCCTTCTTGACAAATGTCTCTGGAATAAGAAAGCCACTGATATTGGAAAGTATCGACTGTAGTCACTACACATTCCTCTTCAAATTGAAAATATAATTTGTCCTTTGTGCACATAGTACATGTAGTTCAAACTAAATCACTAAAAACTGTAGAGATTATAGCCAGTACAACCATAAGGTGCAACTGTATGGTGATGATTTGTTCAGCTCTTAATGGGTGACCGTTTGTAGAGTGAAATGAGCAGGGTTGTACACACTGTATGTAAGTACTTTTCAATCGAGTACCAAGTATTCCCATGTAGTACTTGAGATCAAGTATTTGGGCCATTGAATATGAGTACAAGTATCGAGTATTCTGATGTGTAAGTTCTTCAACAGGTACCATTATTTAATGCAGCACTGGAAATGACAGTGACTCTTCACTTAGCAAATGGTGCACATTACTGATGGAAATTCAGCAGAAAAATGGAACATAATGACTGATTTTTCAAATAGTACTTTTTAAAAATATTTCCTTGTCAGAAAGTGAACTTAACAGGTTTTCAAAGTTGTGTTGCTAAAGGCAGATTGTACGTATATTCTATTATGTTCCCATGCCCTCCATTTTATCCATAAAAATAAAAACATTTTTTTTTTGTGAACACTTTATTATGATGAATATCCAATCCAGGTTTTGTACAAATAAGAACAATGGAGAAACGGAATTAGATGAATTTTGTTTATGCTAAGGAAAGGGTGCTCCCCTCTACATTTCAACTGAAAGTACGGTATGCTATTAACAATAATGTACTTGTGTTGTCAAAAAAAAATTAATCCACCATATCTTATTTGTATACTCATTGAAATATGCCTGGGTGCTTTATCCAGATGTGCAAAATTACAACTTGTGCACACTAATTGAAGAACTGTATTGCTTGTGTCCTACTTGTGTTTTAATTTCTCTATTTTTTACTTGTTTTTAGGGGGGATGGTGTTCAAGCAGCTCAAGCGAGTCGGCAATTTGACAACGTGGATCTCGTAGAAACTGAAGAACATAGCTTCAGCAAAACCAAACCATAAAAACTTCACGAACTTATAGTGAGTGTGGATAAGGAGTTTGAAGAAAATAATCAAAACTGCCAGTTTTAATTAAACAATTTGCAATTTGTTGGGTTCTAAACACGTGAAGCTTGTTACTCACACAAGAAAGTGTGTAGCCCTCATTAGGCTGGGATGTGAAACATTATTGTTTTATTTGAATTGTGATTGCAAGCATAGTGCCCTTGTGCTCAGAAATTTTCAACAAGTGTACACACATATAAGTTAACAGGAGCAAATCAATGTTGTAAAATTGTGGCTCCTTTCCAGTGGTTTGGATCAAGAGGGGACATAGGCTGTATCTGAATTGGCGGCTACCACTACGACTGCGTTTGTTGCTGATGACATCCTCTACTCCAGCACATATAACATGGTGATCCAGCCTTAGCTGAAGCTGTTGCCGCCAATTCAGACATGCCCATCGGGATGAGGTTGGTGGTAGGGCAATGTACTCCAATAATAATCAAAGACACATGGTACTGTTCCACTAATCAAATGGTAAGGAGATCTATGTACACTGTGTACAGTGTCATTGTTATAACGCCTGTATGCCAATGTGGAAATCGACAGAGATGAAATATACTTGATTGCAAGTCTGTGGCTGTGGCATTTGGCAAAACAGTCAACGACAACAAAATGTCAGAAACAAAATCAACTCTCATTTATGATTTATTTCATAATATTCCACCAATGAACTGAAACTCATTTTTGAGAATTTTGCACAAACTATGCTGTTGAAGCACTATATGAAATAGTAGTTAAGTGGAGGAAACATTTTGTATTCAAAGTAAATGGTTTAATGTTCTATCTGGTTATTTTGGGTTGTATTTAAAAAGGAAATGATTAAAGGAGTATTTAATTCATTAATAAACTCAAACCTCTCCAGATGTTTGCAGTAAAATAATACAAAATTGTGTACGCCTTATAGAACTAGTTTTGTTACAACTTGACAATACCTATCATCTTCAGGAAAAAACTTAGTTAAGCAGCGACTAACATCAGAGTCTAATTTGCTACCACTATCTCTGTTATTTCGGCTTGTGCAGTGTCACTACTTAATATATTGGCTATATGTTTGTATGTGCAATAATTCAAGTCATTTTCAATGCTTGTTGCAGCTCAGACCTCAGGTTTTCACATACTGTACATTGCACTTTGGGTTACATACATTCCACAGTAAAGACTGTAATAAAGAAAATCCTGCACAACATTGTTATAATTTTGGTTATTCAAATAAGTATTATACAGTTAATTCAGTTTAGTCAGTTATGAAGAAAGCACATGGGTAACTTTGATGGTCCTGATTAAAAATATGAGCATTCAAGAGCAATTCAATTAGTAATTTTGAAGAACTTTTTAGAAAATAACTCCTTCTATTGTGAATAACTGCACATATTGCAAGAAGAAACATACATACTATTTTCATACTTTTAAATATAAATGATGTGGACGCATTGCACAACACACACCTCCGAATAATGGGTATCTAACGTTTCCTTCATTTTGGGAGTCAAATCTTTTGCTGGGCATTGTGCACGACTTTGGTGGACAGGATAGATGCGTGTGAGTGCGCTGGGCATTGTGCAAGGGGTCTATATTCTCATTTTATTAAATGAATTTGAGCTATGTTATTGATGTAAACTCAAGGTACTAACCGTTTTCTTGTGTGATTGTACTTTGTGGGAGAAAAATGCTATAATGCTTTAGTAAGTGTCATTACTGTAAAAATGGTTATTGTTATTATTAGTAATATTTGTATTATATGTTATTATTGATATTATTATTCATTTTGAAAGAATAGTTATGAAAGGAATAATCAACTCCTCGTATCATCTATTACATTAAGTAAATAATGAAGTTTTGGGTATTACAAATACAGTTTCAATGAATGGTAGTATCAATTCTGAATTTTGTTTTATCTTCCAAATGTAAAATAAATAGTGCAAATAGAGATTGCAGATTAAAGCTGACAATATTCAAAGGTCATATGGAGTTAATCTTTGTATGTGACCTTAGCAATTATTCAAGAGCTCTTATATGGCGTAAATACGTTGTGTGCAGCTATTATGGTTCTCCAATTTATTTAATGTTGTGACGTCATCGATAATGTCATCAACTTGAACTATTGTTTCATTTCCGAACTTGGGTCTAAGTGCACAAGTCTGAAACTCTTTAGTTCGTAGATATGATGGTTTTTCTTTCAGCAAAAAAAACTTCCGGTTTTGACTGGAAGTAAAGGTCATACAGGGTCACACCCTATAAAAGATTTGTAGAATCAAGGGCTTTCAGATGACATAATAATTGTCAGTGTAACATGTTGATAAGATAATTATAGTGTTTTAGAAATATTTATATTCATTTCAATGTCCGGTTTCGAAAAATTTTGTAAAATGAATCAAGGGCTTTTGTATGGTGCAAAGATTTTGTGTGTACATGTACCATTAGTGGTTCACTAGATATGACGTTTAAAAATATTTCACGTTTTTGTACCTATCGAGGTTAGGACATACATGTACATAAATCACATGAACCCTTTTTGTTGCGGTTGAGTAATGCAATAATACGAATGTGTATTCTAGCCTTCTATGAAATGTTTTGGGGATGGTACATGTATTTTATTCTTCTTGGGTGGGGGGGGGGGGGGTGGG
>CM021540.1:11000216-11018597 GCA_010994315.2 Pisaster ochraceus | reverse complement strand
TTAAGGCAACGTGTTCCTTTAACTTTGACAAGCTTTTTTTCTTCTAGATTATTATGTGCACGTGACTGAGAGTTCACTACAAACATACACAAAACCCTATGGCATTGCATTTATTTTGTAAGTGTGTGGTAATTTACAAACACGCAAATGTAGTCCATGCACATCACCCAACACATCAAGGATACAGTACATGGCCATCTATGCAGGATACCCAACGAGCCCGAAGACCAAATAAACATGCTGTAATTCGGTGCCAAATCTTACGGAGCATTTTAAAGGCCTGAAAAATCAATTCATAAGTCAAGGCTTATGATCCGAAATTTATGGTACATTTGTATGTTAGTATCTTTCACATTGAAAAATATTGAAAAAAGATTTGGCGGTTCGGGGAACAGCAATGAAAAAGTTCTTGTTGGTTTGTGTTTTTTTAATGAGAGGAAGGCTAACAATACATCACAAGGCTCGAGGGCCACTTCAAGGTGAAGGCTACACTTCATTGATTTTGGCTATCGACCCAAGTCAAATCAATCATTGATTTGGGCTATTGACCCAAATCAATTACCACCAGGGGCACATTGCCACCTACTCTTGGGGATGAAACAGGGTTACCCCCTTTGCAGTCCATAAGGATCATGTAGGCATGGTATCATCCACCCACTAGAAGCAGAAGGCACTACCTTCCCAACTTTTTACAAAGCAATTACGTACATGTATGGCACAATTGTCATGACCGGGTATCGAACCCACACTCTGCTGCTGACAACACCAGAGCTTGGGTTGGGTGATACCGCTCAATCAAGACAGGCCAAAAGTGTAGAGTACGTACAAAATAATTGTAGTATTGCACATTGCTAATAATAATAATATTGCACATGTATTTAATCAGATTTAATGCACGCTTGTTCAATGCTTATATACACTGAGCTTATGCTTTGCTATTATTGACACTTTGGCAGTTTACAGAATCTATCTTTACCTTTGTTTACCTTAGACTCCATCATCAGCTACATGTATGGATGACATCAAGCATTCCATGGGTATTGTTATTGAACATGGCATGGCGCGACTTCTTGAAGAGTGGTTCCTGGAAACACTTCAGCAAACTTTACAGAACCAAATTATCCCTCAATTCTGGTCTCATTTCTCCTCCAACTACACTGATGTTTTTACATCACAACAAACCATGGATAACCCCCTCGTATTTGCTGTGTCTGAGCTGTCTCTCAATATGGAACCATTTATGTTTAGTACAAAGATACTTCAAGACTTGAGCAGCCCTGCAGACCCACAAATACAAATGGAAGCTAGAGTGCAGACTCTGCTGAAAGCTATGTTGTTTAGCAAAACTCCCAAGTGCTTCCAAAACATCGTCCATGATTTCTACAGTCAAGCATTCAAAGCTTTTCACAGCCAAAGGAGAGGACTAAATGATACGGACATAGTGACTAGCCAAGATAATGGTAGTGATGAAGAAACTGATGAGGTAGACACACATTGTCGTCAAGATGTTGACAACAAAGATCAATACACATGTATTGCATGTCATAAGGAAATGTGTTGCTGTCAGCAACTACTGCAACAGTTTCATCAAATCAATTCAAAATTGTAAGTTCGTTAAACTTAACTGTGAAAAGTGTTCACAATTTTGTAACAAAATTGAAGCGGGGTTGTACTCTGTTTGGAATTTAAGTAATATGCTGCAACAACAGCCTTTCTGTATGCGACATTTAACAAATTGAATTTGTCTTTCTTTTTCTGACAATGACAGCTTTCCAAGGGGAAATGATGTATGGGTGCAGTGTAAAATCTTAACAATGTGAGGTCAAATTTAACTCCCATTCATTACACCCTTTTTTGAAGAAAGTAAAGTCAGAATCTAAAAACAACTTTAGGTTATTTGGGTATTCTTTGATTCCTTAAGTTGTTTTATTATCTTTCTAGACATTATTTAGGTCTGTTAGAGCGTGTATGCGCAGAGGTGGTAACATCACTGATTCATGCTAAGATCAAGTGTCATGTGGACAACAAATGCAGGGGTGAATTTGAGACTTCCTTTATTGCAACATTAGAGCAGGTAGGTACAAACACATTAGGTACAATGTAGGTAAAGAATGCATTACATGCACATAGTATGTGCACCCAGTCTAACGTAAAACCATTTTAGCAATTAGCATGTAGGTCAAATGTTTGAAAGCTGAAATTTTAAGTATTAAATTTTTACAAAATTATGCGCTATGCCAGTTTACAAAACGTACTCATCCTGGCAACTACAGTGTATGCACTTAACAATTAATCATGTGGTGATTTGATTTCAGAATATATGAGACCTATCCACTATCCAGCATCAATTATTAGACTTTAGTACTACTTTGAACTTTGAACTACTTTCTCTTGGAGGACACCAAGAAAAGTTGTACCAGTGCAGGTAGCACAAAGGTCACATGCAAATTTAATTGTTAAAAAAACATAACAGTTTCACCCTGAAGGCACTTGAACACTGAGAGTGCACTTGGTCTTCCTAATCCTACATCAATGTATTAACTGGAGAACACTTTCCCTAAGCCAACTGAAACACTCTCAATAGTTTCATATTTGAATTATTACAGTGGCTGTCATCCAAGGTTGTCAGATGGTTAAATGTGGTTTTTTCTGGGGAAGACTCACAGCGTACAATAAGTTCCAGTACCTCTCAGACAATGCAGCTGTGGAGGGATCGACTGCAATATCTTCTCTATCAAACCTACGCTAATCTACGCATTCAGGAATTATTTAACATCATTGTTGAGTTTCCTGACTCCTTGGCAGCTTTGGAAGATCTTAAGAAGTGTTTGGAGAAAACAGATCTCAGAAGACACCTTGTGAAATCCCTGCGCACATCCTTAGAGACTCGGCTGTTACACCCAGGTACATTTTAAATAGAATTTCAAGAAAACAATTTGATTATATTGTTCTCTTTTTGTTGGTTTTGTTTTTGTAGTGAACCTAGTCATTGATTTTGCCTTGCGTGCACGTACTAGTGACAAAGTATCTTAAAACTTCAGAGAAATATCTATTTCATAGAGCATGCGCAGATAAGTAGTCTTTAGTTATCAAGTCGCTAAGCATTTTTCACATGTTATTGCATAATGCACTACATGTACCATATTTTGCCAACAGAGGGTGTATGCTCTCATTCTATTGGGTTGTTGTGAAAGTTCCCTTTACAGTCTGAATAAAAGATTTGTGGTTCTTGCATACATTGTAGCATGCAAATTAGCGAGATAACAAAGACAAGCATTCTATTGGAAATGATGGGACCACCAAGCGCAACGCTGGGTCATGATAACCAACGGTTCATATGCAAGTAATTGTAGACCTGCGTTGCGCACAGCAAACCATTGATTACCAACAGAAGCAGCCATAATCTTTACTGAAAGGCGAGGGTTCTGAATAATGGTGAGAATTTATCAATTTATCAAAATTGGCCTTGAACAAATTACATGTTCATGTTCATCTTTTATGATAATATGCGAATTGTTGCTTCTTGATACATATCGGTGTCAAGGTTCATTGAAAAAATACAATGTGTAAATAAAAATTGACTTACCATTTTGATTGTAGGAGTGAATACTGATGATATTCTGACCCAGTATATTTCTTCTATTCGAGCATTGCGAGTTCTTGATCCATCTGGTATTATATTAGAGCTTGTATGTCAACCTGTCAGGAAATATCTCAGGTAAGTTGGTAGTCAGTGGACACATCCTTGGACATTTTTTGAAATACTGACATGTAGTATTGTTTCAGGGGTTTTTATGGCTCAATTAAAAAGCAAAATAAGGTTAACATATTTAGAGTTGTGGTTTGAATACAATGGTACCCAGTGTGCCACTAAACTTTATAGTTAAATTTTGGGTATAAAAACAATGAAGAAAAATTATATTTTGATTATAAGACTTGATTGAGGGTGATATTTAAACCAAACTTCTGAGGAGCAGGCATTTCACAAAAAGATTTCAAGGGTTGCAATGTAAATTAAGCTTCTGGCCCTCATATTGCCAAAATTGTGAAAGGCTGGCTGGCATTCAGTGATCACATCACCTTCAAATCTTAGCTTGCGTAATTCCTCATCTCTAAGCATTAAGTGCATTTTTATTTATACTTGTTTTCTGCATTTCTCGTGCTCCTGGAGTGTGTTTTTGACAGAAATTTCCACTGTTATTATTAAAGAGATTTATTGTAGCAATATTTAAAATTTTTATGTCAGATAAAAGATAATTTTCTAATTGTATTATTTTTCCCGGTCAAATTTTTGGAGGAGGGGTCATACTTGTTTATGTGAAAAGACAGTTGTGACATTTTTTATATCAAGTAATACCACAAGGGAAACTTTGTTCACCCGAAATTACATATCTTTCATAAAACATTTGGTAAAAAGGGGTACCTGTGCTCACATTTAGTGTATGTGTGTGTAATTACAAACTAGGACACGTGAAGACACAGTCCGTTGCATTGTATCAAGCTTAACGGATGATAGTAACAAGGAACTTGCTGAGGAGTTGATAAAAGCTGAGCCAGTCACCATGGATGAAAGTTACTGCAGTGAACAGGAGGATGAAAGCCAATATGAATGGCAGCCAGACCCAATAGATGCTGATCCAGGTAGAGTAATCCACTCACCCATCAAATGAGTGGCAGTCATGGATGTATTCCACATAGGCAAATTTCTTTAGGATGGTTTATAAAATGTTCGAATATAAACAGTTGAGACAGGGTTTGCCCTTAAATTTTTTAGTGACTGGCCGTCAGGACCAGATAGCTTGTCATTTCACCTGTCAAGTCCATCACCTTTTTCACTGGTCAAAATTCCAAATGAAATGGGGATGCTTTTCAACACTGGACTAGCCAGTTGGACCATTTGGAGTGAAGTTTGACTGGTCCACTGGTGTTTTAACTGGCATTTGGCCAGCGAACCACTGTTCAGGTAGAACGCTGTGAGACACACTGTATTTTAAAAGCTATGTTCGAAATTGCTTCAGTTTCCAATCAATTTGTAGTATTGGCAATGAACATTTCGCATAGCTGTCTATTAAATAAATCTGTTGTCTGCTCTTAAAAAGAACCTTTTTTGATTACTTACATGTATTAACCATTTAATGCCGGGAATTCAAAACAATTTCCTTGCTCACTTGCACAATTGATTTTCTGAATTTCTGGAAAATGTTTGATTTTTTATACAAATATCTTTATTGTTACACTGAAACCATACTAAACCATGTAAAGCATGTAAAGCCAACACTATTCTCTTAAAATGCGCTGAGATTTATTCTACTTTGTCAATTTCTACAGACCATTGAATTTTGCAGTCATAAATAACTCAGGACCAACCCTCCGTGTACACCCAGGTGTGCACACCCACTAACCAGGGCTAGTAGAGGCTCCTGCATTAGTGGCATATAAATGTCTTGTATGATGATTATTATTAGTAATACATTTGTGTTGTTTGCAATGTAAAATCATTGAGAAGTGGCAGGTGTGGATTTAGGGGTGCTCACAGTGTGCACGCGCTTGCCCTTATTCTTTTTCCAGTAGAGTGCAAGCCATCATATAAATGTGGATAAATGACACTATGTAGGCGAGCACAGATACATGTATATAATACATGTGCAAGTAAAAAGTGACATGTAGAACATGTACTCTGACAGGAAACACCTCAGTGTAGTCTTGTAGGCGATGAGGGATTGAAATGCTGCTGGGTCACTCTTCAGGATGTTCCAGTCACTGATGGTATATTTGAAGAATGAGTTTGAGTAGATGGTAGAGTTGCAGTGTGAACACAGGAAGCATGATGGCCTCTTGTATTTGATGCTGATCCATTTGATGTCAATCAGGTTGAAGTGTATGGTACATCATCTCGATCCTGCTTGCACAGCGTCTGATTGCAGGTGACAATCCTGGCTGCGCTTCATTGAGTCGATTCTAGCTACTTGGTGTTGTGCTGCATAAGGATCCCAGGCAGTAGCTGCTTATTCCACTATGGATTGTATGAAACTCTTGCAGCTAGTTTCTCTGATCTTGCTGCCACAGTGGCTTAGGTTATGGCTCAGAAAGGCCCAGGTGGACTTGGTTGTCTTTGTCACTGTATCCATGCATGTGTTGAAACTCAGCTTTGGGTTAAGTGCTTGCCAAAGTATTGACTAATCAATGATCTCCAGCTCTTGTTCAAGGATGGAATAGGACGCCATGATTGGCTTGCGTTTGTTGATGATTTGCAGGACCTGGCATTGAACTTCATTAGCCACTGGGCTTCACAGTCTACAAGAGAGTCTAGGTCTGCCTGAAGGAGTTTGGGATCTTCGAGTGAGGAGATGTGTTTGGTCATGTCGCTCTGGCAGGTTGTTGGTGAAGATGAAGAACAGTAAGTGGCCAAGGAAGTCCCGATCCAGACTCTAGGATGTTGCCACTCATGCCATCAGTTAAGCCTACTGAGCAGACGACGATGGGACACCTTATTGTAGGCTTTTTGGCAATCCAGTAGGTAAATCTGGGATTTGTCATCGTTAATGGTGATGATTAGAATCTCTGCTTCCCGAATCCATGCTGGGCATCTGTTAGGATGTTGTGTTCTGTTTAGGTCTTATAACTGCACAGTGCAGGGCTCAATTTTACACTGGACTGCAGGTCCGAGGTCAGTGATTTTAGCTTTGAGCTTCTTAACTGAAGACCGAAGAAGTCTGGCTGTCTTGTGTTCTTCAGTTGAATTATAATACCTCAATATGCAAATAACTTTAATTTAAAGAAATGATGTTCAAATGTTGACTTTGAGTGTGAGTCTGGTAAAATCTTTCCATTCTGTGTTGAGCGAGCATCATAGTAGGTATACTTACCTGTAAGACAAATTTGATAAGTCTTCTCTTTCAGTTATAGTTCAAGTGAAAACAGCTTACATATTAAACTTTGGAGAAGGTTTTTACTCATTTCAATTCTGGTTTTGTAAAAATAAATTCTGGTCTGGTAAAATGTTTTTACTACAAGCCCTGCGGACTTGTGGAATTGTTTCCCAAATTCAAGCCCTGCAGTGGACAACCAGTTGCCGTATGGTATGAGGAACTCACTCAACCAGCCGTTAAATGGCTGTCAGATCCAATAGATGCTGACCCAGGTATGAGGAACTCACTCACCACAATGCAATATTTGTTGTGACATTCTCAATAAATATAAGAAACAAAATGTGTGCCTTTTTTATATTCAGCTCGTACATCAAAGAGTCGAAGGTCTTCAGACATCATCAGCATGCTAGTCAACATCTATGGGAGTCGGGAACTGTTTGTCAATGAATACCGAGGCCTACTTGCTGACCGTATCCTTACAGGATTTAACTATGATACAGCACGTGAACTGCGCTATCTAGAACTATTGAAACTTTGCTTTGGGGAGTCTCAACTGCACCATTGTGAAGTCATGTTAAAAGATGTTGCAGATTCAAGACGCTGCAACAGTCATATCAGAACACTTAAGACTGAAGAGGATACAACAGAAGAAAACACAAACAAAGTAAGACAATATACAAAGAAGGAAACCAATCGATTGTTCAAATCATATTAGTTAATTTTAGTCATAACAATTAGTTAATACACATGCTGTCATATTTAACAATTTCAGTTTGACAGCTGATTGCCAGTAGGGCAATACATACAGTATTAAGAATACCACAACACTCAAAACCATAACCACTGTTAAATGAGCACATATTCAATCATTTGTGTCGTTTCTGTATCAGGTTTAATAAAATGTTTTTTGGGTAACACAAAAAGTCACTCAATGCATTTACTTCGGCTTGTTGTATTTATTCAGTCAAACTGTGTGAAGGGTGCTTGATTCATGGTGGAAATACGTCATGTGACCAAAAGGACAGAGTAGCTTGCATTTTAAACTAACAAGGATATATTCTTGTAAAGTGATGGTTTTATGTAAAGTGTTGTTGAATATTGGCTCACAGAAACGAACAAGCTTATTGTATAAAAAAAAGCCTGTTATTGTAAACAGACTGCTATCTGGACTAGCTGTTAATGACTAGGTGTTACATAGACAGTGAAATGTTTTGAAAATGTTTATCATGTAGGATTTTGAGTTCAGTGCCATGATCCTGTCTGCACAATTCTGGCCCAACTTAAAAGAAGAAAAACTCAAAATACCCGAGGAAATAGAGGCGGCTATGGAGGAGTATACCAAGTCATATCAGGTAAATAGTTTATAGGGACATTCTAGATAATATTCAATAATAATTTGAAATAGCTTGCCGGATGATGCAATGGTAGCTTCGGAGGAGATGGAAAAGCTCCAAAAGTACCAAGACCTGGCAAGGGAACTTCGTAAGATTTGGCAGGTGAAAGTGGAAGTAGTCCCTGTGGTGGTTGGAGCACTTGCACCATTCCGAATGCACTGGGGAAATATCAAGATGAAATAGGGACAAATGTGAGGGTAGATCTGTTACAGAAGGCGGCTTTGATTTTGTTGTATTTTTTCAACTCAGTAACTTAGGCTGGTCATTTCCTTCTGTTGTATAGTTCATTTACCTCGGGTGGCATTTAGACTTTCCATGAAAAGGTTACAAGGGGGTAAAAGTGTAATAAAGTTAATCTACTCTTTTGTTGCTAGGTTTTAAAAGGTATGCGAACACTCAACTGGAAGACAAATTTAGGTCTGGTCAATTTGGAGCTTGAGCTGAAAGATCGTAAACTCAACTTATCTGTTTCACCTATTCATGCAACTATCATCATGCACTTCCAGAACAAAGGTAACTCACAAAATACTTAATTTAAATAATTGTGATCACATGAGCTTTGGGGTAAGCAATTGATCAAAACGGCTGATGCATTCAAGTCTTGATAATCTGCTGAAACTTTCAAAATTCCAACTGGGTAGCATAATGGTTGATTATGGGTGCTTTATGAAATCAAAAGCAAGGCCATCCTGTCCAGTGTGTGGGGAAAATCTAGAGGGGAGGGAGGAAAATCTTCTCTTGTTATCTTTCTTTTTCTCTGACAGAGCAAACTTCAAACAAAAAATGTGCGTGTTAAGATTAGGCCATTCTGAAAAAACCCTATCAAGCTTCTTTTTGGCATATCTTTGATCACAAGCTGTGTATTGTAGGTGTAGTTTTTGGAATATAATACTGGGCTGCTGGGCTTATGACAGCATGCAAGTTTTTCTTGCAAAAAAACAAGACCCAAAACAATACAAAACTTTCCTGCACTCAAAACTTTGTACAGTGTATTTTAATGACACTTAAAAAAAGCAAAGAAGAGGAAATCGCCTGCTCAGCTGAAAAGTTGCAAGTCTGTTGTGTGTTGGTGCAGTCATTGCTTTATGCTGTTTTATTGCTAGTTATTAGTGTTTTACTGTTATAAGGCGAAGCCTTGCTTTGTCCTTTTGTGTGTGTGTGTGCTCACCCATACCAGTTGAAACTGAGGACTTTAACCAAAGGGTTTCGGGTGATTTGACAGAGCAAGGATGTCCTCGCTTCGCTTTCCTGTACTAAACCAATGAGACAGTCCCTAAAAAAACTCCAAACAATGGGAGAACAAAGAGAAGTCCTTGATGTACGGGATTCACAAACGTGTGTGTAGGTTGAGGTAGACATACATGTAGCGTCCCAATGTGCTGTCAGACGGCCTTGTGAGTCTAATGTCAAGGAATGGGAGATAAAAGAATTCTACTGTTTCCATGGTGAACTTGGTGGGTGCCATCACTTCAGGTGCTGGAGACATTCTTGGAATTTGACATTATTGTTGTGTACAGATGATGAAAGTCGTGGACAGCCGGAGCTGGAGTTTTACTTTGTGTTTTGCGGACTGTAGAATTGTTGTAATAGTCACCAATTAAAACGTTTGCCAGTATTGGTAACAGGGGAGACCGATGGGCATCCCCTTTACCTGTTTGTAGAAGTCATCAAGCCATCTAAAGTTTGTGGATTTTGGTGCACAAGTGGATGAGTTCTTGAATTTGTTTTGAAAATAAGACGAGTCGTTCTTTTAGTGTGGGGTATTCAGCTATAGGAATAGCTTTGTCAATTGGTACATTAGTGAACAAAGACTTTATGTCAAAGTTAATATAAAAGGTAAAAGGGACATTTTGATGCCAAAACCACAGCACCTGAAAATGTATTCAGTGAGGAAATGTAGATAGAGGTAAAATCAGAAACTTTTTAAAGGTAAGATCCAAGGTATAAGTATTCACTCCTATACAAAATCATCCATGTACCAAGCTCCTTGAGAGCTGGCCAATTTAATGCGCTTGCATATTGATAATATCCCTGATGTACACAGGCATCCCCTCCGCTCATCTGCAGACTTCACTGGATTTGCATTCCTACATGTGGATTTAAAAAAAGTTGGGGACAGTGCCTTTCAGATTGCTGTGCTTTGTCTGTCGTACTTGCTACTTGCAAGTCTCAGAGAGGCGATGTCATTGCCTCCTATTCCTGAAACCACTCAAATTTGCTCGTTTCCTTTGTTGTAATTTTTGGTATAATGCCTCCCTTTATCTGTTATTGTAAGGTTCTGTTTACTGTGAAGTGTCATATAAATGCTTTGTTTTTGTTATTTGTATTGTTGAGATTTTCTGTTCTGGTAAGCATACCTCATATCCAAGATGTCGCTGTACTTTTTAGACAAAAGTGAATTTCCTCCAGGGCTACATTTCTTCCCTGAAAAAGTTTCCGTTTATATTATTGTAATTGGATTCTCCTTGTTAATGTAGTCAGTGTATTAAGTATTGGTATTCATTGTTTTGGCAGCCAAGTGGGCAGTGGAGGATCTGAGTGCAGTTATGCAGGTACCAGTAACAGCACTACGACGAAAGATGGCATTTTGGCAGAGCCAGGGTGTATTACGTGAGGAAAGTAGTGATACATTTGTCTTGATTGAGGAGCAGAGAGGTGGTCGTGGTACCCAGCATGATAACTATATGTTGGATAGTGATGAAGAGACAGAGTCTGCTATGGCATCAGCCCAGGACCAGCAAGAAGAGGAACTCCAGGTTTGTTTATTCCATCTTACAATGTTACCTTCATCTTCTGCATTTGACTCTAGAATATTCAATCCAAATGAGCAGTGTATGTTACAATGTTGTCAAATCAAATTTTGTGTTGCTAAGTAATGTTTTATGACTCCCTACAGGTATTCTGGTCTTACATCGTTGGCATGCTGACAAATCTTGAGTCGTTAAGTCTGGATCGTATTTACTCAATGCTCAAGATGTTTGCAATGCAAGGACCTTCAGCTTCTGAATTCAATGAACACAAGCTGCGACAGTTTTTAGATCGTAAAGTGAAAGAGCAGTTGTTGGTGTATTGTGCTGGTGTATATCGCTTACCAAAACCAGAATCTTGAAGGGCATTTCTTAAACTTAAATGGGCAAACAAAACTTTTGAACTATAGTTAGATTTTTGAAATAATAACACGTGAACTTCTTACATTTGAAAGAATTTGGGTGAAAATTGAAGAATATACATTTAAGTATACCGGTAGTTGTTTTCAAGAAGGACCTTTGTATTGATCAAATCATTTGTAAATGTGCAACTGCAGCCAAGTACAATAGTAGTTGTATTTTTGGCCTTTTGTGTTCCTGGGCTTTTCAAGGTTTTTTTGCTATGAATTATGAAGGTACATAATCCAGGGTGAATACATACCAGCTAGTACACAAGTCACAATAATACATCAAGTTTCTTAGTTCCCATGAAGGCAGATTGTGGGGCAGTGTTCTTGGTGTGTGTCTTTGGACCCATTTGGAAAAAAAAAACACATTTCATACATGTAATTTTTACAAGCCATTCAACATTTGTTTTTAATCCAAATTAATCTTATGAAAAAAAGTAATGAATTAAAATTGGTTTTATTGATTATTATATATTATTTGATTAAAATATAAATTGATGGTTATATTTACATTTTGAAAGCTGGTACAAAAATAGAATGAAAATGTTCTTCCACAAAGAAAAATAAAGAAATTCTGAAATATTACTTGTGTATAAAAGATGTTATCTTCAAGCAAACTTGAATCCCCGATTTTTATTGGTCGATCCATGGCAACATTTGTGTGATATTAACCCATGGTCCATATCACACCCTGTGTAGTATGCTGTCCTAATACCTCATATTGTGCTATTTGAAGCTACCCTTTTAGTTTGCTTGAAGATAAATTTGTTATCACAAGCGCGCTCATGGAATACAGAAAAATATTGCATGTATGTGTCCCATATCCAATTCTGCCTTCAGCCTCATTGAATACATGTATGGGTTGCTTCTGCACCACCTTTCTCCTGTTTTCCACTCGCGCTTGTGTGACAATTAAAGTTACATGTAGGCACAGCAATTAAGACAAGAATTTTCATAAATTTACACGTGAGAAGCTGCATCAAATGTATTGGTTGTATTGTGAAAGAAGAAAGTTTGGTACTAAAGACACTCCTGGCACAGCATTGGCCAGCCTTTACCAGAAGAAATCAGATCTGCACATTGAAATGACAACACATTTGTTAGTGCATATGTTTACATGACTTTCCTTCTTATTTGCATTCAATGTTTAGTGTGATCCTTTATCTGTTGTAATCGATCCAAGGATTATTGCATAGATACAGTACAGACACAGAAGTATGCTACTTTCCTAGTGGGTTACTTAGTCTTTGCATACTACCCACAGCACAACAGATCAAACTTGAAAACATTGATTTCCAGCCTAACATAAATGGTTTTTGTCAACTACAGCCATTTTAGTTGAGTGTGGGAACGTTTTATTTTGATAGTCAAATTAAGTGATCACTCACTCCAAACAAAATGAATCATTTAATATCTTGAAATTAACATACCTACCATTAGAAAGCAACAGGTACATTTTTCCCAGCAACATTTTTATACATTTACAGACTGTTGAGGAATTGTACATTTCATTAAATATTTCAAATTAAATGAGCTCAATATTTTAGAGTGCACTGTAAGGGCCTCAATGTAAACAAGCATCTTATGCTTTACTCAACCAATAAAGAAAAACACTCCTCAGTTCTCTAAAAGTTTTTGAATTAAATAAAATGTTATGAAGTTGCCACTCCAAAACTAAACAAAAGCTAAAATCTGTTTAACCTGTTTTTTTGGTTGGTTGTATTTAGTACTAAAACTTACTATATCCTACTAGGACAAATAAATACCTATTCAATTTTAGAAACTTAAATTGCTAATCACCAGCTTTCCTAGATTCAAATGTGTCAATCATATAACAATGTAGGACTATGCATTATAAAGAATTAAAGAATTCCCAGCAAGTTTCTTGTTTCATCTGAATGGTTAGGTAATTACTTTGTAGCTTAACTAAATGAAATAAAAGCAAAACAGTTTTCCATACTTGGTTGTGATATCACATTGCTGGTTGCTTGATGTCATTCCACGGCGATGCTATGTTCCTTTAGCTCTGTCTCCAACTGTCCCTACAATGGAAACATAACAAACTTATAGAAATTTGCACAACAAATAATTTCATGATTCAAAACAAAAGACATAAACTAGAATCACGCAGACTCCCTTAAGGACATTTACCTTGCAGATTTTAAATGTGTATTTTCCTTATTATAGAATCAGTGTGAGGACCTAGTCTTTACTACATGGTAATGATCAGGTTTGGAGATTGGTAAAAAACAGTGACCAGCTCCTAATATTAGCCCCCAGCCTGGTCATTACCATGAAGTGATGACTATGTCCACACACTGTCATTCCCATTTTAGACACAACAAATTTGTAAAAAATTTGTAAAAAAGGTCAATTTTTTTTTTTTTTTTTTAATGTTCCAGGGTATCATCTCTAGGCTGTTTTAGTGTGGTACCCAAACTTTTACACCTACATATTTTAAAACCCAACTATGGGTCTGACTAGTTGAACCTGACTATGGGCTCCATAATTAAGTATCTCACATACACGAATGGTTAAACACTTTGGTTGTAATTGAAATTGATATTCTGCGCATTCATGTGTGTCTGAGCTGCATGGGGGATGTGTACACATGCATGTGCATACAACACCAACATCTTGCCAAAAAACAAAAACAAAAATACCCCAAGAACAGAGACCATACAGAACTTTATGCAATACATCACATTAAATATACAATACCCCAGGTGACTGGGCTTCGAACAATCACAATGCATAATCCCTCTAATTTATTTCTGAAGGATAAATAATACAACATCAGGTCTACCAACCCAACTGAGTTATTTGATGAAGAAATTTGCCTGTGTATTAGATTGCTCATTTCTCCATTACCACTTCACACCCGTATTCTGCAAAGTTGTTTGTGCCCACCAATGGTATTATTTTTCAGACGCATAAGGCCATTTATCAATAAATCAACAAGCGAGAAGGCACTTCGGGCAGTCATTAAGTCAAGACTTGACTATTCTAACGCACTGCTCAACGTCATCTCATGTCTTCAGTGCATCCAAAACCGGGCTGCCAAACTGATTTTTAAGTGTGGTAAATGCAACCATGCTACACTACTCCACCATCAACTCCACTGGCTCCCAGTCTGTCAGCGAATTGTTTTCAAGATCCTCACCAATGTCTAAAAACTTTCCCTTTTAATGGTTGATTGCCGAGGACCAATTACCTTTCCCAATATTAGTGCCTTTTTTTATTTGCCTATTGTATAGTTTCTTGTAAAGCGATGTGGTACCCAGTGTAAGAGCGCTGTATAAATGCCCTTTGTTATTATTACTATTATTATTCAGAGCTTCTTGAGTAATCGTTTTCCTTTGAAAATATTGTTGCCACAATACCCTAACTTGACAAAAGAAAGACAACAGCGGTTCTCCTATTCAGTGACAGGATTTGATGTTTGTCTTGTGAGAATGTTAAGTAGACTCTCACCATGATTCCTGAGCCATGGCCCAAATCTGCCATGGTATGCTGGAATCTTTGAACGCTCAGACTTGCCTCTCATTGATGGCAGCCTGTCTATTCTTGTATATCACGTTGGTACAACAACATGAACAACATGACAAAGGTCTGGAATAGGTGGTTGGACAATAACCATCCAACCAAAGTATTTCTAATTATGGTGCTGTTAATTTTCACAGCTCATAGTCTGGTTCTTGAAAATATGCATAGTTAATTATGTGTAAACGATTAGGTGCCATGCAAAAGTTTAACACTTGAACATGAGTACAACATTTCAAAAAAATAACAGCAAAAGAAAATTTGAAAATTCCGATGTTTTTTACAAAATAATTTTGTTGAAGGTATTTATAAACAAGAATCTCGGTGTGATGACCCGGTTTTCATTGCATGGTAATGAACTTGGTTGGTGGCTGGCCATTGTTTAATAGAACTAGCGAAAGGTCTATTAACAGCGTCCAGCCATCAACCTGGTCATTACTACGCAGCGAAGACCGGGTCATCACACTGTTATTCCCTATTGTAATTGTGTTTATGGATTTTACCTATCAAATAAATCTCATTCACCCAAAGCAAAATACTTGCTCTTATGTTTAAACCTTAAATACATTGTACCTTAATAGCAGCTCCAACATTGTTCAAATCTAGGAGAAATGTATCATGACCATAGATGGCGTCCAGCTCATAGTACGTCACATTGTTGTTACCTATGTGTACATGTAGCAAATCAATTACGTCCATGAACATCCAGTTAAATTGATACTGACCCAATCTTGTCAATAGATATCATGCATCAGTAAATCTTGTACAAACTATAATAACACAAATGTGTATAAGATTTAACAAATCATAAAATTAATTCTTTTTATTTTATCAACGATGTACTATGTACTATGTAAATGGATTATGCTCTAAAACAAAATGCTCTTTAGATGATTAGTACTTATTTAGTATCATTAACCAGTTCGCTTTAGAGGAGACAATAGGGCACAAATGCTCTTGCAACAAGCAGTGGTGGTCTTATATACTGGCATTCAAGTTTCTGTGCATGTTAGGCAGTAGTCATGTCAACAAGCCACGTGTTGAAGCACTGTGGTGAACTACGCATACACAGGCAACATTTCATGGAGTCCCTGTGGTCATGGTTTGGTGGCCCAGGTGAAGAGGAACTGTAAACTCTTTGGATGGACTTGTGCCCAATGCCTTTGTCGAAAAACCTCTTCCTTTCATACCAGCCAAGATTTTGTAAAGACTGAGTAAGGCTTGCATAAATTGCCTGCTTTGAGTACCAACACTGACCTATGTCATCATTGAGTAAGCTTGCATAAACTCTCTTTTGTGAACCAACACAGTGACTAAGCTTGCATAACAGTTTTTGTAACTTTATGAATACGCTTGCATTAAACTGACCTGACTCTCTGAGTAAGCTTGCTATCTGTCTCTGTTGAGTAACAGGTATGAGGATATCAGTCTGTACACCAATAATCATTGTAGGACATTTCACTCGACTGACACCCTCCAACAGGGATGAAAATCCTTCACCCATATCAAAAAAATCCATGGCCTGTAATATACAAAAAGTAGAGGTTTTACATGTTTTTTAAAACATGTTGCCATTGCCATGCAATGTATTGATCACGCATGGGACAATTACATGTAATTTCTTATCTTATAACAAATTGCTGTGTACTGCATACATGTTTACAGTTGAGAGTGATGTATTTATTCCTTTCCTCTTTTAATAAAAGGCATTTTCCATTATTTACATCCACTATTTAAGATCTTAAATATGTTTCAACTTTGGCTTTTGTGTAAATTTTACATCACAAGCTTCCCTTTAAACTTTATCTGTCTCTGTACATGTACAGTGGTACAATCACCTACATGATTTGTCGCCGCCAGTGGTCAAGGATGGATGTGTAGCAGTGAAGTATTTGTGTGGGCCTTTGAAGTCAGATTTGCCATGTACAGGGTGTCTATGGCCTGCCGGAATGTTTTGATGTCTGGTGCAAAATGAGTAACAGGATGAGGTCGATTCCAAATTGCTTGTAGTGATGAAAGGTGACCTTGTCTAAGCAAAGGGTCCAGATTGACATGTTGAAACCTTGCTAGATAATTATTGAGTGGTAAGTTGGTCTTTGTTATTTGGTGTAATACCTTGTGTCTCTTTGAGTGTCGTCAGTCTGAGTTTGGTCCTACAGACCTGAAGTGTCTCCAACTCCAACTTACTTAGAATTTGGTGATACTATATTCACAACTGGAGCTTCTTTTTGTCTATAGTATGCTGTGGGTCCCACATGGCTGAGCAGTACTCCGGGCAGGCTTAGACTATACGCTTATATGCAATCGATGTGGTGTTACTGGTCTAATAGATGGTTCTCTTTAGTAAGCCAAGTATTCTGTTAGCTTTTGAGATAATCTGGTCAATGTCTGTCGACTATCTGAGATCATTACTGAGTTCTACTCCAAGGTGAGGATGGTGATTAACCTCTTCCAGCTTCGTGTTGCCCAAAGTATTTGGAATAACCATCAAGACTTCCACCAGTGCATTGTGAAAGCATTGTTGCTTAATAGCTTTCCAAATTTACCTGTCAGTCATTCTGCGATGTGTCTTGAGGAATTCCCTTGCAGATGTTGTAGCATGCTATAGCCTTTATATAAAAATGTTTCTTCTTGCAGATTCTTCTTTTCATACATGTAGTTATTAATCCATGGTAATTTCCACTTTGATGAAGTCATTTTCAGTTTGCCAAATTTGTTGTTAAAACCTTTGATTACTTGATCAAGCACATCCAGAAGCCAATGAAAATAATAGTCTAGTCAGTGTATTCAAGCGTAAATCTTCTGTCAAATTTCTGGACGCACAGTCTGAAATTGCACCATAATCAGCCTTGGAGTAGAGAAAAATCTTCCGCCTTGCTTGACGGACAAAGTTCGGTTTAACTAAAACATTTACAACCAGCATTTTATGTTCACTATTTGCCTGGAACAACCTCAGTGTTCAGTTCTAATATGTTGTCTTGCCTGGTAAGTTGCTCACCAAAGAAAACCAAGTTAAATAACCAAATATTGCCTAAACTATTTGGATGTGTTTTTAAACTTTTGTTCCGTCTATGTCTTTTATCAAGGTCGTGAATCATGTCTTATTTTTTATTTACACTTGGCTCGAGTCAGGTCTCATGCTGAGTCAGTAACGAGGTTTCTCACACGTGTTTAGAATTGCTTCAACCTATGTAATATGTAGAGAGACATGTCATCAAATTGAGGCTTTTCAGCTTTCTTGGTATAAATTTATTTTAAATGTTAATCAGGCTGTTAATAGGCGTACCTCCAATGATGCAGTGGTAGGAGAATTAGGACGCTTTCCATTAAATGTTGACCATTGTAAAAACTCACTGAAGTATTGGCTGAAGTTTTTGTGTGTGTACATGTATTCTATTTTGTATGCTTTCAGTGAAGACGT
>CM021540.1:10911428-10922811 GCA_010994315.2 Pisaster ochraceus | reverse complement strand
TTCCAGGGTTGAGGTGGCTTTGTGCATTTGGTGTTCCCTGTTTGGGGGAAAAACTTGAACTGTATATTCAACAAATTTGTATTAAAGAATCTCTAAAGAGACAGGTAACGCAAGAATAGAACAAGCCACAAACTATTTCATTCCTGCAAAATATCCTGTTGAGGTAATAAACAACACCGTCGTATATAATATTGGGAGAGAATAATGTCATGATTCAATCATAGGTGGATTTAAACTCTTATAATTTTCTTGAATTAGCTACTTAAAAATAAAATTGAAATTTTGGGCAGTGATGCTAGTTTTTTTGAATGCTTTATCTTGCATATTAATTGAAAGTGTCTAGTTACGCCAGTATTTTAGACTCAGGAAGGTCTTTTACCAATTTCGCGATATTTAGTCAACTTTGATGTTTTAATGTCTGTCAACACAGTTTCAGCATAAAGGCATTTGTCCAGCGATATTATAATATTCCGTTGTAAGAAGTGTCACTTGCCTTTTGTACTTGTGCAGGTGGGTAGAGTAGCCCACGTGTCTATCTCCAAACAGCTCACAAACCGATTTCCTTGGATGGGAAAAAGAATAAACAAATAAATGCTTCATTTGAATAAATCAAACCAATCCATAGTCTATTATTTCTGATTTACATAATGTCAATTTTAAAAAGGAATGCTAAACAAAATCAAGATCAATCTCCTGACAATACTCATAGAGCAGTCATTTGAAACGTTGAGACCATGTCATCTCACTCACTTAGCAGCAGTAAAGATAACCAAGAAGTCTCCGATAAGGGAGAGTAGAAGTGCCGCGGTTTAGTTTCCAGTATTTACTCCTAGGTAGACTTTGGTGTTCCCCAAACTAAATATTACTGAACACAAATCTCAAAATAAATCTGTTGGTCCTTGATTGGTGTTATATAGGATACATTGCTTTCATCACATTTTTGCTGTATTTTATGATTTGGACCCAAGCTAAATGTCCTGGCTGAAGTACACTTTTTCATAAGCGGGTTTGAGGCATCTTAAAAACCTAATTTAGAGGGCCTTTGCAGTATTTAAATAATTGACAGGTTGGCCTATCCAACACACCCTCCTTTATCTGTGCTTTTCTTTAGATGATTATTTTGGTCTCATCTGTCAGCATATCCAATTTCAGCTGTTTTTGTTTTGTATGGGCTGGAGAGAGATTATCAAAGCATCATGCTCAAACAACTCCCTTGTGCTGACTATATAAACGGCGCCCTTTCTTTGTATGGTCCAGAGTTCCATTGGCGCATGTTCCTACTAGCCGTTTGTCCAAATTGTCCGACAAAATGACTTGATGGACTAATGGACATTCAGAATATCGAAACGCAGTTCCTAATATCAACTTTGTTGGGGCTGACATAGGCCGGTTTTCCTTGCTTGCCTTCGTCAGTTTCTTTTGCTTAGACACCTTGTTGTTAATAGAATGTAGACTTTTGTCGTTCATAAAATTATTGTATACAATACCATAATCCTAGTATATATTTCCAACCACAGTTCTAGATTGCACAAGACTGAATCTGTACCGCCCCAAAATTAAAAGAAAGTCCCGATGCGTGTAGTGACCCCCCCCCCAATTTGAGTAGAGGAATTGAAGTTGGGCAATTGTGGAATGAATTCTGGAATGAATGAATGAATATGCACTTTTAAGTAAAACTTGGTAACGTGGGGGTGCTGAATCCAAAAATGATGGATACCAAGCCTAAATTTTTGTCCTTTTCCCTGAAAAATCAACTTCAAAACAGTACATAAAAACCTAGCAGACGACAGTACTTCCATATTAATTTTATCTGAATACTATACTAGTCAGGCACCCTGTTACTAGCGTAACGGATCACTCATGCACCCGCCAGAAGGGGAGGGAAACTACTTGCTAAACTCAGATGCAAAATAATAGTTATAAAATTGAAACAGAATTGCAGGTACTTGCAGTAACCATTTTAAGAAGATTGTTGCTGTAAGATACGGTAAAATGTCTAAGTCAGACGTGACTATTTTAATAGAGAATAGTTTTGAAGTTTATGTAAAAATTTCTTTTAACGAAATTTTCCTTATGTAAGTTTGTTATTTTATGTTATGGGGGAGATGTTGTGAGCTTTACTACTTTTGTTTGTTTGTTTGTATGCTATTCGCGAAACCACAAGTGTCAATCATTCTCTCTGCATAAGACTGTTGACCCAGTGGGCGGCGCTAATCCGTTTATGGGTGAATGGTTGTTCTAGAATTGTGTTTGGAACTGGCTAGAAATTCAAAGTTAGTTTCAACAGTTTAAGTATCTTCCAGAAAAGAAAAACAATGTATAGATATATTTTCGAAAGGACATAAATTTTCAAGACTGTTTGTTTGAAGCTCATGTCATAGTCACATCGGCAGACAGCTGTTTGCGCCCCTGGAGTTGATCAATTGCCAGGTTGTTTGATTTCTGTTGCATCTGAGAAGATTCAGGCTTTTTGAGTGATTTATATAATCATGGATAGATTGGAGATTTTTTGATCGTTACAGCAGACTGTACCTTTCATTGTTGCACCCATAGAACACTGTACCGAGATCACGGTATCCCGTGGGTAGAGGCCATCTTCACCCGGTGAGTCGCTAAATTCAATTTGTGCTTTGGCTACCACGGGTTCTGCACAGCCGACACTGTCTAAACGTATTGCATTAAAGAAAAAGATCAAATGTTACTCTCAAACAATGTTATTAAATACACTATGTATACATCACCCTAATAACCTGTAGAACTACTACTAGTTTTTGCATTCCTAAGGCACAAACGCTAAATTTTTTACTTACGACAGAGCCTCCTGTTGACCCCCCCCCCCTTCCGTGGTGCTAGACTTGGTTCCAGGTCTGTGATCGTGGTTCTGATATAGCCACACAGAAGAATATTGCCTGAAATAAAGCCCTCTTGTGGATTAACCCCCGGTATTAACCTTCGATCACAGGTGGTCTCAGACTTGAAATCAAGTCTACCATATGGTGCCCATTTTAGCTTCATAGTTTCTCATGGTGCCCACACATACACTGGACGTTTTTCTGTGAGCTCCGTCTAAGAACGCATTCGCTGAGTAAAAAGAGTAATTTTGCGGATGCGTGGCTGAACTGTAAGAAGAAACTGTCATGAGGTAGCTTGGCACAAGGACGATTGTTCCCAGAAGGACGCATGGTAAATTGGTACAGTAAAACTATTCTCAGGTGAACAGCTTGTCACACATGGTGCATCAGTAAGACAAAGCTGGTGTCAGGTGAACGGCTCGTCACCAGGACGATTGCACCCAGAAGGACACATGGTACATGTAACTTCTGAAATCGTGTTACATGGTACATAATGCATTTCAAGTTCAAACGCACTGACAAAGGAGGCTTATTAACACAGTTCTTCAGCTTAATCAACTGTTCCATCCTGGTCCAGTGTCAACGGTTCACTGTAACAACAACAACAACGACAACGGCAGTGGCAGCGGCAGCGGTTGCCACTACCCTCCCAAGGTGGCCACAACCCTCTCAAGAGGCCACTGTCCACGCGAAGCACTGTCCTCTCCATCCTCTCTGGCATTGCTTCACCAAACATTCGTCGTGACTACATGTCTGCAAAACTTGCTCAGAAAGGCCTTAATCCAGGCAGCCTAGTGCCCTCCATCTTTGATCCGCAAATCGGCAGTAGGCTGAACCGCAAGCACTTTGCCTCAGAAGCACTCCACATCGTCACCACTAACCCTCTTTCCCCATCATGGATCTTGAATCGATGGCCTGGTCAACATCCTCATTCCAACTCCATATTTAGACCTACAGGCTGGGATCTTCCTCGTGGGCAATGGGTCCAACTCAATCGTCTTAGAATTGGCTGGGGCCGTAACGCCTCGTTCCTTCATAGCATCGGAGTTACCTGCTCGAATTTGTGTCAGTGTGGCAGACCACAAACCATCATCCACATCATTCATGACTGCCCTGACTTCAGACCACCAAAAGGCGAGCAGGGACTCATAGACCTCGACAAGGACACCATCTAGTGGCTTGAAGTCACTAAATGACCAATCTAATTTTTATTCAATGTTCACCTTGGTCCAGAGATCAAACGAAAGAAGAAGAAGAAGAAGTGGCAAACACTCTCGGACCCATCTCCTCCGAAACTGTTCTACATGGTATTGGGCTTGCCTCCATCTTCTTCTGCTGATGGTGATCAGGTACTCATAAGTGACTGTTTGGTGCTGAAGGAGACTTCCAAGGATCTTCCTCAATGAACGGATCATCTTTTCTCAAACCCCACCCATGTGACTTGCTCCAGGGGGGTCGTAGTGTCAGTCTACACCTTGTGGTACCAGGAAGTCATTGACCTTCTTCTTGATCAGTGCAGCAAGACAGGCTTGAAGCTCTTTGTGAACACCCTTAAAATTGGTCCCATTATCACTGAAAATAAGTTCCGGAGGACCTCGACGACTGATGAACCGACGCAATGCTTGGATAAACGAATCCGTCTCAAGTGAGACGGCCACCTCCAGATGAATTGCCCTGCTTGACATGCAGGTAAAAATGCAAACGTATCTCTTTAAGTGGCTCCGCACCTGTTTGACTAGGAACGGGCCAAAGTAGTCAACTTCAGTGCTGCTAAGTGGTGGCTTGTTGGTCGTCACCCTTGCTTCCGGCACATCAGCCATGAACTGCTGTCCACGCCTTGCATTCGACTTTTCACACATGACGCTGTTCACTATGGTAAGCCGTACTCTAGCACCACCCTTGATTATCCAAAACTTCTGCCTAAGAGAAGTCCAAGTTGTTTCTGCACCACAGTGTCTACCGTCTTGATGGTAGTGAACTATCAGGAGCTTGGTGATGAGATGATTACTAGGTAAGATTAGTTAAAATAGAGGTTGAACCCGTCCAGTAGGTCACACACTGCAGTGGCAATCTGAGCTCTTCCTTGATGAACTGAAATAGTTTCATTTTCAACACCGCTGCAGATAGCTCAAGCCTAAGAATCGTCGTCTTCTTCAGTGGACACACCCTCGTTTTGCCCGTCACAAAGGCACAGCGAACCTTGCCATCTAGGTCAACAACTCTCAGGTAAGAACATGCAGCGTATGCCAGCTCTGAAGCATCACATATTGCATGCAGTTCATTGTTTGCATCCCTGAACCCTGGGGGCCTGAAGCACCTGGCTATCTTAGCTGTCGTCAAGTCAGAGAGTTCCATGACCCAACACTTCCAACATTGAACTTCTTCATCTCCCACTTTCATCCCATCCTTTGCCTTGAGCACAAATATCCGGAAGCAGCAGCTTGGCAATGAGGATGAAGGGAGCTACAAACCCTAGGGATTATACAGAGAGTTGGTAGCCGTGAAGATGCCTCTTCTTGTCAAAAGAGTTTCCGTTATTGCTACTGTAAGTGAATTCATCAGTATCTACGTTCCGTAGGACCCCGATAGTTCTCTTATTTGGTAGGTAGTCAAGATCTAAGTCGACAACGGAGGCAGCTCTTTCAGTGATTGGCACAGATGACAACACCTCTCTGTCGTTGCTTACCCACTAAGTAAGCCCGAAGCCACCTCTTCTAAACAGCTCACACAACTGGGGGAGCAGCTTCATAATGCATTGCACGACAATGGGAACCTAGCAGACGAAAATGTTGTTTGGTGAATAGCTTGTCTTCAGGACGATTGCACAAAGAAGGACGCGTTGTTAATCGGTCAGGCGAAACTGTCATCATGTGAACGGCTCGTCACCACGAAGATTGCACCCAGGAGGGCGCGTGGTCGATTGATAAGACGAAACTGTCGCCAGGTGAACTGCCTGTCACTAGGAGTATTGAGCCCAGAAGGATGCGTGGTAAGGCAAAGCTGTTGTCAAGTGAACAGCTTCTCCCTGGGATGGTTGTGTCCAGAAGGACGCGTGTTTGATTGTAAAGACGAAAATTGTCAGGTGAAGAGCTTGTCACTAGAATGATTGCTCCACAAGGACGTATGGTTCATCGGTAAAGGGAAGCTGTCGTCAGGTGAACAGCTTGTCACTAGGACGACCCGGGGGCTTCGCCCCCTGGAACCCGCCTGGGGCCGTAAGACCGGCCCCTGGACCCTGACAGGTTTTTTAAAACCCCCACCCCACTAATACAAAATCCTGGATGCGCCGTTACCTCCGGTTAAAAAACCCCGGATCTGCCCAAAGAACAATTGTGTCCAGCAGGACGAGTGGTTTATAGGTAAGACAAAACTGTGTCAGGTGAACAGCTTATCACTAGGACGATTGCGCCTGAAGGATCCTTTTTGGATTGATTGGTAAGACAAAAATGTTGCTCGTGAATCTTTTGGCTTTGAGTATAAGGCCATTATTTAGGGGGGCTATCGTGTGTATGGGCAAGGAAGAGTTGCCGCGTGCAGTCTGTCTCTGTGGAACACGTGGTTGCCGAGTGACTCGTTGGCTTGACATCACAGGGTGCTTGTCAAGGCTGGGCTGTTAGTATCGTGCTTTGTGCATGGTAAACTCGTAGCTTAATAAGTTGAAATGCGCTAAGCCCATTGGCAATAAAGAGCGAACCACATACATTTTAGTTATTGAGGACTTGCATTTTACTAAAGACACCAAGGTTGGCTTTATAAACCACATGGTTGATGCTGGTGTTCATGAGTTGATGTCATTGTGAGTTGTTTATTTAGTAATCTGAGTAAATGTACCCTGACAGAGGTTAATTTAACAATCAGAATCGGCGCGGATATACTTTCCCCAAACCGATCTCGTCTCTTAGCCTTTAGGTCGCCTAGTGACGTTTAGCTTAAATCAGCATAACCGGGATCAAGTTAATAACTAACAAAAGGAAATGCAATCAGGCAGGCACACCTTGTTCGTTTCCCGCCCTGTTTCTAATTGTCATCCCTGTTATTTCTAGGAGACCGGGCCAGCCACACATAACGCGCATCTCTCGTCTCTCATGATGCGTGCACTTTTTATAAGGGGCGCACGGTGAGTCACGTTCCTCTCCCCTGGTTTTGGGTATTGACTCACTCACACCGACCTACGTATACCCTCTACTTAGGTCACGCCCCGTTCGTACAGGCAGTAGCATCTCGCATACCAACTGTCTTTTCTTTGGCGCTAGCCTATTTAAAAGTAGTAGCTCTACAGGTAAGCTTAGAGACGTAGACTCCCTCCCCACTGTAGTGCGGGTAGGGCCAACGAACGATTCTAACATGTAGAGCACCCTCCTTACTTGGTCTAGTGATAGTATTCTTACGCGCAAGAGCAAGAAAAGAGGAAGATAACGCGGCGTCTATGCAGCGGGGCACCATGGGGAAGTGAACTGGGGGCGCTTTTGTGCGTATAAATCTTAGCTTTTGTTTCTGCCGGTGTCATAGGGAAATCCGTCCGCGGAGATTTTGTTTGACAAATGGGAAATTAACACGCGCTGAAGGAGGAGGATTCAAAAGAGGGCGATTCCAAAGGAGGAGGATGCAGAAGAAGTTTGTACAGAGTTCTCAGTATGGGGGGGGGGAGGGAATTTCCTGCCAGACAGCCTGGAGAAATATGCAATTGTGTAGCTCTACAGGTATCGTTCTAAACCCTACCCACACTACTGTGGGAGGCAAGTATAAGAATACTTTAATTTATTTTGTATGAATACAAATTAGCAGAGAGTGATGCCAAAAGTAAAGGTTTGCGATTTATTCGGAGATCGCAAAATTATATGACTGAGTGTTGATGTGCAAACTTCGAAAAACAATAACAATAACTGCTGGTTTGATATCTCGATAAAGATATTTATTTTTTCAAAAATTTCCTTTCCTTTACCAAAGAGGCTGAAAGTACTCCTTAGGAATTAGGTTAACATGTTATTTTCGATAGCGGATTTAATTCTTCAAAATAACAATGGTGTCAAACACAATACCAGGTTTCCTGGTTCAGGTGTAATAGTCGGTTGGGGTGCCTCTGTGTGTGTGAGTTTGTGTTCACATTCAAACAGGGGACCTATAACAAAAGAGGACAATAGGGACCCCGGTTGGGTAAAGGATCCCAGTTGGAAGTTGTGTATAAAACCCAATGGGAGCTGTTGCCAAAAAGTTAATGTCCAAACAAAAGAGGGACAATAGTAAAGTCCCCGATGGCAGGTGTTTACACCACTTGTGTGTGTATGTTTGTGTCAATGAACGACAGACTGCATCAGTGATGAATTCATCGAACAAAATTAGCAAATTGGAAACATAAGAGCTATTCAACAATGATGGTAGTCTTATGTAGAATTATCATACCTGTGCTTGCACATAATGAGAGGATGATCACAGCAAGAACAAAGACGTCCTCAGTTATCATTATGACACTTTCTCCTGTAAATCAACAAAAAATAAAATACGTGTAAATATCAACCGGTGCATAAAAATCTCAAGATAAAGGCTTGCAGCATTTCTTTCTATAACTTAACATTTGTTCGTGCTATGTTTCTTCATAACAAATTTATCACGTTCAAATACATTATACTCAACAGATAATCTATACACTTTGGTTTACACTGCACTAAGCAGCTGGTATTCTCGGTCTATAGCCTGTCTACGGACGGGTCAGTAATAACTTCCGCTTTCGGGTTTTGGGGATCGATTCTTTTGCACGTTGTTCCGACAGAAAAAAATGAGGGCGCTCTTCACACAGGTTTGAAACATGAATTATGCAAGAGTTCACCAACAATGTAACACGACGAAGTCTGGTCTCGACACAACCACATTCCAGCTCCGTGCGACCATTATTGCTTCACATGCGTGGTCTGTTAATACGTCCTTGCTATCTCTGTGCTCTGATCATGCCCTGATGGTGCTACCATAGCCGTTTGCTGAACACAGAAACCATTAAAAGATATTTGTGTTTTAAGCTGTGCAGTGTTGGCCCAGAATTGTACTTGGGTTATAGCATTTAGTAACAACAATACTCTAAGAGAACAAAGCGTGTATTGTCGTGATAGTCTGGATTAATTCGTTAATTGGTGGGGGAAGGGGTGGGTGGTCTTGAATGAGGCTAGGTAAAGGGAAAGTTTAAAAGAGGTTTTTGATATAAATTATAAGAATAAGCAAATAACGCTACAATAATTGACAGATATGCCTGCTTGTAAAAATCAACAGTTTGTTTTTAGGGTATAGAGTCCCTGTTTTCGTACTGTAACTAGAAGGATTATACACAGACAACTGTTTTGTACAAGTTATTTCATGTTTACACGTAAGGTCTTTATTTCATTTAAATGTTTTACCCCCGTGACATTCTTCTGAGTGATATAATTATGATACATGGGTGTAGGCCTACACTACCTATTCCACAAAGTTGGTTCAAGCGTCCTTGGTGAATGTTTTGAAGACAGGGATCGAACGGGAACTATTCATTTCTTTAAGTTCCTTGGGAGTAGTATAAAATTGTGTAATCCTGTATGTTTGGTTAATAAAGGTAAAACAGTATATACATCTTGTAAAGTAAAAAAAAAACCCAAACCCCAAAACAAACAAACAAACAAACCAAACGGTTATTATAAACATAATAAATAGACTTTTGTTTTGTGTCCCATTCATCAAAATGTAAAAAAAAACTTTAAAAAAAAGCAAAAAACAAAAAAAAAAAACACAGGAAAATCCCCAAAACTTAAATGACAGGCTTCCATCAAAATCAGGGTTCAACCAACTTGAATCAAAAACCACATACCCAAACTTTAAAATGTGAAGTATTTGAACCTTTTTTTAAATATAAAAGAAGCATAAAATTCTATAATTATACTAGACGAGCTCACAATAAACCACTTCACTGTGGGGATGGGCAAAGACTGATCAGAAAACTTAATTATTCCTCATAAACATGTCACCGCCAGTGCATTCCTTGGCGGTTACTCAAGCAACAGCTTTAGTAACCGCCGACACACAATGTAATGCACAGCTGTGATTAATTCTCTGACCATTGATGCCATAAAACCACCTAAAGGAACCTATAGGGACACCTTAACAAACAAGTGAAGCAAATAAGAATATTAACTGAACTTTCTGAAATAATCTCGAATAATATCGACTTATTGAAAGTATGATACAAACTTTTAAACTTCCATATCGACTATGATCTGATCTGGCTCTAAATATCTTCAAACTTTAAGACATTCACATTACTCCTACATCCGAAATAATCTCACTTGACCAAGCTCACTTATGACCAAAATAACCCTGCTGCAATGAATTTAAACATTAATTTGGATATGAGTACAACAAGTCAAATTTAGAGGATTAATAAGACATTGTTTATGATCTCTAGACCACTAGTCTCTGGCCAACTCCTTACTCGTTAATAATCATGTGCCATGAGGCATATGTATCCATAACCACATGCTCGCATTATAACCGTAACTGTACTACAAGCGGTTCCAAGTTTGATAAGAATTTAGCTAAAGGCTAGCTTTTGGGAACAAAGAATTCCTCTTACCAAAAAGTTAAGAATGAGCAGTAAAGTTACTTTTAAAAATTCTTTTGTATGTTGCTTGTTTTAAAGATATATTTAATGTTTGAGTAAATACTCATAACATTATGTATCTTAATCTTAAATTTTCAATCTCCAAATTTCTTTCTTAGGGAAATCCGTTTTTCTTTATTGTTCATCACAGAAATAGAACAATTTAATATTTCATTCCAAAACTAAATATGTAAAGAGCATTTAAAAGTCTTTACTTCTCCTGTTACAAGTGAAACAAAGTCGTATAAACCTCCAGAGCTCTAAAATTTCAGGCTAAACCTGCAAGCAAGAGTTAAACTACAAAGAAACGCTTGTCTCTAGAGAAGTGACTTTGGTTTTAGAATGGAGGATTGAGGAAATGTTTTGTAGGCCTAAGGCCGAGTACCAAGGACATTTGACTCGTTTAGTTTGTCGTTGTAACCAATAACGGATGTCCCCTCGCTCTCTCGTACAGTGTACAGTGTACACAATACAATATGTACATGTACGTGTTTATATTATAAACATATGGTGGCCCTGAAAAGGGACGTCGCATATCGCAAACGTGTGCGCATACGTATGCAATGTCGTGAAATAAATCGCGAATATGTGCGCAGACGTATACAATGTCGTGAAACAATACACGAATATGTGCGAACACGCATGCAATGTCGTGAAACAATTCGCGAATATGTGCGCAGACGTATGCAATGTCGCGAAATTTATCGCGAATGCGAAACAATTCGCGAATATGTGCGCATACGTATGCGACTTTATTTGCAATGTCGTGAATTTTATTGCATACCTTTGTCGCATACCATTCTATAAAATTCCTAATGAACTGGGGAGTTGTAGCAGCTAGTCTGGAATCGAGACGTACCACTAGATATAAATAGGGTCTGACTAATTTACCTTCGCGCGCACGCTGTTCCTCACG
>CM021540.1:10886558-10897043 GCA_010994315.2 Pisaster ochraceus | reverse complement strand
AACAGCTTTCATAGCCGGGACGACGTCATTGTATCTAACAAGGACTTTTTCTGGAGCTTGTCCTTGCGTTACACAGAGTCAGCGAGAACAAGGTCATCATAAAGTCCAGTAAATCTAGCCAAGTTTGGGGCTCAGCCCACCACTTACTAATTGCAAAAGAATGTTTTCCCATCTATGCAATTCCCCAGAGAACTATCTAAAATACAATTTGTAGAAAAGGCTCAAATTTCATATTATGCAAATTTGGAGGTTAGTATGGCGTTCTGGGAGACAAAGGCCTATCTTAAATGCGTAGCTGTGAAGAAAAATTTCTTTTGCAATTAGTTGTGGGCCAACCACTAAATTGACTGGACTATTAGGCCCATTACAGCACATGAACAAATATAAAGTGCAGTATACATAGTTTAATTTACAGCAAAGCTACAGAAGTAATATGCCTACTAATTGAAACATGGACTACATTTTGTCCTCGTTGGAGATTTCCTGTTACGCCTAGTAGGACAGTATTCAGTGCTTCTTCGATGTATATAATTTCACAAGTCTTTGGGCGCAGTGGTCATTTTACGGCGCGATGGATATACTCTAAGGTGGGGTTTATGATATCCGGCACTTTTGGCCATAGGCCTTTTTTTAGCCTTATCGTACGAGGTAGCAAAATTGCACCGATCCCGCATTCGTGATGTGACACTGTCAATTCAGTTCGTACCACGTGTACTTACGGCTTGTGGCGGTAAAGAGGCCGCGGCCAATATTGCTGTAGGCACTATTGGTGCCCGGCAAACAAAGTTAACGTCCACTCAACGTCCCTCTTTAATGCTCAGAGCAGCGCCGTAACTAAGGTAATTTTTTAGGGGGACACAAGGGAGGAGGCAACATTTTTGCTAGGGGGGCACTGCTGGTAAATCAGCTATATATTAACATCTATTAAATCGTTGAGGAACCCGCTGCTAAAGTATAGGATTCGAACTGCCTCTAGCTACCGGGCAATCTCGGTGTTGGTAAGAAACTGCTCTAGAATTGCAAAAGTCGTGGGTTCGAATCCCACCTGAGTAATATGCCTGTGATTTATTTTCTCACAGAACTCGGGAAAGCACTGAGTAAACAGTGCTAACACACACCGGTGTAAGGGTAAAAACAAAATTTAACATTCTTTATCCCCGATGCAAAATTAACATCTATTAAATCGTTGCGGAGGCCGTTGCTAAAATATAGGACTCGAACTGCCTCTAGCTACCGGGCAATCTCGGTGGTCTAGTTGGTAAGACACTGCTCTAGAATTGCAAAGTTCATAGGTTCGAATCCCACCTGAGTAACATGCCTGTGATTTGTTTTTCTCACAGAACTCGGGAAAGTACTGAGTATACAGTGCTAACACACACCGGTGTAAGGGTAAAAATCAAATTTAATACTCTTTATAATTATATACAGACCAATTTTTTATTTTTCTTGAACTACGATGCCACTTTCGCACCTGCTTTGTTTAGTTTTGATACCCAAACTTGCATAAAAGTAGAAATTCACTGTAAAAACCATTACAAACCTATGTAAATGTCTAATCTCCGATAAAATATTGATGTAGAAGGTAGATATTTGCTGTACAAACCTATTTGAATATCCAATGTCCAATATCAAACTAGCTTTACTGTCATTCCTCAGGTCAACCATTGTATTATCAGTGAAAGAAATACAAACATATAACTGCACATTTTAAATGAGGGAGGAGGAATCCCATCTGTAACAGTTGCGTTTATTGAATGTTTGTGTGACTTGAAACCGGCATGTATTTCCGGTACCGTAGGCTGAACCGAGTTTTATCTTATAGTTCCGTCTAACGGACGTGTCATGATCACAGGCTAATGTATATAGACTGTTACCTGATTTACACTTCTACGAGGTTCCGGGACTGTTTTGTGAAAAAACGACCCGCAGCCACAAGGTTGCATATACCAGTAAGTGTGCTCAAGGGACGGTTCTGCAATGGCAACAGCGCGGTTACTGTTCACGTTGTTGATGATAGCTCTCAACCTGGTTGCCTTAGAAGGTGAGTCATTATGGGGTTATTGGCAAAGAAGGATTGCACGTTCATTCTTATCCTCGTAGTCTTGATTAAGAAAACATATCAAAACTAAGTGGTCACGTGTTGCTGATAACCTTTGCTGGTCCAACGGTTTAAATGCTGCCAGAATTGTGCACGCTCGTGTGATTGATTGAACATTTTCTACACCTAGGCTAGTGTAATAGTGAACAAGGTTCTTGCATCGTGCTCGTAGTATCTCAGGCGGAAAAATTTCTTGGAACAATTTTTACCAGGTTGGAATCAAATCTAACATTAAAATACCCAGTCACGCATCACATTAGCATAGACTTAGCCTATTTATACTTTTAAATGTGTGATTAGTGGCACAGAGTAAACTCTCGACTTTATACGCATGAGAAACTTAACAAAGAAAATGAGGCTCATCCGAATTGGCGGCTACGGCTGCAACGGCTGTTGCCATGGACATCATATAATCCAATGCACACTGGACAAGGCAATCAAGCCGTAGCCGTAGCCGCTGATTCAGACACGGCCTGAGTTTTAAATGGGAAGTGCTAATAGTCCGGTGGCAAAATCGTGAAACGCCGGGTTTAAGCACAACCATTTGCACACTTGTTTTAGGGGTCCCATAGAAGCATATTAGAGGGGGGAGGGGTGCCCGGTCTTTTATCTCAAGGTCAGTAAATTAAAGGGCTCAATTTCTCCCACATAGCTCTGCCTGGGTGTCTGAAATAGAAGCTGCATGGTCATTTGTTATAAGTTGTAATAGTATGCAGAGGCGGACCTCTATTGGTGATAAATTGTTATGCAGTATTATAATACCATAAGAACTTTGACCTCAGCCTGACCTTGACCTAGGTCACCTAAACCGGGCACCCTCCTTTAGAATGATTCTACGGGACCTATAGACAATTTGGTGCTTTAATCCAGCGTGTCACGATTATGCCAAAAATTTGCCCCAAGCCACCGGACTAAGAAGGAATCCATGGAGATAGACAGTACACCCGCTGGTGCGTGCTTGATTCAAACTAATGTGAGCGAGGTTACCTGTCGACACCGAACAAAGAGATCCAGGTGTTACCGCTTGGGCTAACAGAAGGGCCCTTGTGGGGTCTGTTACACATTGGAACAAATCATTCTTCAACCTGGAACCCACAAGGGAATTCTTTAGAAAAGGCATGATAGAACAACAAGAGCAGGACCCCACAAACCAGATCCGTAGTTTCTTCCCTACTTACACCTGCCAACTTACTGGGTACTTTTAACAATGGAACATGCTACCCCACAAGGTTTTCTATCTTATTTTGATACCCACAGAGACTTTCTTCAGAAAAGGAAATAATAGAAGAACAGCATGACCCCACATACGGTAAGGGTGGGCTTACAGGAGCGCCCTTGTGGGGTATTTTTAACAGTGGAACAATGGATCCCACAAGAAAATGCCTTGCTCATCCCGAACCCCACAAGAGAGCCTCTGGTGTGTTTTGTGATATGTAATACTTCCCCCCGCGTAGTATTGTACACGTAAGAGGTCATACGGCCACTATTCTGAGGTTGCAATAAACATGGAGACACGGAATCACTCCATGGTGGCAGCGGTGATGAAAAGAGCCTTAAATCCATCGAACCTGTGACTCTTCGTCAGATAGCCAATCCGATCACATACGCTGGTTCGAGCTGTACCACCGCACCGTACCACACGGAGCCTGCCGAAGTCTTACCACCACTGGTGATTGTTCCAAAACATCCCCGTGAGCTGGTGAGTCAACACTACCTACCGAAGGACAAGTGAGAACACATGACAACGGGAAATCCACCCCTCATCTAATCCCAGTAACTCAACGTTGCGAGGTCGACCATTGACCAACGACAAGCCCCGCCATCTAAATTCATATAGCCAGTCGAGGATCAGCAGCTATATACACTACTTCAATAGTAACATTTTGGAATAACTCACTACCAACGTCCTATGCCCCAACTTTCCACGGACAAGGCCAACCTCCGCAGGTAAAGATTAAGAAAATTGGCCAACGTCGACGTCCTGTGGTGGCAAATCTCGTCAAGTTTCAACAACGGAGCCCGCCAACCCTCCCCCAACGCAAACAACTTTCGGATCACCGGACCCAGGATAGAACGGTAGAACTGCCATTGTTATTTCTACGGTACGGATATTCATCAATTATTATTCGACCTTCTAATCGATTGCATTGTTTTGTGAACCTTCATAACATTTTATAGTGATAAATTTCCGCCATATTTGCACTACTTTATCTCAAAACAATACCGTATAGAAACATAGCTCCGTACATACTGAACACTCACGTCCATTGAGTCGACCCTACGTTGACGTTCATCCAAAATGACCTTTGACCTTATCACTCCGCCCTCGGATCGCACTTCACAGGATTGACTTTGAGATTACTCCGCAGACAAGCCGGAAACACGCATCTCCAATTTGTACATTGGAACTGGACTTACTACATCCTGAAAACGAATAACCTCCTGTGGATAATGTTGAACACTATTGAACTATAAAAACATTGTTATATTTGATTACTGATTTTCTTTTAATATAACTAAAAAAGGATTTTGCAGGTAGTACAGTATAATTACATTACTTGATCCGCATTCCTGACTGCACCCAGAAAAGTTATTACATTTTATTTCCTCAAAGTTCATCTCACTTGTATTACTTTACACATAACTCACCTGCCCTTTTTCAAGCTTTTTATTGCTCTTTTTGATTGAAGTTTTAATTAAAAAATAACATAATTTTACCCTCCCCACCCTCAATCATGACAACATTTCCAGAGATCAGGTGGGGTGGCAAAGACAAAGCAGATGAACTTAAAATATTCAAACAACGCAGGGAACTCACCTTCCTTGACCAAAGTATCACCGATCAAGCAAAACATGCTGTGAACATCCAAATAGCTCTTATTGGAAAGAGGGCCAAAAGAAGATAAACTCGTCCGACCTTTCTCCTGAGGACCAACTAGACCCATCCAAACTGTGGGATCTCTTTGAGAAACAGCTCATCGCTTGGAAATGCTGAGGTATCGACACAAAAAGATGAAGGGCCCCTCGACGAATTTGTCAACAGATGCCGCCTCAAGTCACATGACTGTGCCTTCACCCCAGATGAGTCAACCGAGCGCACCATCGAACTCGTAATTGCATCAATCAAATCTGACAGTTTCCATCGAGACCTCCTGGACAAACCTGTCGGATACACCATAGAAGAACAACTACATGATGGAAATAAAATGTGAAGCGCTTACAGCAGGAAAGAAATGCCTCCAGTCACTAGACAAAAAGACACAAATGACGACATCATCCGTCGATGCCATAAAACCCAGGAAAAATCCTGTGGCAACTGCAGCCTCAACCATCCCCCGAGGCGATGTCCAGCCTACCAGGACACATGCAAGGCATGTGGTTCCAAAGGCCATTGGGCCAAATACTGTCGTAAAAGCAAAACACCAAAACGTCGGAAAGACAAATCAACTTACTTTACGGGTCGAGGCCGAAAGCCGCAACGTGAGAGATCAACGAGCCGGCGACCCCCAAAACCCCAAACGGATGCAAACATGTGCATAAGTACATACTAGAGGACGAAACATACGATGCCATCTACCACACGATTACTGTCTCCAACCTCTGCATGAACTCCATGCACCCAACGAAATAGCAGTGAAGCATACACCACACTTGATGTAATATGTCCAACCCTTGAGGGAGTGCGCCTCTTAAAGCTAAAAGTGGACACAGGAGCAGGAGGCAGCACCTTACCCCTCCGGACAATCAGAGAAATGTTCGGAGACAATTGGAAGCCCCACATCAAACCAGTGGACATAAAGCTAACAGCCTACAACGGCACCGTCATACCATGCCTTGGTAGCATCGAAATCCTGTGTCACTAAAAAAAGCCAGAGTGGTTACGTAGCAACTTCTACATTGTGGAGGTACCTGGACCCGCAATCGCCGGCCTTCCCATTGCCGTGAGCTTGAGGTAGTCACCATACACTCCACCGAGGTGTCCGCTCAATAGCACACCACGGATAGTTCAAAGTCTGCAGCTGGGCCACTTTAACCGACAGTAGTGCCCACGGAGCCACACCAACTGAATAGTCGACCTATCAACTCAGTTAGCGATCTCAAGAAGCTGTTTCCAAATCAGTTTGACACGATTGGCAGTTTCAAAGTTAAAGCGAGCCTCCATCTGAAAGAAGGTGCTGAGCCCATCATAGATGCACCACGGAAGTGCAGCGTGCACCTTAAGCCAAAGCTCCAGGCGGAAATCAACAGGATGGAAGCAATCAATGTCATTCGGAAGGTCACACCCCACACCGACTGGTGTAGTTCCATTACTAACAGCCTGAAGCAAGATGGTTCAATCCGGGTCCGTCTAGACCCGAAACGACTAAACCAGAGTCCCAAGAGATGCACGCACAAGGTACCAACCCTGGAGGAACTTAACCCTGCATTCGGAAACGCCAAGTATTTTTCCAAGCTCGATGCCAAAGCTGGGTACTGGGCCGTGCACTTGAGGGAAGACTCGCAGGAACTCACAACATTCCGGACACCTTTCGGACGCTACTGCTTCCAACGCCTACCTTTCAGACTCTCCGTCAGCCAGGACATATTCCAACAGTGCATGGACGACATCCTAGCACAAGTATCAGGATGTGTCGGTATAGCCGATGACATTGCGGTTGTCGGCCGAACAGAGAGAGAACATGACAACAACCTCATGCGCCTCTTCGAAACAGCCCAAAAGGAAGGTCTTGTGTTCATCAGTTCTAAATGCCACATTATTAGACCAAAGAAATCAACTTCTTTGGATCACTGTACTCTGCAACCGGTATCCGACCTGACCCGAGTAGAGTCGAAGATATGCAAAGCCTTCCAACCCCACAGAATAAGGAGGACCTACAGAAGTTCCTGGGCATTATCACATACGTCTTAGCATACATACACAACCTGGCTGACCGGGCAGTAACCCTCAGAGAGCTTTGCAGAAGAACGTGCCGTTCGTTTGGCAAGAGGACCACCAAGCTGTTTTCGAAGCACTCAAGTACTCAATAACAGCAGAAGCAAGCCTACAGTATTTTGATTCAGAAATACCCACAATCCTTGAAGTGGACGCCTCGCAGAAAGGCCTTGGAGCATGCCCTCTCCAAAACGACAAACCGGTAACATTCGCATCCAAAAGTCTATCTTCAGCACAGAGATCTTACTCCGACATAGAGCGAGAAACCCTTGCCCTTGTTTTTAGAATAACAAGATTCCACAACTATATATTTGGCAAGGAGTTTGAAGTCCACACTGACCACGAACCTCTGGAGATCATATGAAAAAAGCCTCTTTCCAGCGCACCTCCACGTTTGCAACGACTGCTGATTAAGGTTCAGGGCTATAACTTTGATGTCCACTACAAGCCTGGACGTACTGATGCCATAGCACTTGACAAGCTTGTGGATAGCCTGTATGTCGCTGAAAGACCAGAATCCAACAAATTTACCTCCTTCATTTTGGCAAGACGAAGCAGACTGCCCTCCAGGACGAAACTATCCGTGAACCTATCCTTTCTGCACTCAGGCCAGTGATTTACACAGGGTGGCCGGACACCATCACGGAACTACCTCGGGACCTAAGACCCTACTGGTCGTACACAGACGAGTTGGGACTATAAAGTGGACTTCAAGGGAAAACAGGTTATCATCCCGACCACACTTCAAAGCGACATTCTACGTCAACTCCACACAGGCCATATGGGGATAGAAAAAACCAGACGCCTCGCCAGAGAATCAGTCTACTGGCCAAACATCAATCGTCACGTTGATGATCTCGTCAACCCAAGCAGCAATAGGAACCCCTGGTGCCCATGCCATCCCTCCTACACCATGGACAAAACTTGGCACGGACTTGTTTGAAATTGACGGAACTACATACATCCTCATTGTGGATTACCATTCAAAGTTCCCTGTTGTCCAGAAGCTCTGTACTACAACCAGTGGAGCCGTAGCGAACATTTCCTTGCAGACATTCAGCATGTTTGGAGCACCACGTGAGATTATTTCTGCTAATGGGACCCCAATTTGTGGGCAAGCAGTACCAGAACATGTGCACATCCTGGGGAATCAAGCACACTACGTCCTCACCAAGATACCCTCGCTCCATTGGTCTGGTGGAACGCGTTGTCAGAACAGTCAAAGCCCTACTAAAGAAATCTCTGCAGTCAAGGCAGAACATTGACATGGCGCTATTGAACCTACGTGCATCTCTTGTTGATTCCAAACTGCCATCCCCGGCAGAAATCCTGTTCGGCAGACAAGTACGCATGCACGACCCTACCGGGACGATACCCAAATGCTGAAAACCAGTATTGTGAGGACATCCGGGACGAACTGAAAGCCAGAAGACAGAAGATGAAAAGCGACCACGACAATAAGCATGCAGGGGAAAATAAACCACCCCTTTTACATCGGTCAGAAAGTCAGAATGTTGGACCACAAGACCGACACATGGATACCCGGGGAAGTCACAAACCTGTGTAGCCAGCCTTAGATCATATGAAGTCCAAAATCCCGAATGGCAACACACTCAGGCGCAACCGATCACATCTAAGAGAAGTACCAGGTCAGGCATAATACCATGCGTTCCTAAACAAGTTCGGTTCACAACAGGCCTGACAATCCTGACACCCAGAATGACCATACCGCCCAAAACCAACAGCCACCCTGTGACCAGGCAACCACCAAACATAACCAGACCCAACACCACACCTACACAACGCGATCTGGTAGACCATTCATAAACCAACTCGCTACACCACGTAAAAGCTATCACAAAAGTTGATCTCACTTGCCTGGACACTTTGTTTAGTTTTATCAGACCGATTTTATTCTGAAGTGGTTTATTTTAAATTTTGAAGTTACACTGTTCCAGTTTTGTCATTCCTGCCTAAAGTTACATTAATGTTTCATTTAAAATGTTGCCTATTCACATGCACCTCTTAGGCTAGCCTTGTCTAAGGTTCTTTACGCAAGCACCCCGCTTTGAATTCACCAGGTAGCATAACAATACTGGCACGGTTCTGCAGTACTTGATACAGTATACAGTATGCCGTGGGGTCGAATCTAGGTTTTTCAACCTCGTACCAAAAAACGAGGCTGAAACAGAGCCTTGTTCCCACTGTAAGCGGCAGCTTATGTTTGTCTTTATAATTGCTCAGGGATTCCAGCGCTATAAACGTATGCTGGAATCGGATATTGAATATTCACTTCCTGTACTGGGCGGATAATCGTCCAATCATAAACTCTCGCTATGACGTAATGATGTGTGTTTAACCAATGAGCTTAGCATAAAGCAACTCTGCCCACAATCTGATCTTTTTTACAGTGGGAACAAGGCTCTGTTTAGGCCTCGTTTTTCTGTACGAGGTTGAAAAACCATGCTTCAACCCCACCGTGTACTGTATATCAAGTACTGCAGTACCGTGCCAGTATTTGGCTACTCTTAGGCGTACCATTTGCATCAATTAGGGGGATGTTGTAATATGTAATAGGGACTACTTTCCCCGTGTATTATTGTACACGTTAGATGTCAAAGGACCACTATTCTGAGGTTGCAATAAACATGGAGAAACGGAACCACTTCAGTGTGAAGCCAGGAACATTGCCTTCTCTGTTCCACCCAACTGGTTAACTGACACGATGCTCTCAAAAAGAATTAATGTAGTCATCCCATGAGGAGACTCCGTCGAATTTATCTGGGATCATCATTGGTTTGCGGTTCCCCGCGGAAGACTCTAGTTTTTCAAGTGAAGACACACGGTTGCCGGTCCCGATTGCTGATGGCAGGTGGCTTTCTTACCAGTTTGTTTGCTACCCTGGGTTGTGCAGTGCGCAGCCCTGCCTCGTTGACTTGTATGCTGTGTCTCCCATCAATACGAGTTCTGTTCCTTCGGGTCGCTCTAAGTGGAACTGTTCCAGGGGTTCCGCCCCATAAGGTTGTGCATGACGGTGTCTATTTCCGGTTACCACTCCAAGGGATCCCACTATTGTTTCATAAAATGTTGGGAAGGTAGTACATTTTGCTCTACCAGCCAGGCTCCTTTAGTGGATGATACCTATGCCTACATCCTTACGGACCCTGAAGGGGGTATATCAGCCCCATGAGTAAGTTGCAATGTGCCCTTGGTGACTGTTGATTTGGGTCGACAGCCCAAATCAGTTAGGTGATCGTATTCCCCACCTTGAAGTGGCTCTCCTGCCTTGTGCTATCGGGCGATTTTCGCTTAAAATATACATGTTACCGTGTGTAATGTAGTATAAATAAGGAGCAGTCGGCTGGACGCCAAAATGGGGTGTGTTTGTTTGGTGTGTTTATTCCGTGTATCAACACTCACGCAAAAACCTATTACAAAGCGTACACAATAGCAT
>CM021540.1:10790085-10802414 GCA_010994315.2 Pisaster ochraceus | reverse complement strand
CTCTCTCTAACTTCTGAATTTGAATGAGACTCGCGGGAAATCCGCCACAATATTAGTCATAGTTGGAAGAAGGATGTCAATACCGTTCTTCAGCAAGGATGTTGGGATTGGATCCAAGGAGCAGGACTTACTAGATGTTTTCATAATAAATCTTCTGACTGCGTTTTCGGAGGTTTGATTGAAGGTACGAAGCACACTCTGACATAACTCATCATTGTTATTAGCATTGGTGTGTGGAGGTTTAATCTGAACCAATCTAGATCTTATGTCAGAGATCTTGCTAACAAAGAAATTTCCAAATCTGTCTGCTATATCTTGATCAGATCCAGTTGGGAAAATACGTCTAGATGATGATTTTCCTGTCATACTTGCCACTATGTGAAACAACTGGCCTGACTCACATTGGGAGATCTTATTACTGTGATATTCAGTTTTGGCATTATTAAGCATGTGGCGGTAGTTCTTGCAGTTTTCTTGGAAAATTTGACGATCGACCTCAAGGCGCGACTTGTTCCATTTCCGCTCACTTTTACGCTTCTCATGTTTAGCTGAACGAAGATTGTCAGAGTACCAAGGTGGAAAAGGTCTAATCAAAAGAGATCAGCTGAAGAAAGCATATCAAGAAACTGCCTTGCTAGACAATCATTCTTATCATTAACATGAATGTTGAAATCACCAATCACAAGTATACTGGTTGAGATTGTGGAGAAAGGTTCAATCAGCACTGAGAACTCATTCAGAAAACTTGAAACTGTAAGACCATTCTTTTTTGACGGGGGAGGTCTGTATATTACGAACAGCCTCAATGACTTTCCTCCAGATGTAACCGGGACCTTTGTTTATGGTCACTTTGAAGCCTTTACGAAGAATGACACACACACACCTCCGCCAGCTCTATTGGCACGTGGGACATGGTGTACATCAAAATCAGATAGAAAATTTACCAAATCCGCAAGTACCAAATTGTCACGTTCATCACCCATCAGCCAGGTTTCTGTTATAGCAAAAAGGTCTAACTTATTTGTGATGATAAAATCTATAATTGAGGTAGAACAGTTATTTTTGCAGCATTCCAAAATGCAAAACGGCAATCTAAGCAGGTGGAGTAGCTTTGATAAACAACGGGAATTTTGATCAGATTGAACGTATTAACTTTGTTTGAGTTCAAGACATTCTCTGATCGCTTCGTGACAAAAGACATGATACAGCGCTGATTCCTGATACCAGCTCGACACCCACGTTTTGTTCTCCGTACTTCAATATGAAGATCTTTTAAAATCAACAAGATTGATTCACTGATTGAAGACTTTGTATGTAGTTTGTTTTTAATGTCCATGAGGGCATCCTTAGTGTACGTGTAACGACACATAGTGCAGAACAGTTTACAAAACAAATTAGCACCAGACTAAAAACGTCTAATTAGTACTGGCTTAGAGTTGTCTGGTTCCACTCTCCCGGAAGTAAGATTAAAACACAGTTAAAAATGCTCCACAGAAATATGATAAAAAATCACTCTTTACTTAAAAATTCAGGAAAACTGCAAAGTCGTTAGTGGTCACAAGTACTTTCACAAAATACTTCTCACATTTGAAGAAAGACAGATAAGTCGATAGCAACACAAAATGAGAAAATTCAACAAGGAAAATCAGAGACTAAAACAGCCATGATGCAGCCATGAAGGGCGCCCTCAAAATGGCCCACAGTTTGGAAGCAAAGAATTTGCAGACTTCGCGAAAGATTGGGGTTTGAACATGAGACCTCAAGCCCGCACTACCCTCGATCTAATGGACTAGCAGAGAGTGCTGTGAAAATTGTAAAGCAAATGATCAAGAAGTGTCAGGAAACAAAGCAGGATTTTCACAAAGCCCTGTTAGCCTATCGCTCAACATCACTTCAAAATGGCCTGTCCCCAATTCAAATGCTAATGAATAGGCGCATTAAAACAACCCTGCCTTTTCACCCACAACGCTTAGAACCAAAAGTACAACAAGGTGTGGTCTCCGACAAAATAGAGTAAACATTTGCATGATCGCAAAGAACATTCTCTGGAACCGCTTAACCCGCACGATCGAGTCAGGCTGCAAGACTTCTGCACAGGTCTATGGACATTGAGAGCCACTGTTCTCCGCAAAGTGGCACCCTGAACATATACAATCGAAGCTGAAGGTGGTTGGACCCTACGTCGCAATAGAAGTGTCATACGAAAGGACACTGAAAAACTGAGACACAACAGGATAATGCCACTCCTGGGGGGTCACCACATAAACAGACTTTTAGGAGATCCTCGCGCACCATCAAACGCCCAAAACGTTTGATTGAGACACTTTAACTCTGTTGACATTTAAGCATAATGTTGACCTTGCATTATCAGTTGTTTGAAAAGTTTTTAGCCCTTGTTAGAAAGTTTTGTCTCGCGAGGGAAGGTGTTGTGATAATACTACACATAGGACTGGTACAAGTCTACACTTCATGTGTATTCATATGTAAGCTCAACACACAATATAGCTAGTGTATGTCTCACAACCAACGTTCTCAAGTTGCTAAATAAATCACCGTGTTTCAACTTATAACAACACGTCTTCAACCGTGTAACTATTACTACAAGTAATTTGTGTAATATGAAATGAATCGTACCGCCAGACATAGAGATGAATGGTTCGGGTAGTTGAGGCCTCATGTTTTAGGAGGCACGAATAGACTATTGAGTAGAGAAGGGGGTCTTCAGCCGGCAAACAAACAAGGTGGCGTAATTTATAAGATAAGGGGAATAATAACCCGATAAGGATTAAAAATAGGAGTCATAAAGGAATTAGTAGAGGGATTAATGTGATAAGGGTAAGTATAAGAGGACGAAGAGAGATTGGGCGGTCGTGTATAGATAAAAGTGTTTATCAACAGTTTTAAGTTCTAAAAGCAACTTTTGTTTATGGATATTTGTTGGTGAAACTAAATTACATAATAAACACATTTTGTTATTTTAAATCAAAAGTTAAACATTCTGAAGACAATTTTTTTTAAATAAATATTTTAAAATGTTTAACCTGTCACTTTTGTTGGTGAAAATAAATTACACATTAAACTGTAACCGAATAAATCGTGTTTTGTATTATTATTATTATACAACGTGTAAAGGTCAAAGATGTATTTTTTGCCTTAAAACTCATTAGAATACATAAATTGGTTATAAAACATTTATGAGCAATAGGGCAAATAAATTAATTACACAATAAAATACAGGATTATTTAAAAAAAAATACTAGAACGAGAGAGTGGGTAAGGCTATGTAGCTAAACTTATCGCGCGGTGAAAGATGATGGAAAGTACAAACTTGCGTACAGACAAGTCAGAGATTTTTAACGAGGAGAGGACACTTATACTTTACACAAGCCAGCTCGGAAGAAGTATCCGAGGAACAGAGAGATCGCAGTAGGTTGAGATGAGATAAATCAGTTGGATTTAGTAGACGTAGTATCTCTTGCATGCTACGATATTGGAAACAAATATTTGTTAGCTTGCATCGGCAACCAATAAAAAGGAGGGCAAACGTACCAGCTGGTAGCCTTGTCCAAGGCTCTTTACGCAAGCACCCCGCTTTGAATTCACCAGGTAGCATAACAATACTGGCACGGTACTGCAGTACTTGATATACAGCATACCGTGGGGTCGAAGCATGGTTTTTTGAAGCTCGTACCCGTGCTCGCAGAAAAGTCAAAAGGAATCGAGCAAGAAGGACCTTGGACATCTTTGACAGCTCGACACAATGGCATTTTTTAGTAAGAACTCACGCGAATGCTTAAAGTCAGAACTTGATTTGTTTTCGGTCCCGCCCACACAAACGGCCATTACTAAAGGCCAGTGGGTCCAATATAATCCCCTCACAAATATCATCCATTCAGGTTTCTTTGAATTTAACCCTTTAGGGGGAGTCTACCAGTGTTGGATTGCAGATTTTAAGTGTTTCTTGTTTTTATCACTTGCAAAGTCCCGAGGGACTTGATCATCCAAGAGATCCTAGACAGGACCATCCCACATTACTTAGATGGAGGAGGGGGAGGGGGTCAGTTCCCTGAGTTGTTGGAGGGACACATTCCCCTTGCATTGTAAACCACAGAGCAAGAGACAAACTTTGTGGCTAGTCATGCTTGCAATAATAATTACAGTGAGTTTAGGGCTGTTTTTTGTGGTCAAAACACAAATCAAGGCTTAAATAATCTTAGACAACAACTGGGCACGCAAAGAAGTTACTAAGATGTAAAAAAAATAAAAAAAATAAAATCATGGGGATATAAAATATGACAGTGTTATAACTACAGGAGGGGGCGTTACACACCACTGGCAGATCTAAATGGATCTGAGGGTCTCTGGGGGACCTACCACGCTTAAGGGTTTCAATGTGACGGGATTTACTGAACATTACATGGATTTGTCCCAATCGATGCTTCACGTCAAAGCGAATATTGTTGGTAACAGTGGAAGTAATCTACCAAGAGATGCTCCCGTAGGGCCCGTTAACCTTCTGTTACACGCCCTGCTCTCTGAAGTGGACGTTACTTTGAATGATAAACTAATATCTTCTTTCAACAGTACGTATCCGTATCGAGCCTTGCTGGAAACACTTCTGACTTACGGACCAGGAGCCAAGACTTCCTAGTTTACATCGGCTGTATTCGTGAAGGACACTGCGCATCACATGGAAACAAATGACCCCACCGCAACGTAAGACGTTAACGAATGATTAAAGCAGCGATATGCATATAAAAACGAAATGGTGGGACCATACACGCTGACATATTTTTTCAAGAGAGGTTACTAAACTGAAGTTAAAATTTCACCGGAGTAAAAAAGCCTATTGTTGTTTTTTCTGCTAACCCTGCAAACGAATATAAGATGGAGATAATAGATGCAGCACTGACAGTCAGTCCACATGTGCCCTCGTGGCATGCTGAATCATTGGAAAGCACGACAGCAAAGTATCCAATTCGTCGTGTGGCCGTGAAAACGTTTTTTATTCCCAAAGGTAACCAGTCATTTATGTTCCTCAGGCAAACGCTTTCTCGCCTCGTTGTCGCATGTGTTGGTAACGTTGCGTACAACGGAGACTAAAGCAAAACTCCATTTAGTTTCCAGCACTATTGTCTGAACTTTCTAGGCTTTTACGTTAGATAATGACCAAGCACCTTGGCGCCATCTACAGCCGAAATCTTTGGGCGAAGACAAGCATTTTATGCTAGAAACTATTTTCGGGTATTAATTCCCTATTTCAAGATAAGGGCAATCAAATATCGCGTAGTGATTACGACGGTGGGTACGCCCTGTATGCATTTGACTTGACTCCAGACCTTTCGACTGGGTCTCACTTTAATTTGTTGAAGCGTGGTAATCTTCGGCTGGAACTATAGTTTGCCCAAGCATTGGCTACAACCGTAAACGTGATAGTTTTCAGCGAATTTGAATCCATTATCAAAATTGACACGAGTCGAAACTTGTTAATTAATTAGTCAAACTAATATAGATACAACTCAATTACTCCGTGTTTTGAAGAAGGATAGAAAAACTAGTCCGTTTGTGGGGGGAGTTTTTCCAGCAGACAGACTTCCTTCAGTTCAGAGCTATACAACAGTACTCATAGCAAACATGGGGAAAATGGGTTTCCCGGGCAACATTAGGTTGCAATGTATTTTTCTATATCAGGAGATGGGGAATGTTTTTATTCTCATGAAAAGGACCCTCGTGTTTATGGCCCCTATTTTTACAAAAAAATATATTTGACTGACAATGCCAATCAATGACTGCATGATAAGATGGGCCTTCAGTCTAATGATACAGCCTTGTGTGGTCAATATTGTGTCATCGTTCACCAATGATAAACTTATGAATGATTTGGCCATCCACGATTATATAAAACCCTGTATGATGTTAATGTTCCAATTTTTGCCCATTGATTTATTTGCAAACAGATTTGTGTTCAGAAACAACAAGTAAAAACAGATTCAGTTTTCATCTAGAGTCTATTAAGTTTTCTTATTGTTTAAATTTTATGAACAATAACAAAATTGTATGGATCTATGAGTAAAGAAAACAAACAAACAACCAAAACCATGTATTGAAACTTCACAATGATTACAATTATGTTTTGTTATCGTCGAGATTTTTTTATTATTTTTTATTATTATTAGCTGTTCCGACTTACTGTCAGAACAAGTATTGTTTTCGTCGAGATTTTTATTAGCTGTTCCGACTAATTGTCGGAGCAGGTTTTGTTTTCGTCGAGATTTATATTATTTACATAAGCTGTTCCGACTTACTGTCGGAACAGGTTTTGTTTTCGTCAATATTTTTATTAGCTGTTCCGACTTACCGTCAGAACAGGTTTTGTTTTCGTCGAGGTTTTTACTATTGCTGTTCCGACTTACTGTCGGAACAGGTTTTGTTTTCGTCGAGATTTTCAATATTTTTATTATTATTATTCTTTGTTTCTGCCTAAATTTCCATAGCATTTGTACACGATTTTGTTTAATTCTTAAAAATTAATAAAAATAAACTGAAAGAGTTGAATTCCATATCAGAGTGAAACTTAATGCTTAAACTTAAAATTTTATTTAATAATTATTAAATTCTTAGTTAATTAGCCAGTTTTTAGCGAAGTGAATATTTAATTAGCTAACTTTGTTGAGACCATATCTCAAAAAGTATACCGCCGATCGTCAAAATTTCTTCCGTTTTAGACTTCTGGGATACTGTAGATGAGCTTTCCGGCGAAGAATCAACGCTTACGGAAACATTTAACGTCAAGTGTATTTCAGGGGTTAGCAGAGAATTTTGGCTTGTGCGCATGTGTATTTCACGCAACTAGGTATTCTTCGCTTACACAGCTAGCGCAGAAATTTGACGCTTGCAAAAAAAGCGGACAATGGTGACCGTAAGCGTGGATTTTGGCAGTAACAGAGCCATGAAATTGGGCTCGTTCGTTTAAATGGTATATGCTAAGTTGTAAGGCCCAGGCCCAAATTCATGGCTCTGCTTACCAAAAGCAAAGAATCAACGCTTACGGAAGCAGAAAATTCCGTGATTACGTCAAGCGTACTTAAAGGATAAGCAGAGAAATTTTTCTTGTCCGCATGTGTACTTCACGTAACTAGACATTCTTCGGTTACAAAGCTAGCGCAGAAATTCGGCGCTTGCAAAAAAAGCAGAAAATGGTGACCGTAAGCCTGGATTTCGGCAGTAACCAGAGCCATGAAATGTCTTCAGTTTTACACTTATGGGATGCTGTAGAAGCGTTTGCCGGCCTAAAATGTCGGACGACGTCAGCATGACGTCAATCATAGCGCGTTTTGTATCCGTGTACAAAACCCATGGCTCTAAAATGCCGAAGTATTAGCTGACAAAAAACAGACATGTTCAAAATAAGTTCAATTTTAGTTTAACATGATGCACAAACCTTTTGAAAAACACAAATGTTTTGAACTAAGAGTCATTCCAGGCCATTTAAACTAATAACAGAACTATGTATTCCCACACTAATTAGCAATTAAGTAGCAAATCGTACACTATGGCTAGCTTGCTGATTGCGCCATGATTGCGCAATCACGGCAAGGCGTTGGAGATTACCTTGATATTCAATTCCTAACCGGTAGAAGACCCATTGCTTTGTGCACAGCCCATTCGATTTGTACATGCACAACACATGTACTTCCTACGTAAGTTTAGGGTTTTCGTGAGAATGCATTAGATTATAAATTTGTTTACCATCGTGTTCTTTATAAAATTCATAAGCATGAAAACCACAATGTTTTTACTGTGACGTCATCTGGTATCAAATTACGGTAATTCAAAGCTTATTCTTTTAAAAATTCATATTTCCTGAACAACATGTCGTAAAGTTGTACAGTTTGTGTTGTTTTGTAGCTTACAACAAATGCACACATTTATTTTTAAGATGACCTATTTTTGACCTTTACTTCCGGTCAAAACTGGAAGCTCAAAACTTTAACGAATCATATCTCCCGAACAACATGTCATAAATTGGAACATGTATAACGTTTGTGTTGTATTGTAGCTTGCAACAATTGCGACATTTTATGTGCACTCATGACCTCACTTTGACTTTTACTTCCGGTCCAATCAGGAAGCTTAAAACTTTAACAAATCATATCTCCTGAACCACATGTCATAAAGTGGTATTGTTTGTGTTGTCTTGTAGCTGGTAACAATTGAAACATTTTAATAAAAACGATGACCCCATTTTGACCTTTACTTCCGGTCTAAGACCAGACCCGATTTTGTTAAACTATATACACTGTGGTGATCACTGTTGATAACAATCATTCAATTTGAACAAGATTAAACCATGTACACAAAACACAGAATCAGTTCATATCTTTGGATACAAAATCTGTAGGTCAACAGAGCGGTACAGCTTTGTGTTTGTTCACAAACACCTAATCTAGTTTTAATTTTTATTATTATTGTTATTCTTTGTTTCTGCCTAAAAAATAATTCCTAAAAAATAAAATTAATAAACTGAGAGAGTTAGATCCTATATCAGAGTGAAACTTAGTGCTTAAACTTAACATATCATTTAAATAATGATTCAAAATCTTAGTTAATTGGCCAATTTTAGCGAAGTGAATATATAATTAGCCAACCTTGTTTGGACCGTATCTCAAAAAGTATACCACCGATCGTCAACATTTCTTCAGTTTCAGACTTCTGGGATACTGTAGATGTATTTTCCGGCCTAAAATGTGGAACGACGCCACAATGACTTAATTTATTGCGCATTTTCGCCCCTGTACAAAACACATAGAGATAGTGAAATCGAATCGGACTTCTAGAGACATAAATTTTCAATAAAGCTCAAATTTAACGTCCTTGATTACACAAACGTTTCTTATAACAAGAAAGATTTTAATGACGGTCAGTTTAAAAGCATCAAATCTTTTGTTAACGTTGTCTTGTCAGTAGAAACAAAATTATCAGGCAAACTTTAACGCCATGGGTACTCTGCCTACACTTTGATGTCTTTATAAATAAAAATGAGTCAATATTTGAAACTTTTAAACGATTGAGGGCGTTATACGAGTTAAACAGTGCTCTTGCTTGCTTTTTTTGCAACTCTATCAAATCCTAAACCCATTTATGACCTGTGTTGTTGCATTTTTTGTATAAAGAGTATTTTATTAAGAGTCTTTCCTTCGCCGACTGACATAAGTCTACATTCATTCACATGAATCGAGAAGAATTTTTCTTGCTCTCAGCGCAGAGCATCGTGTCCGCTCAGATCTTATCGTTATTCAGCGTGAACGTAGAAAATAGAACGCCGTGTTTTGGACGATGTTGCCCACGTGGTAGACTTGTCAGCGCTTGGGTCCCGTTCACCGGAAAACGAACTTTTAGGTTTCGAATTCCGATCGGTATTAAAGGGCACACAAAGTTTTACAATTACGATTTTGATACAACTGCATTTAGCTTTGAATTAAGCCTGAGCATAAAATTTACATAAAAACGACAGTGCACGGATGAATACACCTGCCCGAGATTTGGAAATTTACACGGCATACACTTTGTGAATGAACATCGAAATGGTACTATCATTCATGCGTCTTGTGGTGAATCATTAAATGATGTAGTGTTAAGTGTATTTAAAGGAACTTCACAATCTTTATCAACAAGCAAAATGCTTACGACTTGGTGAAATCGTTACGAATACGCAATATGGTTATGAATGAGCAAAATGATTCTGAATAAGCAAATTGATTTCGAATGAGCAAAATTGTTCCGAGTAAGCGAATTGATTCTGAATAAGTGTTTTGATTCTGAATAAGCGAATTGATTCTGAATAAGCGAACTGATACCAAATAAGCGAATTGACTTTGAATAAGTGATTTGATTACGAAAAAGCGATTTGATTTTGAATAAGCAAATTCATTCCGAATAAGCCATTCCGTAAAAGCAACCGTGCACGGATGAATACACCTGCCCGAGATTTGGAAGTTTACACAGCTTACACATTTTAGGAATGAACATCGAAATGGTATCAATTCATGCGTCTTGCGGTGAAACATTGAATGATGTAGTGTTAAGTGTATTTAAGGAAACTTCAAAATCTTCAACAAGCATAATGCGTACGACTTAGCGAAATCGTTACGAATAAGCAAAATGGTTATGAATGAGCATAATAATTCTGAATAAGGAAGTTGATTTCAAATGAGTGAAATTATTCCGAGTAAGCGAATTGATTTTGAACGAGCCTTTTGATTCTGAATAAGCAAACTGCTTCTGAATAAGTGAATTGATACTGTGGCGGCCACAGACCGTTATCTAGTCTATGATTATTAACTGGGACCCTTTCCCTTGCCAGCTCAAGTTAAAGTCACTAAGCGGACTTAAGGCTGAGTGGCGAGATTCGTTTGGGAGGAAGTATACCACCCGATTATAAAATATGGTAAACTTCTCTGTCAGAGTACACACAATTCCTTAAAATAATCACATAGATAAGACACAGTTTAACAGTGACCTTGACCTGAAAAGTAATTTATTGACATTCACCTTCAACTCCAGAAGTTGGGCAAAAAAACCTAGCCTGTAAGCACTTAGAATATGAGACCCCAAAATATCTACAACCTTCAACTCCAGAAGTTGTGCAAAATAACCTAGCCTGTAAGCACTTACAATATGAGACCCCCAAATATATACAAGTCATGTAAACAACTACTACTACACCTAGCGATACTCAATACCAGTAAAAGGCAACACATACACAGAGCACCACGCCGCGGTTGCACGCCTAGCCCAGCGCAACCCAGCTGCCTTAGGCCTTGAGCACACGGCTCGGTCCCGGCAACAACAAACTACCCGCTCCGCTACACAGCCCTCCCGGAATACAGAAGTTGTCTGCCTCGCACACAGTGACGGTAACCATCGGGTCGTTGCATTTCAGTTCAACTACACTGCATCACAGCTAGCTCCGGCTGATCGTCTTGTGTATTTACCACGACGATCGCCTGCACGCGCACAGTCTTAAATAACGCTCTCTAAAATGCACAAATACCGGAATTCACACACAAAACAACACACTCACGTGTCAGAGTTCACCTGACTTCTTGTGGAGCAAACTTGCACCTTGCACCAACCCTATTAGTGCAAGCCGAACACATGACCGATGACGTCGTTCACATATCACGTGCGACGTCACATGACGAAACACACTCATGCAATTCCATCACAAAGGCCCGAGCTTGGCCGATTATGACCCCATACTCCCAGTCATACCTTAAAACAAATTGGAATGCATGAAACTTCACACAATTTTAAAATACAATATAACACATATGAGAACACCTTTAAGCTAATTGCGTATGAACAGAAATTCTCCCAGAAAACTTCACCTAAATCTGCTCATCAAATATGCACAAGTTTGACTCAATGAAAAAAAAACAAAAAAACATTTGCTTATTACGGATGCGCAAAGTTTCTTACATGACCAGGACTTTACACTTTAGACAATAAAAAATGGACTTACTTGATTTTACACCGAATACAACACTATGTGATCTTTGGCTGATTACACTTGCATAGATTTGTTCTTTATATAATATCAAACTTTTCGTCTAAAAAAACACATTTACACACTGATTCAAAAGTTTACCTGGGATGTTCTTACACAATGATCAAATGAACTTTGATTTATACATGGCAAAGGCCAAGGCACTACGTTACATAAATAAACACTTATGGATATGAAAAATAGATATCGAAAAATATATGATGTACTAAAACCTGTAAATGCTGGCAAAAAGGGATAAGATACCTTATAAACTATAGCAAGAGAACCCGACTGGTTTGCCATCCTCGTCAACCTGTACTTGATGGAAGTGTTGGGTGCGCAACTCCTCCCTCTTGATTACCCGGCCATCTAGGATGTACTCTGCGTTAATGTGTCGCTTCACTAATGCGAATCTCATCTTCTTCGGCAGTGGGGCAGCCAGGCCTCCCTCTGGAACCAACAGGGTAGGGGGTTGGTCAAGGTTTGGTGCCGTTGAGGAGGCAGACGATGAAGTAGAGGATGAGGCTGCAGCCAGCGCCGTAGCGACCGGGGGGGGGTGTGACACCCCCCCCAATAGTTTGCTTCAGTCGGCATTTGAAGCCTCAGTCGGCAAATGAAACATCAAATGAAACATGCAAGAGATCGATCAGGCCCTTCAAGAAAGAAAGAAATCACTCAGCAAATCTGGACTTTTTGGTTTGCCGACTGAAAATGTGTTGTATTTCAGGGCTCTCTGAAGATTTGCCGGATATTTTGGTTGCCGATCGTCGTTATCAGTTTT
>CM021540.1:10771719-10782129 GCA_010994315.2 Pisaster ochraceus | reverse complement strand
GCCGCACCAGCACAGCATCAACCCTTCCCACCAGCCGCACCAGCACAGCATCAAGCCTGGTCCAATGGGCGGCAGATGAGTGAACTGGCCAGCATCATTCATTTGTCCTAAAAACCCACTTTGTTCAAAGCGTATTTTTTTGCGGTTATCAATTATGACCTATAACAAAGAAAAACAACAGTTTATTTTGGGTTAAGAAGAGTACAAACACATTTTAAACGTATAAGATTGTATTTTCGGCTGTGAACATTATTGTGTAAGCCCATTCAAATAATGACACTTAATCAGTACAATTTTATCTATGACTACTCATTGAAGGTCAATGAATCAACTATTCTGAAAACCTACAAGACTATTTTTTCTCTTCCAGCCTCGGTTTGGTCTACAAGAGTGATTTGCATGGTACATACAAATAACTAACCAAGGGAATAACTTATGTACGCGCGCAAATAGCGCACCCGTGAGGAAGAACAATATATTGGGTGAGGTTTCAGTGTTCAATACCATTAAGCAATGCCGCTTATACAGCCCGCAAGGGGCTGTCTTTGTAAGGCAACCTGGGCAACTAGTTGATTTAATTACCTTAGTTCTTGATTGCATTGTTATTATTTGGGGGTAAGTTGAAAATAACTTTACTACCAAAAAAAGAGAGGTTTTCCTAACAATAGTATAAGCCGAAACAAAGTATGTAAAATAACTTCCACATATGTTCCTTAAAAAACTCTAAATCATGAATTTGAGTTTAGAACTGATATTTGCAATATTTAATATCACACGTCTAAACGTGTTTTGCTGTTACCTTCGGCACTAATTTTTACACTTAAGAAACCATAACAATTAAAGATATTGTCGTACTTATCGTTAAGCATGTTTAATCATGTCACTATATTAGTATTTGTATTACCTGTGTGCTCATGCAGTGATAGCGGGAGTATCCGCTGTAGAATTCATGCTGATCTTGAGATTGTCGTTGTATTTCATGCAGAGTTCCATCAATGGTACCCACTGCATTGGGAAATATTTTCCATCCGCTTCGTCTTTGAAGCCATTCTTCCTGCGTTGGGCAATAAATCTTGGATTTGAAATACATCCAAAGTAGGGGTAGGATGGCGTGTATGTATGTTGATACTGCTCCCGGATTCATGTTGAACATCGTCGACAGCACATCATACGTCGGATACTGTCGGAGCCATATCAATGTCATGAGGATTCTGTTGTTGGTGTCATGACGGTGTCGTTGTCCTGCTCGTTGGTTTGTCAAGAAGGGATGCAAGTCATGACAAATTCTGAGAAATGACTCAGGTGTTTCTCCCGTCATCCTGAAGAACCTTGGGGAGGGGGGGTCCAGTGCCAATTCGGTGGACACGTCTCTTGGTGGTATACGGTTGTTTCCTTGAAAGCTAGGGAAAAGGAGGTATTGAAGCCTGTGCCGCGGTGCAGGTAGTGCAAAGATACCGGACGACAAAAATGCATGGAAAAATGTTGCCAAAGACTCCCACATCAAACCAATCTCTTCTTCCAAACAAAAATCGTATGTTGGCACACTTAGCAATGTCAAAAAACTCTAACAATTGTTGAAAAACAACGAAGCCACTGCAACAGTTACTGGATCCTTGGTAGCCAGTGGAAAGTGTAAACGTGGAATGTGTTCAGAAAAGAGAAAATTAGGTTTCAACAATTGACCCTGTCGTAACCAAAGATTATAGAGCGCCGAAGGTGCAAGATGGGAAATCTCTATCTAGTGTTGAAACGTGAAATACGCAAAGGCGCCATTTAAGCAAACAAATGTATTGTTATACCATATGGTCGTTGTCTGCACTGACCTATTGTTGCATGAAAATAGAAATTTGTAGAAATGGCGTCCAGAGCACATTTCACATTTCATCCAGAGTTCCCCATTTTGCGCCATCGGCGCTCTATGTAAAATCTTTGGTCACAGCACACACGCCGTCTATTTATTCGCCTTTGAATAGCGCGGTTAAGCATACCAGGTGTTTCGTCATCAATGAGGCTGATGCATGAATATTCACCCTGCTAATGACTCACAATAAAGGCTACGTATTCAACGACCGTCGTGCATGGAAATTTTGGGTTGAGCTATGCTAGGAGAGCTGTTCATTGGCTCTGACGTAGTCAACCGACCGACGTACGTTCAAAACCTAAGAACACTACTGTGACTTTAGTGCAACCCTCTCAAAACACTAAAATATTTACAACGACTGGCCCTAACGATATCTAAGAGGCAACCTCTGTGTTCGCCTCGGGTTACGCCTGGCAAACGTCTACTCTTTTTCTACTGGCAGATTACCCTCCATGTCTTCACCCAGTCTTTCTGCATTGAAGGCACTGGCAGGGACCACCTCCGTGTTGGTGGGGACAACCTCCTCTGGGGAGCTCTCCACCTCCAGAACCTCCTCCTGTGAGGGTGTAACCTCTTTGATGAGGGGGCTTTCTGTCACCTCCTCACGAGTGGAAGTCATCTCTCCAGCACTTCCGTCATCTCTTCCGTCACTACCTCACTGGATGGACTGTCCAAAGGTTCAATTGCCTCCCCAACATACGGCTTCAACCTGTCCACATGGGCAATTTTGAGTTTGCCTCCCTTCCTCAACTGGATGCGAACCACCACATCAGACAATTTCTCAACCACGAGCCAAGTCCTTCCCACTGCAATTGCAGTTTGGGGGACAGATGATATTTCTTGGCTGGGTTGAACAACCACACAAATTGTCCCTCTCTCATACCATAGTTCTTCTTCTGTTTCTTGGCACTCTTGCCGAGACACTCCTCTGTCCTACCATGTGCCAGTTGCATGTTACCCCCCAACCTCTAGGGAAAAATCGGTGTTGGTGTAAACTTCGCGGCCAAACATCATCATGTTTTGCGACTCTCCAGTCGATTCCTGAGGAGTACATCGATACGCAAAGGTGGCATAGGGAAGGAACTCATCCCAATCCTTCCGCCTCTTCTTTGGATCGATCATGACTGACACCATGTTGATTAGAGTCTTATTAAACCATTCAACCATGCCATCCGATTTTGGGTTATAGGCGGTCGTTCGGGTTTTCGTGATTCCAAGGAGCCGGCACATCTCACTAAACACCTCAGATTCGAAATTCCGGCCCTGATCAGAATGAAGTTCTTTGGTCACCCCTAATCTACAAACAAACTCGTTCACAAGTTTCAGGGCAACCGTACCTGCAGTGGAGTCAGGAAGCGGATATGCCTCCATCCACTTGGTGCATTAGTCACCCACCACCATAATCCACAGGTTGCCACTGTCCGTCCTTGGCAGTGGCCCGAGCAAATATGTTGTTACCCGTTCCATAGGAACGCCAACCCGATACTGTTGTAAAGGGGCAACCCTTCTCTTTGCAGCAGACTTCCGTCTTGCACAGAGGTCACAAACCCTCAAACATGACCGAACATCCGCAGACATTCTTGGTCAAAAATATCTGTATTTCACCTTGGCGAGTGTCTTATTAACACCTAAGTGTCCACTGAGTTGCCATCAGTGCAACTCACTAAGGATACTCTTTCTGAACTTCTGTAGCAAGACCATGGTCATTTGACCGACTTCCCATCGTCCGACTCCCATCGCTTGTAGAGAAGCCCCTCCTTGACATCTAGTTGATCCCAGTGGGACCAATAGGTCTGGGACTGCGTCTTCCACTCTGGACGACTACTACCATCTTTGGACTTGAGGACCCAACCCAGAGTCCCATCTCCCAGCTGTGCCTCCCGCAAAGCTTCCTTCGAAATGATAGGTCTGGTTTCCAGACCCCATACCATCTTAACTCCTCACCCTTAGGTTCTACCACGGGTTTCTCACCAATTGGCTGCTCGTCATTGGTCATTTCTTGTCGGCCGCACTGTTTAAACTGTCTTTGCGACAACCCTTCAGCGTTGACATACTTTCTACCGGGTCTATGCTCCACCGTCAAGTCATACTGTAAGATGACTTCAATTCTTCGAGCCAACTGACCCTCCGGTTCTTAAAATAAAAGACCGACCGCAATGCAGCATGGTCAGTTCTTACTTTGACCTTCTGACCATACAAATACTGTTTCAAGTACTTTAAACACATGACCACAGCCAGCAACTCACTTCGAGTCACGCATGAGTTGCGCTCAGGTCTACTGAGCTTGCGACTTGCGTAAGCCAGAACTCTTTCCTCACCATCCTGGACCTGTGAGAGTACCGCCCCAATGCCCTCTCCACTGGCATCGGTGTCCAAGACAAAATCACCTTCTTGATTGGGGTATGATAAGAATGGGGCAGACTGCAGTTTGTCCTTCAACTCATCAAATGCCCCTTGGCAAGACTCCGTCCATGCAAACTCCCTTGATTTCTCAGTCAAGGCATGCAACGTACTGGCAATTTCCGCAAACCTACGAATAAACTTCCGGTAGTAAGAGGCGAGGCCAAAAAAACTTCTTACATCTATTAGACACTTGTACAAACCATTCCTCACAACAAATGTTGATTTTTAGCTGGCGTCCTCATCCAGAGCAACTTGCCAATACCCTGATGCCAAGTCAAGTGTCGTAAACCACTTAGCCCCATTCAGAGCGTCAAAAGTTTCATCGATACGTGGCACAGGATTTGCATCTTTGATGGTGACTGCATTAAACTTTCTGTAATCCACACAGAAACACTGAGTCCCATCCTTTTTCCGCACCAAAATATTTGCAGCCCACGGACTATCTGAGTGCTCTATAACACCTCTCTTCTCGAGATCTGCCACCTGTCGCTGGATTTCTTTCTGATTGCAGTAGGGGTGCCTCCTTGGCAGTTTTTTGACTGGCCTGGCACTTCCCGTCTTAATTTGGTGCTTAACAATATTGTTTTTACCAATGTCATGTTCTCCCCTTGAGAACACATCCTGTTAGTCATGCAAGCACTTCTAAACCTCACTGTGGTACATAGCCTCAAGGTTGGCCGTACCCCTCGCATATAAGTCGTGCAAGTGTACAGGGAGAGTATTCACTGCAGTCGCTGGAGATGCTAATTCTTCTCACCCAGAGTCGGCCTCAACTGTGGAGAGGGTTCCCACAGTGGTCCTCTCACGGGCCACCTTCTCTCCCCTCCCAGGGTTAAACGCCCTCAATGGAATAACTTCCGACTCGCCATCCACCAGGGACCTGGCCCGCACCAAGCCCTTCTGTGCAAACTCACCACCCTTCATAGGCTCAACCATGGCCGGACCTGCCAAAGCAGCCTTCCTTCGAGCAATAATGCCTGGGACAACAGCCTCATGGCCTGATGGAATCACTGTAGTTCTTGCAACTACCTCGCCCAATGAAGGATTCACCAGCCCTGCCAGTGCACTTTATTCGCTCACCATCGAGCCTCCATTCCTTCAACTGGAAATGTAGTGCTTCACCAGTGGGCAGTAGAAAGTCCTTCCTTAGGATGCCTGGGTATTTCATTTCTGTGAAAATTGCCTTCACCATGTGCGTTGTCCTTCCAACTTGCACTTCCACAGATGCCCTTCCCAGTGTGCGAATACGACTACCATGAATCTGTCTAACAACCACTCCATCCGTCTCCAAGACGGGTCTTTGCTCCTTAGATATTTCATAATAGATTGAACTACTTATCAATGTTCAGTGGACCCCGTAACGATTAAAAACCGACACTTGGTAACCCTTACGGACCCTTCCACAAACATACCCATGCGGGGAGTAACACCTGGTTCGGGCAGAGTAACTTCTCTTTGCCCATCCCCATGCTTAAACTTTTTTTCCTCTATGTCGTCGTTGTCATGTTGGCGTTTGGACCCTCGTTTACATCCAGCCTGACTGGGGATCCTGCAGGAGGCTGATCGGCGTTTCCCGACACCTGAGTCTTCTATTTTCGGGGCCTCTTGCACACTTGTGCGAAATGCCCCTCCAACCCACAATTACAGCACTTCCGGCGACCAGCTGGACCTGATGGGGACTTGTGCACTTGGTCTGTGGGCACGTCCCTTTGTTGAACTGATTCACGGGCCTTCTGACCTGACAAGTTTTTACAAAACTCCGCCCAAAGATTTCAGGCTCCGAGCCTGCTCACTAAGATGGGCCTGTAATGAACCAAGCCTCATCTCCACACTAGAGTCCACAGCCCTTGCTAATTTAGCGGGCTTGCGGTCACCAACCTTTGAAGTTCAACACTCTCAAAATTAGCATTATCCAAGCCGCTTGGATGGCTTCGTCCAAGTTCTTCGGACGGGCTCTATTTATGCCCTCCCGTATCGAATGACAATCCACTGCATCTACAAAGTGATTTCTGGCCAACCGGTCATGTGCATCTTCCTGAATTTCAGGGTATGCCCGTGCCGTCAACTCATAGATAGCTTAACCCAGTTCCTTCTGTGACTCCTTTGGACCTTGCCGCCTATGTCTCAATTCAACTAGGTAGTTCTCACACTGCCTACCTGACCCAAAAAGTCTCCCCAATAGTTTGACAAGTGCACTATAAGTCGTCGTGTGCCCGGTAAAAGGGCGTAAGGCTCTGTAAATCCTTACGCCCTTTTACCGGGCACACAAAGTACTGTTTTTCAGTAATGAAAGGACGTACGCAACAAAATGGCTCCTCTGACAAAAATTATGGTGTTAATGTTACATTTTTGTTGCTAGAATTACCCCAAAGAAATGTTTCCTCATTCCCATGTAGATTTTAACAAAGTATAATGATTTATGAATGGCAGAAAACCGATCAAACTTTCGCGCTCAGTTTTCTTGAAACACAATTTTGCACACTAATTGCTTACGTCCTTTTACCAGGAACTTTTCGTTACGTCCTTTTACCGGGCACACAACGAAGTGTACTTTTGTCCTGATTCGCCTAACATTCGGAGAGCGTTCCCCTGCAAGCCTGCAGTCGATACTTTGCAGCTTGTTCATCCGTCCAACCATTCACTTCACGACACGATTCAAAGTGACGGTAATACTCCTTCCAGAGAACCTTGCCATTATACCGATCAGGGAGTATGTTCGGACGACGATTTTGTAGTCGTTCCAAAAGGTCCTTTTGATCCGTAAGGTCCTTCACAGTCGAACTGCTGTTTTTGTTACTTCCACTGGGTGGGTAGCACAGCTTACCAGTTCGCTGCTTGATTTCGAAGCCATTTCCTCTTCTTCCGAAAATGGGTTTCGGCTTCGTGAACTGTGTTCGGCGACACTTTGTCCTGACAAGAACAGTGCCAATTCGTCAACTGGAGTGTGTGTGGGGGGCTCCTTGGCGATGGGGGTTAACTCATTTGGGGAAAATTGCGCCGCACTTCCGCCCCGCAGAGGTGTACTACCCACACTGCCAACCCTCCCCGACATGGGATCCATTTTTGGTTCCTAAATGTTCACACTCCACAAGTCAACCGGTGGACGGGATGCATACCCTGCTGTCTCTTTCGTCACTAGTAATTCCACCTCAGAATCTACCCTCTTCCTCACACGCATTCCTTCATGAGGCATGTTTTCCTTTGGCATTCCGTTCATGGACGCCTCCAATTTCTTCGCAACAAGTATTTTTTCCAGTTTCTGTATATCAGACTCTGTACCGGTAGGGTCCACGGTGACCCTTGACCCAACACTCTCTCTTTCAGCAGTACCCCTGTGGATGACAACCAACGAGTACCACGTCTCTGTTGTTGGATTTCACTCCACACACAACAAATTTCCACTGCCAAAATACAGTAGGCAGCCAAAATCACCAGAATGTTGATAACGACCCAAAATCGCCTTAAGGATGGTGACCTAACACGGTTGCTACACTTGACCAGTGTCTGCTCGGTGACTCAGTCAAGTCAGTGATGTACTCCGATGCGGCCCAAAACCTTACGAAAACCCAACACTTTGCGCTTGGCTCGCCAACTGACAAACTCGCAGCAGTGTGTCAATCCTTTGTGACTCTTTGCTATCGTTTTAACTCTATACAAGTTCTAATCAGCAACCCGCTCAGAATAACAACAACCAAGATTACCAAGAGTATGCATATGCCAAGCCATTTTTGAATGACCACGCTCTTCACTTGTGTATCTCCTATAGAGGGAGGCTAAATCTTTAACAGAGAGTTCACTTAATCAATTATGATATTCCCACTTCTGACACCATTTGTGGCGGGCAGAGACCGTTATCCAGTCTATGATTATTAACTGGGACCCTTTCCCTTACTAGCTCAAGTTAAAGTCACTAAGCGGACTTTTGGCTGAGTGGTGAGATTCGTTTGGGAGGAAGTATACCACCCGATTATAAAAGATTGTAAAACTCTCTGTCAGAGTACACACAATTCCCTAAAATAATCACACAGCTAGGACACAGTTTAACAGTGACCTTGACCTGAAAAGTAATTTATTGACATTCACCTTCAACTCCAGAAGTTGAGCAAAATGACCTAGCCTGTAAGCACTTAGAATATAAGACCCCAAATTATCTACAAGTCATGTAAACAACTACTGCACCTAGCAATAGTCAATACCAGTAAAAGGCAACGCATACACAGCCTGAGCACCACGCCGCGATTGCGCGCCTAGCCCAGCGCAACCCAGCTGCCTTAGGCCTTGAGCACACAGCTCGGTCCCGGCAACAACACACGACCCGCTCCGCTACACAGCCCTCCCGGAATACAGTAGTTGTCTGCCTTGCACACAGCGACGGCACCGGGTCGTTGCACTTTAGTTCAACTACACTGCAGTACAGCAAGCTCCGGCCGATCGTCTTGTGTATTTATCACAACGATCGCCTGCACGCGCACAGCCTTAAATAACGCTGCCTAAAATGCACAAATACCGCCGGAATTCACACAGAAAACAACACACTCACGTCTTTAGTTCTAATCTTCTTCTCCACAGGCTCCTTATACCCTTAAGTATGCTCCCAATTTACACAAATTGATGAACAACTCTCATATTGTTGCACCAAATTTCTGGAACAAGTCCCTCCCCGCCACCCAAAACAGCAGCTTTTATCATGCTTTTCTGAGAGCCGTGTGCACGCCCAACAGCGCGCAATATCTTACAAACAATTAACTAACTTCTTTAAAGTTATGGGAAACTAGCCCAACTGAACTACAACTACCGCACACATCAGAAGTCACCTGACTTCTTGTGGCGCGAACTTGCACCTTGCACCAACCCTATTAATGCAAGCCGAACACATGACCGATGACGTCGTTTACATATCACGTGCGACGTCACATGACGAAACAAATTCATGCAATTCCATCACAACACCAAATAAGTGAATTGATTTTGAATGAGGGAATTGATCCGAATAAGCGATTTAATTTTGAATAGGCAAATTCATTCCAAATAAGCAATTCCGTAAAAGCAACCGTGCATGGATGAATGCACCTGCCCGAGATTTGGAAGTTTACACGGCAAACACATGAATGAACATGAAAATGGTACTATCATGTATGCATCTTGTGGTGAGTCACTGAATGATATAGTGTTAAGTGTAATTAAAGAAACTTCAAAATCGTTATCAACAAGCGAAATCCTAACGATCAATTAGACGAAATGGTTACGAATGAGCAAAATTATTCTGAGCAAGCAACTTGATTTCGAATGAGCGAAATGATTAAGAATAAGCGAATTTATTCTGAATAGGCGTATTGATACTCGATCGGTATTAAAGGGTACACGTTTTACAGTTACGATTTTGATACAACAGCATATTAAATTAAGCCTGTGCATTTACGACAATTTTTTGGTAAAGGTGTAATCGTTTCTGGAACGATCGGTTACAAGTGCAACCGTACCCATCATGAAAAAAAAAATTGATTAAATAAAAACGTTAACACAACTGCCCATGTGATCAAAACAGTGCGTCTTCAGTGCAATATGTTTTGCCTCTGCGCAATCACCCTGCAAAATAAACGATCATGCACAATCGAATTGTTGTGGAACGCCCTCTAGCGTTCAATGTTTCTTGCATTACCTCAAGCACAGTTTTGAAATAACAAAGACTACGAGCCTGATTGGAAACAATATGTTTGTGAGTTGCATCTGATCGTGTGCTGTGTAAATCGTGATCGCAATTATTAAAGTCAATGTCTCGCGGCATTTTTTGATTGAAGTTGTTTTACGCTTATAGAACCGTAAAAATGTAAACGTTCATCAGGTGCAAACCGTAAAAAATGTAAACGTTTAACCGGTTGATCGGTTGGTTAACCGTGTGACCGTACATGCTAACTTGTGAGACCTGTTTCACGATAGCAAAAATTTGAGTAAAAAAACCTGTTAACACAACTGCGCTTGTGATAAAAAACAATGCCTCTTCAATGCAACATTTTTTGCCTCTGTGCAATCGCTATCACCCTGCAAGACAAACGAGCATAATATGCAATATAATCACAGACATATAACGCCTGTAGACGGACAGCAGGGGGCGCTAAACTGAAATTTTGGACTTTCTCAAACTATGG
>CM021540.1:10730476-10747728 GCA_010994315.2 Pisaster ochraceus | reverse complement strand
ACAGGCCCTTAATTTATAAAGCAAATTTATATTTAAGAGTACGGCTATAAAAGCATTGAGAATGTTTACAAAAACGTATAGTAAACGCATTTTCGCACCCTTTTCATGTTTTCTTTTTACATTGCATTGCGGGCGAAAGCGTACCCGTTCTTTGTATTTTTCTATATTTTGCTCGGCAGGCTCATCCCAAAATCATGTATTTTGTATCTTTATTTGAGTAATTATTGTAAAGTAAGCGATTGGGACCAAGTAATGTGCACATGACTGTGATGAGAATGAACATGTTTTTATCTGCGTTACAGAGTATAGCAGGTAAACATTGTTTATGCGTTTAACAAGTAGGAACACATAGTTGGTGTTACGTAACTCAGGGGAATCATAGTGCATTCCACTGAGTTCTGCCAGGTGGCGGTAATTTTGAATATGACTGTGATGAGAATGAACTTGTATATGCCCTTCCTGATGGTTCCTGAAATAAAATCCTATTCTGGTGCTCACGTGAAATCACTATAATTCGAAATTCAGGCAATGTATCCGAAATTTTTGTAGTTCAGGAATACCACAAGGACCTTCAGGCACCCCTGCATTCCTATGTAACTTTGAGGCCTCATCAGCCTGAATCTTACGACCACACTTTATATTTTATACCGCCAACTTGCGTTTCCATGTGAGCGAAGCAATGCCTGTTACAATTGCCCGAGCACACCACATATTATTTGTACCCCTATCATCTCTCCTAATGATAGACTTTTTACGCCTGACAAAGTCTTCTGCGGATTCTACATCCAGGCATTCATTGTTTGTTTTCCCACCCACTGGCATTACAAAAATGTACAAATTGTATATGTACCTCCTGGTCAAATCGTAAATATCTGAAAGATTGTAACACTTCGCTATGTCTAGTCATGACTCGTTCCACCGTTAACTTACAATCAACAAAAACGGTAAGGATATCGGGTACTCATAATACGGTGCATCAAATTGAACTGTATTTTATCACCGGATCTGACCCCCTCACTAAGCCTTTGCAAAATACGCTAAAATATCTCCCCTAACCGTGGAACGGCCTCTTCAAATGTAAAATCCTCTAGATATCTAAACCTAATCTGAGAATCATACCCACTTTTGTCATTCTGTGTAATCTTTGATGGTCTCCCTCTTCGCACTCTTCGTCTGCGTCCTCATCAACTCTTTGCCTCTTCGGAGAAGGCTACTCGTCCTGGGCTCCGTCCTCATGCTGACGTTTTTCGCCTTTTTAATAAGAATACCAACACACACAAAAACAAAATTGATATGGAGCAATTTGTTTCTTCTTGTACGTATTTTCAAGTGCCCTTCACAATAAAAAGTAAACACCAGAGCATGATTAAACTAACTATTTAAAAGAATATAGCAAAATCACAAGATATCTTCTGATGGTAGTTGAGTAAAGATCTCTCCCGAAGTGTCTTCCAGTCCACCTACAGTCATGACGTCACTGTCATCCAGCAACATGTCTGCCCATGGGAAAACTCTCGGCGCTCTCAATAAACTCGAGGTTATCACCAAAGTCCCACAGGGAAGATTCTAGTTCTTCCATCGACGAACAATATTGATATGGTGGTAGGAGCGGTGACCATCCCGCTTGACCCGGTTCTTCCGCTACGCCCACACGGCCTTCTCCGTTTCCAATTGATTGAGACGCCGCAGTATAAGGGTTAACCACGGGCCTTGCTTAACATTTTGATTACTAATAAAGTTCACCGCGTCTCGGTTGAGGAGATCCAACGTGTCCTGGCTTTTAAGACAACGGACGGCAGACTCTCCTCCTCTCCACTTGGCTGGAAATTTGTAAAGGTGAACTGTATCATCTGCCATTTTCATGCCTTGTCAAATTCTTCGGTCAAAGGAATCTTCATTTTTACAATAGTATACGTTTCGTATGCTAACACAATTGTTAATTACCAGCGTAAGAGTATGATTTTTTTTCAATCCGTCTTTGTTCTTAAACACCTCTTTGGGTTTACGTAATTTTATATATAATTTTTTATATATATAATTTAAAGTGATGTAACCTTTATTCTCCTTTTATTCAGTAGGAATCGAGGACGTTTTCAAATTTTCAAATCGACTAAATCTAGCCATCCCGTATCCAAACTTTCGCGGCATCTTTGATCTCTGTTCATTCAGGTCGCTTTGATTTCACGGCCAACCATACCCTTATCTTCCACCACCTAAGCCACATTTACTCCTTACACAATTATCTTATCTCCTTACACAACCGCCCCAATCCCTCTTCATCATCTTATACCTCCCCTTATCATATTAATTCCTTAATAACTCCTATTTTTAACCCTTATCATGAGGTTATTATCCCCCGTATCTTATCTATTACGTCATTTTACTTGTTTGCCGGCATATATTTATATATATATATATAGATTTGCTGAATATGTACTTCCAAAAAACAAGATTTGCTGAATATGTACTTCCAAATAAAAAGATTTGCTGAATTAGTACTTCCAAAAAACAAGATTCGCTGAATATGTACTTCCAAAAAACAAAAATTCGCTGAATATGTTCTTCCAAAAAACAAGATTTTGCTGAGTGTCTACTTGCGATGGCACTAATGGGCTTTCGTAAAGAACAGCAAAGACTTGCTGAATCTGCCTCACGTTCAGCTGCAAAAGGCCGCACGCATGAAATGCAAATTTTTCATTTAAATTCGAAAAGAGAGGTTGATGACTACCTTCACAACAATGAATGTGAGCGCAGCTTGATTGGAAGTTATGGAGCAGACTAGCCTACCAAGGCACACGCGGCACACGCGCCTTACCAACTCATTTTGGGGCTTTTCACTTTTCTTTACTTTTTGCTACCGATTTTGGAAGGAAAATTGTTATGCATAATGCTCGCTGTGATGATGGCCATTAAGAAGACATGCTACTTCATGACGTCGCATGAACATTTGATGCATAATATTAGCAAGATGTCGACTATCAGTGCCCACACACACCAGTACCGACGGCAAATTGTTTAATAGAAATAATAATGATAACTGGATTTATATAGCGGCAAATTGCCAAAGGATGCAATGCACTTAAGGAGAGAAGAAAGACCAAAGTGATGGTGACAACCAGCTACAGGCTGGAGAACAGGTGAGTACTCCAGCTTGGACAGGATCAGGGCACGGACTGCATTGTGGCACGCATCAAAGTCAATACATCTTCTGATCCGACTAAGGTTGAGAGAGCGACAGAGCTGTGTGATGTGATCAGACATATTCATGTCAGCATTGAAGACAATACCTAAGTTCCTAATGGAGGGAGAGGGTTGAATAACAAGATTGTCGATATTGAAAGTGAGGTGTTGAAGACGTTTTAAGTGAGAGGGGAAGATGCAATAAAGAACTCTGTCTTATCTGGATTCCTCTTGAGTTTATTAGCGACCAACCAGGATTGAATCTCTTTAACGCACTGGGACAGTCTGAACAAGGCACAGGCTGCATCTACCGGCTTTGTGGGGTCGAAGTTAAGAATATCTGACCATCATTGGCATAAATGCGAATTTCGAAATCTGTCTGATTTAATGCATCATTGGGAGACAGCCAAGTCTATCCTAAGCCAACTGGAAATTCTTGATGAGCTGAGCATAAAAAAATCCTGTAAAACTGCCCCATACTTTCAAGAAAAATGGCTGCACACCATTGATACGTGGATAGGGACAGGATTTTTTCATTCGAAGAGAAGCATGACGATTATCCCCCATTTTCTGAGCTGTATAAAATGTTTCCAAAGAGAAGCCCGTGATGCTTGCAGCCCGTCCAAATGAAGCTTAATCACCAAAACCACATGGAGTAAAAGTTTCACTTCTAAGAGAGATGCAGTATCAACTAGCCCAAGCACACCTGAAAGCACAAACAAGAGTTGGTCGAAATTATGGAATACATTGGGCTTGCATTTACTGATAGGCTCATCATGATCTTGAAGTTTGTAAATCTCTAAACTATCAATCAAAAAGCCTGAATTTTCTCAGATGTAACTAAGAAACCAAACAAGGTGACACTGATTTAAAGAACAGATAACCGAAGTGATTAAATGATAAAACTATCAACCACTTCAAATATCGAGTGGGTTTAACAAACGTATGATAAGGTAAATGTGTATTTATGAACATATTTTTTACACAATAAAAGTATCTTACAGGCGAATACGTCAATAGGGAGAATGGGCGAGGACTTCAGCAAAAGAAAACACAGCGAGGATCAAATACACTCTGGAAAACAAACAACTCCAGGGCGAAAAACTGTTCACTGCCGATGTATACAATTATGAGCTATGACGGAGCGATTTCACTCTGCCAAATGTCCGGGGAAAGGCGAAACGAGGATACAAGCTGACTCTTGTCACAAAATATGGAGAAGAAGAACCTAGAATACTGAACTGTAGATAAGTTCGAAAATATCCCTTTTAGGTTTGAGTTTGACTTCAACGAGAGAGTCATATTGTAAGGGGGACATGTTGATCGAAGCCCCTGAAGATCTAGCTTCTCGGGGCTTATCATCGGCACGAGAGGTGATCAAAAGTTGCTGAGGACGGGCCAATAATTATTTCTTCAGCTGATCCTCTTCCCTCCTCCTCTGAATGTTTCCAGACGCTGGCTGATGACCCAGATTAAAGTTGTTGGATGTGTCATCGAACGATAAGCGCTCTCTGAACCTCAACCTTAAACGCAACCCACCCCAGGAGTAGAAGTACTGCTCCTACTCTTGACGGCTTGCTACGTTAGGAACACCCAACGATGATACCAATAGCCCTTTACTCTTCTCACGTCGGTGGTATTTGTAAATAATTATTTAATATTACTGAACTATTATTCTATTTTTATGGGTCTAAATAAAGTTTGGTTTGGTGTGACCGGCCGAAACTGATTTTCATTGATTTAGTTTGTTATTTAATCTTAGAAGGAAACTTAATTTAAAAAGTCCACAAATTTGTATGATACACAAAGGTTTCGACCATTTACCATTAATAGACAATGGCCTATCATAAATTTGTTTTGAATTTTTTCTTGGATCACATGGAAACATTACCACATCGGGCGTATAGTGACTTATCTAGTTAAGAAAAGAGATAACTGGAAATCTTTCTAGTATTTGTGAAGTCAAAGCGTAACTCTTCTCAAACAACCGATTCTTACCTCGTCATTGGTGAAATCATAAGTGACCCATCTCAGATTTCAAATGTCATTAATACACTTTTCGCCAGTTTTTTCTACGGATCCAGCGACCGGGGACTGATGTCACTTCTTCTATCGCTGAAATTTCCCCCATCACTTCGAATCACTTCAAATCGATCAGGTTTCATGGGAAATTTGGAATCTCTCTACCCACAAAGCATAATGAACATTATGGTTCACGAACAAATGTTGAAACTTGCCATGGCAACAATGCCTTTGTTTCTGTATACTCAAAGCTGTTTACAGTCAAACCTGGATGTCTTCCAAGTGCATGGAAATTTGTGTTTTTGTTGTTTTGGATGACACAAGTAAAGCGAGCTAACATGGTTACGTGTTACACATGGGCTTTTTGTATGTATACATGTAGTTATAATGCACAATGGTTCGTGAAGCACCATACTTTTACGCATAGAGGCGTTTTACAAGTATAAGAGAAAAGTGAAGACGTATTTGATTCAGTTCATGCCCATATGCCGCTGTAATTAGTATTGCTTTCGTGAAGTTAGGCTTGAGGCGATGTCGACAAAAGATCAACCGCGAGGTTCTGGTTTAAACACCGAAGAGCTGTTTGACAAGTTCCAACAGTATTTTAATTCGAAATTTGATAGTATATCATAAGTCAGCAAAGAGTCGGACGGCACAAAGCTGAAAGAGTTACAAAATCAACTTGAGTCTCAAAAACTGTCAAGGCCCGGCAATACTGCCCAGTTTGTCTTTTGTGGGCAACTGGAAATAATCATTGGCAGGAACAAAGTCTCCAGTTCATGTCCAAAACTGCACTGTTGTTCACCTTCGACCTCAAATCTGTATCATCATGTAGACATAGCGAACTAGTATCAGGGATATTTGGATTTTCGTGGAACTATGACGGGTTACCTAGATAGGTTCGAATTTAATGTCCTTCCATTTGACCTCTCTTCAGCCCCTTTGCTTCTATTTATTTATTTATTTATTATTGGTCTATTGACACCATATTGCAGCCCGAAGGCTGAATTGCACAGTGGTTAAAACATCAATACACAGAAGGAAATTAACAAATTGCATAGCCTATAAAAACTTTAAGCGCAAAATTACACAGCCGATGTAAATCTTTGAAGAAGAAGAAAAAAAGAAACACACACACACACACACCCATGTTTGTAAATCCCGCTTACCGAGGACTTCTCTTTGTTCTCCCATTGTTTGGACATAGTTTTTTTTTTAGCGATGTCCCCATTGGGTTTGTACACGAAAACGAAGCGAGGACGTCCTCGCTCTGTCAAACACCCGGATCCCTTTTGTTAAAGTCCTCGGTTTGAATGGATAGACACGCTCACACACACACACACAAAAAACAACAACAACAATAACAACGACAACGAAAAAACCAACAACAACAACGAAAATGACAACAACAACAACAACAACAACAACAACAACAACAACAACAACAACAACAAAAACAAGCACAAGCACAAATGAACAAACATTATTTCTAAAAGGGCATGTCATATAGCAATCCAGTTAGATTACAAAATAATTGGGCTATTATGAAATCCAATATAAAAACATTATTTTATATAAGATAAAAATTAATTAATCTTTAAGCATGTCATTTAACAATTCAGATAGGTACGGAATAGGGCTGATATGAAATCTTTTTGTTGAACCTCTATGTTTTTAAGTCACCCGTTTGGTTCTTAACTCCATACCATGGACCTTATTTGGCTTGGGGAACCAGTCAGCAAATTTTGTAGACCTGAAAGTTTTTAAAAGCAATTTTAGAGCAAAGTTTGTTCCTCCTTTCAAACAAGGAATCCAGAATCAACACACATAGAGCTTTGTCATAATTATATTAATTAGTGCCAAGCAGAATACAACAAAATGCGTTTTTGAACTAGTTCTAGCTGGTTAGATTGGCCCAGAGTCAGCGATGAATGCCAGACAGGGGCAGCATATTCCATTACTGGTCGAATGTAACCCTTGTAAACAATCATCAATTCATTTGTGGTTAATCCGGCAGTCTTCAGTTTACGTAAACATGAATAATTTACGATTAACCTTACTCAACAAGTCAGTCACGTGAGCATCCCATTTAAGATTACTCTGAAAAGTGACACCTAAAAGTTTAACACTTGAAACACATGATAATTGAATGTTGGAGATAGTGTACAAATTATCAGGGGGATTTTTACAACCCAAAAAGACCTGCAATGTTTGACATTTCGCAGGATTCAACGAAAAGCCATTGTGCTTAGCCCACTCATCCAATCGATTTAGGTCAAATTGAATGTTACTTTCCTGATTAAATAATCTATTTTCCCCTAAAGCAGATCGTTGACATATTTCCAGCATTTGTTACAACTAGAATCAACAGCACTGTTTATGCATGCTAAAAATATCATTGGTCCAGGTTTGGTGCCTTGGGGCACTCCACAGTTAAGGTTTGCCAGTCTGAAAGAGATTGTTTATCTAACCCTTTGTTGACGTTCAGTCAGGAAGCTTACAACCCATTTCACAACTAAAGGGGAAATCCCAAGTTCAAGAAGACTTTTAATGGCTACATGGTGATCAATGCTGTCGATTGCCTTACTAAAATCAGTAAGTGTTAAGGTACGAACATTATTAGGTATGTTAGCCCCGGTAATTAGGTGATTATAACTGTCACTTATACAATGGGTAGTAGAAATACCTTTACGACTACCAAATTGTTTATTGTCCAATTTAGAGCTAATTGAGTTCATTATCCATTTACAAATGAAACCTTCAGCAAGTTTGGCTAAATGGGGAGTGAGGGATATCGGTCTGTGTTTCGGCGAAGTGGGGGGGTTTTGTCTTCGGGATAGGAATAACATTTGCCTGCTTCCATTGAAATTGGACAACATCTTGCTTGAAAGATGAATTTAATATATTATAGGAATACTCAATTCGTATGCAAATTCAGTAAGTAACCTGCAGGTAAATTATCAGGTCCTCCAATTTTACTCACAGAGATCTTGCCAAGTTCATAGTAAGTTTCCCAATGTTGAATTTCAGGAATATCGTACTGGGCAGGCAGGTACGCAGGCAAATCTTGCAGCCTATTGTGACCTTCGGTTTGTGACAAACTGGAGAGGTGATTATTAATCTCATTGGCAATGGATACATTATTACTATGATCAATATCTTCAACATTGATAGTCAACTCACTATTCTTCAGGTTGGCTAGGTTACGGACATTTCGATGCCACCCTGCAGGATCAGTTTTTTGTAATACACGAACCCTGCCAGCATAGTAAGACTTCTTGACTGATATTATTTCACGGGCAACTTGATTTCTAAGGGAACACAATGTAACTTTATCACCTTTAACAAAAGCTGTTTGCCTCCTCAAAATTAGTATTCTGATCCGACCATTGAACCATGGTTTATCACCACAATGTTTTTTGATAATTTTGGTGGAAAAATGGGAGTCAACAGTTTGGTTGACCATCGCATAGAAGGCATCGGTTTTGGCTTGGCATGAGTTAGAACTGATTACTTCATTTCAAGTTTGCCCTTGTATCAAATTAGCAAAAGAATACTGCTTAGATACAACTTGTTTGAGATTGTTACCATTACAAATAGGAAATGTGTCAAATTGGTTAAAAATCATCTAAAATGGTTAAGCCAATATTTGGTTTACGAGTTAATAAATGATCCATTGTAGACAAGATGTGTTGGTATAATAATTAAATATGAGGTGAGTCAGGGCAATATAAACTGCAAAAAAAGCAAATTGCGGGGACACTCCTTGGAAGTTCTGGGTAATGTAACTAATAACCATTGTCCCTCAAGCTCTGGTGGGACTACAATGTCTTCGATAGGAGATGCTCGAAGGTGATCTTTAACATAACAAGTACTCCACCACCAGTTCTTGTTTGTCTACATACACTAAAGGCAATGTAACCCTCCAATGAATACTGCTCGGATGCTGTACTTGGACTAATCCATGATTCAGTTATTACTGCAATGTCAATCTGGTTGGTAATAAGGACAATCTCGAGCCGCAAAGCTAAACGGATAACGTGGCGAGTGCGCATGCTCATAAAGACGCATCCCGACCGTACCTCTAGAATCTTTCTAGAAAGGTGTCTTTATGAGCATGCGCAATTGCAGACAAGCATTTTTCAAAACGGCCCCACAAGAATTCTTCTTTGTTGAATTATCAGAAATAGTTTGATTTAATCGAGTGCTTTAACTAAAAATTTTAAGTTTTAGCAAATGCTTTGGCCCGGTGTCGGCCTATAAATTATTCTTCCACAATCTGTATGTGATTGTAAAACATGTCGAGCAGTATCATATGCCGTTAATACAGTCATGTGGGTGAGTTTTTAAAACGTTTGGGCTTTTCAAAAGTGTGTGTGTATGTGGGGGGGGGCGTTCCGTCGCTGTTGTTTCTATACCTGCTTTATGCAAAGCAACATGGTTACAAGCAGGCTGGTGTGCACAGACAGGACTATCTTATTCATTCTGTTCCATTATGTTCGTTGCATCATGCTACATGGCATTTATTTCATCACCTTCAAGGTAAAACACATTTATGGTAAAGCAATTGAGTAGAAGCCACGGTATCAAGTTTGTTTACCATGGAGGTCCCTCCATGGTTTGCCCAAATTGGGTGAAAGCTGGGATGTAGAGGCCAAGCTGGTAGGTGATTTTGATGAGTTTGCAGCTTCCTCGATGGATTCCCCAAGGTCAAGGAAGTTTACACAGTGGAGGCCTCTCATGTGAAGATAGCTGATGAGGGCGGAACCATCAAGATGGACGTCGATATGTCCAAGCTTCCACCATGAAAGGAGTCAATGGTACCTCACTTCAAGCGTGCCAACTACAGGGCAGCGTGGTGGAAAAGGTCAGATGTGCCCATCCAGGAAATTCCACTTCTTACAGAACATGGCTTGACCCGATGCGGGCAGGGGGGGGGGATCCCGTGCGTAATACTCGACTATTACTTTCAAGTGCAAGTCGTTCGTCCATTCAGGCCTGTGCTAAACGTAGCACCTTTGGCTTTGCCGTTTCGAACTCAAATAATAAGAACATTCGACAAAAGAGCGACGTTTAGCGCAAACTTTTGATTTAAGTTCGAAACTGTTGCACGACGTGGTGACAAACGTTGCGCTCCTGCCGTGCCAAATCAAATTGAATTCTCAGTCGGGCGCATAGATTTAAAATATAATTTTATATTCTTTATTTTTAGTCGGGCTATGCTCTTTAAAAATACACATGCGCAAAGTTTTGGGATGGGATGAAAAACACTGGTACAAACGGGCCTTGAACTTCGCTCTGGAAGGGGAACAGCACCTTCCCTCAGGTTTGGGGCACTTCTATGAGGAAACTGTTTATTTGTACTGGTCAGAACCTTCCAGGGGGCAATGCAGCAAAAGCACAGGGCACCACGGTGTGTACAGGTATCAGAGTTTTACCAACTTTTGAAACCATGCAGGCATAATTTGCCATTAAAAATAGGAAGTATCCCAGCATTATGTGACAGATCTGAATTAGCATTTGGATAATTTGCAGTATTCGCCCTTAATGAGGGTCAGCTTGCCAAAATGCAAGTTAAAACACCCGAGGACCAGGCAAACTTCACCCCAAGTGGTCCAGTTGGCTAGTTCAAAAGGCATCTCTATTTCATTTCAAATGTGGATTAGTGAACAAGCTGGTTGACTAGTGTAATGACAAGCTACTGGCCCTGTCACTGAAAAAAGTTGAGGTCAAACCCTGATTTGCAATGTGTGTCGTGCCTGGTTGTGACCTACATGTATGGTAGATGTTTAAAATGCTGATTTTAGACCAAACCTTTATAATATAATCTGCAAATACTTCCTAATGGGCAGGATCAGTGTTTAGTTTTTTTGCTTCACAGGTGTGCTTACTCGTGATATGACGCAACAATACAAAATGCCAGCATGATGCGAATTCAAGCCAGAGTACTGGGTCTAGTATGCAAACATGAATGCATTCAAGTAATGACAGTTCAGTACAGTATATTAGTAAGCTCAATTGCTAAATTTCAAAATGTTCGTTTAAAGCAATTCCCATAGGCCTAGAATTGTCTATATTCTACAAGCAGAACTCAAGCTTAAATCATTGTTGATACCTTACTCATGACAAATCATAACTTTTAAAAATGTTAAACAAGCTGTACTGTTATTATTTTGTTTACTATGTAATTGAATGGTTGCATGTGTAGGCCTACATGTACAAATGATTGAGGGTGCTGTTCAGTTGTTATGGTGGTTTAGCGTAATAGAATGTTGCTTTGTTTAGAAATAAGCTATTTTTTGTTTTACATGAAGGAGTAAAGAATCTAACTTTTTTTCTTTACACAAGTATACAGGATACAAAGCATTATTTTGAAAAATTTGTAAACCTGTCAGCAATGTCCCACAGTGTGTCAAATAGCCACTTGAAAAGGGAATTTGTTGCATTTTCACAGGCGGACCCATACTAAGACCCCTGTCAAATAACCATAAAATGCGTGATTGGTCTATCCTTATATGAGGCCACACATATGCACCTAGTTTTTATTTATTAATAACCAAATGTAGTATAAAAGCAATCGGCCATTTCACTTTAAATTCATAGGCACTAGGGGGTCTCAAAAATGACTCTGAAAAGTCATTACGCAGGCTAAATTATTGTCCATTTGTAAAGACCTATACCTGAAACGTCCTGTCCTATTTCTGACAGTATTATTTAGTTGATGGGATACCAGATACCCTTTACATTAATTTGTAGTTGTGTATCTCCATTTGTAGATACAGACCTCTAAATATGGAAACACAAACAGTCAATTTGAAGGGAGTGGGGCTTAATTTTTTGTGGGTCATATCTCAGAAATGTCAAGGAGTAGGATTACAAACTGTTGTGTGCGTGTTCATGGCACACATAGGGGATTGTTTTTTGTGTTTTTTAAAGCAAAATTTGAGCAGTGTCTGCCAAAACAATCAGGTGAGATGGCACGGAATGACCCTGATATGTCCGTGTTCGTGGTGAGTGTAACAAGTTCAAATGTTAGAGTACACCATTTACTTGACATTGCAAAATCATTGCAGTTTATACTTCGGTGTTATTTGATATGATTATGGTTTGTTATTGGTCAAGAATAACTCTTTTTGGTTATTTGAAATGATTATGGTGTGATATGAGCGTGAGTGATCATCATGAGTCAAAACAAATATGTTGGTACTCAATGACTAGCAGGTTCCCAAAAGGTCAGACCATCTGTTTGAGTTATACGTTTACATTTATAAATGTCGTTCAGGAGTCTAAGAGTTTTACACCATGAAAATGATACCATTAATAGATATGGGATGTAAACAATTTGAACAGTCAGACATTGTAAACAAACATCTGTACCAAAATGCACTCTTTATTTTTTTATAAAATCTTATGCACAATTGAGCACTTTATAGTAACTTGAAGCTTATAATATGTAATGAACCCAAAGAACCCATTCACTTTGATCATTAGTTGTTTTGGTGCATATGAAGAAAAAAAAACAGTAAAAACAACACCACAACAAAATATTTTTTTTTTAAGGTTTAAGTTAAACTTACATTGTGGCTACTCAGTACTTTGTGAGTCCAGCACAAAACCCCGAGATACATACATGTACTACTCAGGTGGGGTTTGAACCGCTGACCCTCGCACTCAACAGTAGATAACCACTAGAGCACATCAAGCATTTTGGAGCAGGAGATTTTAAATCCTGTAATTGGCTAGTTTTGTATACAAGTTTTAAATTACTTTATAAAACTACATTACTCGTACAAAAATTAAAGCTGACAAGTAAAAAATAATTTTTAAAGATTATTATTAAATCTAGAGCCTTTTAAAGCTGTGAATGGAAAATAGGATATAAATTACAAAATGGAAAAGCAATCAGTAAAAGTTTTCCATTAAATAATGATGTATTAATACTTTAGCAGTTCAGGAGATACAATTTTTCTAAATATTATACTATGAATATATGTAAATCGACAACTGGTTACGTTACGTCATAATGCCATCTCTATTAAGAGATGTCATCTGCTATAGACATCATGCATATGACATTTGATTAGGGCGCCCTCGCCTGGAGGTCAAAAGGAGATTGTCAACTGGCCAATTCTGTGTGCCGTGTGTACAAAACTGCATGTTTCCATTGTGTCGTCATCATTTATCTCTAAGATGGCGGCTGGGTGATGCTAATGCATTAGATCCAATGCAGATCTATCTATGTAAAGTTTAAAGTTGAGAGAACTTGAAAAGTGTGTCTTTGTTTAGCAAGGAAATCAAGGTCGTACGATTTTAAATTAACTTCCCAACTGCTGCTCCAGTCTTGATCTATCAGATACCAAATTATGAATGTCATAGCTTTCGAATTAAAACAAATACAGTGGATAGCTTTTTAAAATTAAAAAACCTTGCAGTTCAACAACTGATGACGTCATCATGACATCATGCAAACTGTGCCGCCTTCATATTGATGGTTAACTCTCTTATGAGTTTAAAGGTTCAATTCATTTTAAATCTTGAGTTTGCTGAGAAGAGTTCCACAGAAGAAGAAGATACAGAAGTAGAAAGGGAAAAAGGAAGAACAATAACAAGAGGTGCCCAAACAAAACAAAAAAAGGAAAAAGTTCCTGATAAAGGGAATTCTAAAGACCTGGGTGCTCCACAAGGAAATTTGTGTACAAAGTGTCTGGGAAAAAGTTAAATGGAGGGACAAAGGAAAGAACAAAAGAATTGTCCACAGGGAGACTGTGTGTTTACACACTTGGGTGCCCTACACGCCAACTTATGGGGGTACTTTTAACAATAGAACAATGCTACTCCACAAGGTTTTCTTTGTTCTATTGTATCTACAGAGAATTTATTCAGAACAGGGAATAACAGAACACTAGCAGGATCCCACATACCGGATCTGTAAGGGTGTTAAACGCTATACATACCAAGTGTGGACCTGAGAACAAAAGAGGTCAACATAAAGTAGAGACTTGATTTACTATGTGGACTTACACAAGTCCACACAGTGTTGAAGGATAGGATTTTCCTTACGTGAATAAAGGAATGTCCACAGAGTGACTGCATGCAGCACAGATGTGTGTGCGAGTTTGTATACACATTCAAACCGGAATGAGATTAATCTCAGCGGGGCATTTGTTTGTCAACATACCATTCTTGTTTACCACTAATCCATGGATAATTTAAATTCTAACCTTGTCTACATGGCCCATGATAATCTATTTCAATGTCTTCATATAGCAGACATCCAGTAGCCTTGAGTTCACAGATGCTTCTGTATTGTTTTCCATTAGATCCACAATAAGGCCCATCTTCCTCCTCCTCCTCACAATGCACAGGATGAATACAGCTACATATCATCTGCCCATAGTCAGTACCAATACATCTCTCCCATATCTCACAGTCACCTCCACAATCCAACAATGCATCCTCAGTTGTCGTCAGGTCAGCCCTTTCTGTAGAATCAAAATATTGTTTTGATTTGGTAAGTAATTTGTTTCCAACTTATGCTCATTGTTATTTGAAAACTGTTAAAAATCAGCCAAAATTGTCAAAACTCTTTACAGATCGTTTTGCTTTTAAAGCCCCCCCCCCAAAAAAAAAAAAAAATAAATAAATTAAGAATAAATAAATAAATAAATAGATAAAATATTATACTAAAATCTTGTTGTACTCACCATTTTTAAGTGCAGCCCAGCCTAATAATTTTCAGTGTATGCCTTACACATGATTTTCAGAGCCTCATTTTCTATGGTGAGCACATTTAGTAAATCGTTTACTGTTTTAGTACAGTAGCTTTCCTGGTTGCAGAATGCTTGTTTTGTGGGTACTAAAACACAACCTTATTTTCAGTACAAAATGTCAAAACAATTCTTGTCGACCGTGGCAAAAAACTTGCCTCATTTGGACAGATGGGCAAGGAACACGTAATTTGGGAATGATGCTGCTAAATGTCCAATAATGATCGATATTGAACTCCATAAAATTGTTGAGTGTTGTGGCAGTAATGCATGGCAAAATAAAGGATGACATGTGACGTGTGTTCCACCAATCAAATGACAAAGACCTCTGTGTGTGTGTTATATAGTATGCATTAAAAAGTTTTACTTTTATAAAATGAGAAAGAAGTTAGGAATGTTGTAAAATTTGAATCGAGGTGTTTTTGTTTAATGACGAGATGAGAGAAGTCTCTATTGATATTTGTATGATTTTTGGGTGCAGCACCATATTAGCGTAAAAGTCTGCAAAATTTAGACAAACCAAACTTCAGCACTCACCAATTACAGTAACTACAAATGAGCAGTTTGCTTGGGTACCAGCGGTGTCGGCAAAGGTGTATGTGACTGTGGTAGATCCCTTAGAGAAGGAATCTCCTGGTTGGTGGGAGCGGGTTATGGTGATCGCTCCATTGTTGTCTGTTGTGGTAGGCTCAACCCAAGTGCTGGTCACTGATGAGGTACCAGTTGTGAGGGTCTCAGTCCTGTCAGATGGGCAGCCGCTAATGACTGGTGCTGCACTGTCCACTGTCCAATAAACAAAGTTCAAATCTTTGAACACACAATTCTACAAACGATACTCTTTGAGCCTATTAGTTTGACTGAGTTAGAACTAACAGAACTGGACCTTACCAGAGCAGGGCTCAAACTTATTGAGGAAAATCCACAAGACCTCGTGGCAACTGTAGCTTAAATGTCTACTGGATTTTTTTGCAAGTTCAGAATTGAAAGGAGAAAAGAAAAAATGCCCAGAGAGATTAACATTAGAACTATTTTAATTTGCACAAGCACTAAGGGAAGATTATCTGTATTATGGATTATGTTTCTTCAATACTCAAAAGAATTGAAGACATTTTAACACAAACACAAAAATGCCGGACATGACAGTCATGAGTTTACTGGCCTGATACTCAATTCACTGGCCTCAGGTCTGCAGTCCAGAGAAAATATCAAACCCTGCAGAGGTGCCATAATCATAATAGACATTTATATTGCACAATACCTTAAGAATATACACTTCCGTGAATTACAATAAACAACAAAGAGGAGCAATGACAAAAATTTCAAATTACTCTTACTACAAAAAACTAAAACAAATGGGTTTTTAATTTGGAATCACATCAAGTGAAGAGAATTGTCTAATACAAGGAGGGAGGTTATTCCATAGTTAAGGAGCAGTGTTCACAAATGCCCAATCACTGAGGGTAGCCTTTGATGTTCTTGAAGGGTAAGTCAACAATATGTGGTCTTGTGAACTCCTAAGAAGGTAAGATGTTTGAGAAAGTGATTTCATGGTTATGAGCTAATGAATTATGTTGGTTCTAAACCATGACTGGCTTGATAGGTAACTTACTTATGTGAGGGGTACCCCAAGGAGTTACAAATATGCTCGACCAATCCACTAGTTACTGGCAATCCATCCAAAGATGTCTGTGCATTTTGCAATAATTTGTACATCTCAGTGACTTATTTACATTGTCTAGACATCTGAAGCCTGTACAAAAAACCGATGGCTGAACAGACCGCTCCAAAATCAGAGGGTTGTGATTTGGGTAGGTCTGTATGTCTGTAAAATGACATAAAAGATTTTGTTGTCAAGCATATGAGTGCAAATATTTGTTCAACCCTAGAAAAAAATACCCCGAAAAATAACTAACAAAATTTACACAACTTTGGGACCTGACCCATCTCTCTTGGATCTGTGGAATGGTTCGGTATTGGATATCAAGGACTTTGACTCCCAAAGGGTATTGGTTTTTGGAGTAAACAATGATAACAAGGGCCATGACTTAGGGAAACAACCCCTCACTTAAGGGCTTTAAAAAAGAACCTTAAATGCTAGTCTTTGTCGAGCAGGTTACAAGTGTACAGGCAACAGTTTTATTCCCCCCAAATGGGTATCCTATCCACTTGGATATGAAGTCCCTTGAACGTACAGGATGTTATCTGAGAATTGCAGACCCTTCACATCATCACACATCCAAATCTAGAGGTTTGGGCAATTCAAGAGCTACATCTTTAGCATTA
>CM021540.1:10634544-10651184 GCA_010994315.2 Pisaster ochraceus | reverse complement strand
ACAACAACAACACACACCAAAGAAGAAGAAAAAGTAACCCCAATAAGTAAAATATTAAATAAATAAATACAAAATAACAACAACAAAAACAACAACACACACCAACACACACAACAAAAAAACAAAAACAAATAGACAAACAAACAAACAACAACAAAACACCAACCACCAAACAAACAAAAATCGACGAAAAGAGAAGAGTTTCAAGCGTTGCTCGAACACCTAAGCAACCTAAAACAGTACTGGAACAAAATAGCGTGGTAAATAATAAAAAATTATTTAAGGAGGGAGTCCGTATAGTATTTCACCAATCATCTACAGCAAAGTCATTGTAATATAGTTGACCCCCCCCCCCACAACACACATAACCTTAAGGATCCGGTTTGTGGGGTCCTGCTATTGTTGTTCCATTGGAGAATATCCGTTCTAAAGAAATTCTCTGTTTGATACCACTTGAACAAAGATAACCTTGGCATTGTTCTGTGTAAAGCACCTCGTAAGTTGGCGCGTGTAAGGGCATATATGCACACGCACATCTGTGTTGCAGTCACTCTGTGGACGTTCCTTTGTTCTGTATACTTAAGGAAAATTCCTAAGTGTCAGCACTGTACAAACACTGTGTGGACGTATGTAAGTATACAGTGTTTCAAATCCCTACAACACGTGGGCCTCTTCTTGTTCTCAGGTCCAGATTTCGTGTAGCGCAAACATGTCGACCCGTTATATTAAGGACTTAATTGTTCAATTCTCTGTACACGACATTTACAGCAAGGCCGTACTAGGTGCGCGGTCTGTCGAAATTTTGAAGGGAGAATTCTACCTCATGGTAGTACCTAGATCTTTTTGTTCGGTGTCGACGGTTAAACACGTTCACAGACCGGTGGTTTGAGTCACACACACAGTGGGTGTAGTGTATCTCCATGAAACCCTTTTAACACGTCCCATTAAGAAATCAAGCCGTCCATGGTAACATCCTTAGCAACGGCCGTAGCCGTAGCCGCCAAATTAGGCCTGATTTTCTTGTTTTAAACTCTCGTGAGTAATCGTGAGTAATCAGTTTTAAAATATCATTAGTTCGCCTATCGGAGCGAACAATCCCGTAGCTGCGTAACTATTCAGAAATTGTAAATGTATAGGCATATCCATTTATGGTGCGCGACTGGCTATTTTAAGGTTAGATTTTTATTCCAACTTAGTACATGTATATAAAATATTCCAAGAAAAATGTCCACCTGAGATACTACGAGCACAGTGAAATAACCTTGTTCACTAGAGAAATACTTAGCCGAGGTTCAAAAAAACTTTGAAGCAAGCACGTGAGCGTGGAGAAAAAATCTGGAAAAATATAAACCGTTAGCCATACAAGTTTTTCAGGAAAACGTGACCACTTAGTCTTCATATGGTTTCTTAATCAAGACTACAAGGATAAGAATGAACGTGCAATCCGTCTTTGCCAATTACCCATAATAACTCACCTTCAAAGGCAACCAGGTTGAGAGCTATCATCAACAACACGTACAGTAACCGCGCTGTTGCCATTGCAGAACCGTTCCTTCAGCACACTTGCTGGTATAATATGGAGCCCTGTGGCTGCGGGTCGTTTTTACAAAAAACAGTCCCGGAACCTCGTAGAAGTGTAAATCAGGTAACAGTCTATATACATTAGCCTGTGAACATGACACGTTGGTTAGAGGGAACTAAATGCTACTGTTCAGCCACCAGTACCGAAAGATCCACGCCAGTGTCAAGTCAACAAAACATTTCAACAAACAAACAAACAAACAAACAAAAAACAGAAGCTTTTCGTTTAAAAATATTATGAATGTGAGATTATGTACTAGAAAAAAGCTTATTGATCTTCAATTATCCTGGACAAATGTCATTATGTTTTATTCATTTTATTTGTTTTGAGAATAGGCAGTCACCTTGCACAATGTGACCGGGTTTGGGGCGCATGTCTAAACAAGACACTCGTTTCTGGGCGTGTTAGTTCAACGCTATTGGACATAACTGTAAAATCTGAAGGACAAAGACAGTGAATTTTTGTAGGACTATTTAAAATCTTTTGAAGTTGATGGAAAAACTTTGTAGCTTTCTTACACTTCTTTCACAGAAAACTTTTCTTAACTGTTGCACAATGGTTCAGTTGTGACAAATAGGCATGGTTCTGCAGAAAATGTTGACACAAAAGTGCAATAATAAGCTTTATAAAACGGTGATGTTACGAACAACCCCAAAACAGTATGAAATAATTTGCCAACCATGCTTAGAGGACCAACATTTAATTAATGGTAATGATGTGCCGTATACGTTCTAATTCAACATAATGATATAATTATCTTTGTCACTTCGAGTAGGTTGTATCATCTTTTCGAAGCCGCGTCTCCTTCGAATAATTTATACTGTTATGTAATATATACACTAGGGCCAATATGAACGATTATGGTGTTTTTAAGGGTGTCAGTGTGCTTTTGTTGGGATAGTAGTTGAGGTTGGGGAACTGCCGTCCACCACTGGTGCCGTATAGCTTCTTTAACGAACTGCCCAAAGCAGGTACTGTATTGACAACGCCCTTAATACATATATGCGGGTCGATGCAATTTTGCAACATCGTTCAATTAGGCTCCAAAAAGCCTATGGCAAAAAGTGCCGTAAATCATAAACCCCGCGTTGAAGTATATCCACCGCGCCATAATGACCACTGCACTCAAAGACTTGTAAATGATGTAAATGGGGGAGTTATCTGGTCCTTTCCTTCGTGATGAAGCGTTAAAAGCAAATCTCTAACGAGGACTAATGAGGTCCATGTCTCAATTGGTAAACAAACCCAGTATAGCCACGATAAGTACAAAAATATACTGCTATATTTTCCCCTTAAACTAAATTATTTTATTTCGAATTTTATACGTTTCTAAGCGCTATTAGGCCTAAATGCTGACATTATCTCGCTAACCATGTGTAAGGCAATGACAACATCACCACCAGTAAAAGGCAATTTGTTTAGAGACAAAAAAACGGATAGGCCTTTACAAGCAATACACGCCCGGACGTCCCGACTATGAAAGCTGTTTACTGCAATCATAGGTCACTGAGGTGTTATAAAACTTCATGTTTGCTTGGGAGAGAAATAACTCACACACATTATTGTTGTTCAACCCACACATGTGAAAGTAGAGATGATCTATATAATATGAAAGAAAATAACGATGAATGGTTCCTGATGTTGTTTTTTCCGAGATTCGTACAAGTTTGTTGTGTCGTCCTGAGAAAAATTGCAATGTTCCCCACAATACTATCTTCGAAAGGGCAGGACCACTTTAGTAACCACGAGCAAGACCTCATAAACCCCATCAGCTTGTTTGCTGTTTGTTGTAGGCTGGTGTATGAGTGTTTTGTTTTTAATAAAAACAACGATCGATGAACATGACGTGTTAAATTTGAAAAAAACCTTGTTTTTAAACCAGACAATTTGCCAACAAGGATATCTGGTAGAACGATTGTAAACACCGATAGTAAGTACTTTTTATCAACAAGGTCAGAAAACATGGGATGGTGGGAATTGCCAGCTGAAGTGAAAGTGAAAGTGGCACGTATCCGGGTTTACTGCCCAACTCCGCAACACATCCTGAACCTGTATCTCTTTCAGTTCGTATCAAAGCAAGCATAAAGGTCAAGTAAAGGAACAGATCGAATAATCTGTGCAATCGTGGCTGTTTCTTCAGTTGCAGTTAGTCCCTCTGAAACCTCTACCAAACACCAACATTAACGGACTACGCACATGGACAAACACATTTAAAGGGGCACATTCCCTTATCACATCTCTCAAAGTCATGAAATTTAGAATTACTCCTTATCCTTTTTAAAAGTTGTTGATGCACAAAAACACCTACAGTGTGTTGTGAAGAGTAGTGATTAAAAACTTTATAAATTTGCCTCTTGAAATACAACCAGCGCACATTGGGTCCGCATTTTGTGGAATAAAAATTGTTTCCACAAAATAGAGGACTGTGTTCTGTCATAAAATTACATAAAACTAACACATTTCAGAGGATATTTATGTGAGTTGTTGTATTCTACTTCCAAAGTACTTTTCCAACTACATTAATTTCAAATCCAACGCTTTTATAGCCCAAAGCGCCCAATCTGACGACAACGTACCCGGTTTTAAGTGTACATGCTTATTTTGTGGTAGAGTTCTGTATTTGTTACGGTGGTAACATCGTTGAGGTAGAATCTATGAAATCCAAATACACTGCACATTAATAGAATGGCACTTTTTAATCAGATAGCAATTTGTTTTATTTTTCTGCCATTGATTGTGTTTCTGCCTGTCAAGACAGCTCGTGTTCGTCAAAGACCATTGAGACGTGGTAAGTACGTATCATTGTAATTTTGAGGAAGAGTTTTTTTTTAAATTATCTAAACGATTTTCCGATCAACATGCCAATATATTATGTGCCTTACTACTATGATCATGTGTACAAATGAAAACTGATCTGCATGACGATGACATCTTTATTTGGTCTAATTCATTTGTAGACAGTCATGTAAATAGATGCATCGGGTCTTATATCTGTTGTTTTTAATTATGTTGTCGCATCCCAGCTAATATGTACACGTTGGCCCAACGTTGGCAAACATAATACTTTATGGTCGGGCAACCGTTGGCAAGTGACGTTGTCACAACGTCTTTTCCATCGGAACAACGTTGGAGACTTTGGGCCAACATCGACACAAAGTCGGTATGTCCAACGTTCGTACGACGTTTAAGTGAAACGTTTTGACAAAATGATGTTAAAAGGTTTGCCCAACGTCGGAAGTTGACGTCACATTGACGTTTATTTTCAACGTTAGGCCAATGTCGAGATAAATAACAATGCAGCGACGTAATTTGGTATGGTTGGTCAGACGTTGGTAGGTGACGTCACATTGATGTTATTTCACGTGATTTTTAAAACATGTTATCTAATTGATGAAACTGCTTACATTCTACGTTAATTATAACCACATTCATTACTGCACACATTTACCGTTATATTTAAGTTAAGTAATTAGTGTATCAGTATTGTTAATGTACAGACACAGGGAGGAGGCCAATTCTCTATTTAAAAAGGACGAGCATTCACCAAAATACAACAAATACAAAATCCATCAGATGACGTCTAAAATGTAAATTTATCTCCCGCACTTGAACTGATTTTAATCCTCCACACAATACAACATAGCATTAACACTAACACAGTAACACTACTGTAACACAGTTACTTATAAAGGGCGAAAGATCAACACGACACGAGGCTGGCTACTACACACACAAGTTCACAATATCTCGATTGATTTAGCCCTAAAAATGACAATATTTCTCTCACGAAAAGACGATTAGATACAAAACAATACCTAACAGGTTTATTTTTAACTACAATTTTGCATTTTTCCTTTTTGGGGTAATATATAGCAACTTTTCTTGAAGTTGTTTTCAAAATGTTAAAATCATGCTGCTTTTCTTCATAAAATATTGCTGGAGGAACATAGTAAGAATCGGGTGCACTTTTAAAAATATTTTTAACAGTCTTTTTATTTATACCTTTTTGGTAGCAAAAAATTGTGTAACATCTTGTACTCCAAACTATTACTGCATCATAATATCAAAGAAAAGTATATACGTACATTACAGTGTATACTTCATTATTGGGAAAGCTGACCCCCCCTAAAGAGTTTATTTGTGGTTCGAGTGGTAATACATTTAGTAAGGGGATATAATTTTCTATCCCTTGTTTCTTACTTCTAGCCGAAAAGAGGAGGGGATAGAATTTTCTATCCCTTGTTGCTCAAACCCAGCCGAAAAGAGGAGGGATATAATTTTCTATCCTTTGTTCCTCAACTCTAGCCGAAAAGTGGAAGGGATAGATGTTTTTATCTAGACGTTTTTATGTTCAAATCAAGCGAAAAAGAGGAGGGGATAGATTTGAACCTCAAACCTGACAAAATGTGCAATATATTGATAGCAAATAACTGGAATTCATAAATTTTTAATTTTTTAGCCTAGAAAAATTTGATTGATTCGTAAAATCTGGAACATGTTTTTCACAATTTGGAGGAGAAATTAAAAAAAAAAATTGTAGCTTTAAATTTCTGTTTTGATTGCAATTTTCGGACTACAATGAAAATTTAAAGCTGTAAATTTGAAAAATGACCAAAAATGAAAAAATGCAGTTAAAAATGAACCTGTTACCTACAGATAGCTCCATAACATCACCCCATCCCAGATATATAGTTTTTGGAGCATGGCCAGAGCCATGCTCCCTTGAAAAAAGAGAGAAATACCTCTCGAAAATAAATGTGCTCGACCCCAAACTTAACTTTTTATTCTAAGACATGCTAATGACTAAGTTGATCAGACACTTGAACACTGAGGGTGCACTTGGGTTCCTTACATTAATTTATATTGATTAGTAATTTAAGTCATGAACCAGTACCTTTTTTCTAAAGTCGTTACAACCCGTATACTTACTGCACATCATGTCTTACATATACAATCCATGATCCATAGACTTTAAATTAAAACCTTTGACTTTTTGACTTTCTAAATTCACCCTGTCCTACTTACAAACTATGTTTGTACTTTTGATGTAAGATACTTTTGATAGACGAATGCTAACCCACAAGTACAACAACTCACAGTAGATAATTGATTCAACTAATGTTTAGAAATTATTTAAGAAAAAACGTTAAAACGTCTAAGCCCGCCTACAAAATGTGTATTTTTGACAACGTTGGCCCCACGCTGGCTCAACATTTTAACGCCAGCTCAACACCGATACTTGATACTTGATACTTCAGCAAAACCTGCTGTCCCGGATGTCTTACGGTGCAGTGCCGTCCAAGCGCAAACATATACAACAAAGGTGACCAACAGATTGGAAGAACAAGAGAATAAAAGTTGCAGTTAAAAAGAATCAGCACCCATGACTAGAGGTAGCAGTTGGCAGACATCTAACGGCTGGTAGAGCTACCAAAATGAAGCATTGATGTGTTGGCGCTGTAACTGCTGCTATTAGGATGTTCCAGAGTGGAATGACACGTGAATAGAATGAATACTTGATGTGCTCTTGGTAGTATCCTACTGTAAAGCGAGCTTCTTGCCGTTGGATAATTTTAGCTTTGGTTTTATCGGTCTTGATAAAGGGATTCCACACTGAAAATGTAGTCAAGTTGAGGTCATACGAGGCTTTGGTATACTTTCTCTCTGACTGTGGTGTCCATTGGACCCAGGTTCCTGCGTATCAGTCCCAGCGTCCTTTTTTTTTGCTCTGACGGATTCTATGTGTGTGGCCCATGACAGATCTGATGTGATGGTAACTCCCAATTATTTGGTAGACCTCTCCTTGGCAATGATGTCACGCTAATGGAGTACACATACTCAAGAGGGTGACGTTTCTTGGAGATAGTGAGATGAACACATTTCTTGACGTTAAAGCTCATACCCCAGGTTTTAGCCCAGGAGAAAATAGCAAAAAGGTTTTGATGAAGGAGGGGGTCTGATCCTCGGTTGTCTTTACGCACCTATAAACCACACTATCATCTGCAAAGAGTCTCATATTGGGTGTTAGCTTATCGGCAATATCGTTGATGATTAGTAGAAACAAGGCAGGCCCCAAGACCGAGCCTTGAGGGACCCCGAATGTTACTTGGCACCAGTCAGACGCTTCCCCACTAACCACCACAGCCCCATGTCCAGTTATTAGTCTTGCCAGAAACACCATAGTATAGCAACTAATGGAGATGACATTCATGGGACACCTTATCGAATGACTTACCAAAATCAAGAATTAAAACATCCGATTGACCATGCATATTGAGGGTTAGTCTACCGCCTGGATGAGTTGTGTTGCACATGTTAGCTTCTCTCGAAATCCATGCTGATTGTGAATTATGATTCTCTGGCTACTGAGGCGTTTGGCTAGGTGACCAAGTATGATATGCTCTTGAATCTTACAGCAGATACAGGTCAGACTTACAGGTCTATAGTTCTCGGGCTGGTTTTGTCTCCCTTTTGTAGATTCCTGTGACTAGCTTTGGACCAGTCGGAATTTATCTTTCCACTGTTGTTAGATTGCTGAAACATGTTTTTAAGCATGGGCGAAACTTCATCTGCATAGTCGTGTAGCATTCTGGCTGATATTTTATCTGGACCACTAGCCTTGTTGATCTTTACCCGATGCAGCTGTTTAATGACCCCATTCTCTTCAATAAGCATATCGCCAATGGCCATATAGGGAGATGGTCCCTTATCAGGTGGCTGGTAAAAACTGTATTGGCTTTAGACTTGTTGGTATAGTGAACTCCACTATTTGTGCGAAGTGTTAGAATTCCAATGCTCTCTCTGCGTTTGGACTTGACGTATGTCAAAAATCGCTTGCAGTCGGATGTTAGACTGTCTCCTAACAAGGAGTATAGGTCTCATACTTCAGAAACGTTGCCCCAAATACCTTGCAGGAAAAATACTGAATGTTGTAGTGCCCTGTTATTGTACAGCGCTTTGATCCTTGTTAAAGGCGCTTTATAAATACCTATACATTATTATAATGTTTTTCAAGTAGTCTGTATGCGCTGCTGAAACAGTCCTCTTCACTAGGTTCCGCCTTAGGACCAGGCATGTTGACTAGTAGATTATCTTGCCTAGTTGTAAAGTTGTCACGCTTCCTCATGAGGCGAATTATATCTGGTAATCCAAGGATGGGAAATTTTCCCGTTAGTAATCTTGTGCGGAATACTTTCCGTAACGTTGGAAATACTGTTTTTGAAAAATGCCCAGTTCGCATCAATGTATCTCAACATGAGTGGTGAAGAAAATATTCCATAGCTGCTTGTTGAAGAGATTTTTAACAGCATCAGAGTTGGGTTTCTTGAAGTTCTAAACTTTGCGTGGTTGAACACGTCTTGGTTTAGGTGAGACATTGATATCAAAATCCACAATGTTATGACCGCTGATACCCGAGGTCGTTTTCACATTAGAAACAAAGCTTTCATTGGTTGTTAACACAAGGTCCAGAATGTTGTTGGAACTTGGTCTGGCGATTACAGTGGTTAACTGGGTGAGACCATACTCATTGACTACGTCCAGGAAGCTCTGACGGGCTGCACGAGTGCTTGTTGTGGTGGTGCTCCTATTTTCCCAGTCAATATCAGGACAGTTACAGTCTCCAGCAAGGATGATGTTTGGAAGAGTGTGAGGATGCTTCTTCAAAATTTAACCGATACTATCATACAACTGGTCTGGTTGATCTCTAACTGCTACGTATCCAGGTGGTCTGTAGAAACTTGCAAGGTAAAGTGACCCACTTCTCACAAATTCAACTGAAGTCCTATTTCGCAATTGGTGGTGAACTCCTCCCTCTCAACAGTAGATGTCACTCTTCACTGCAATATATACTCCTCCTCCTGCAGCATTTCTGTCCTTGCGGATAACCGTATACTCTTCATCAGGGAAAGTTGAGTAGGTTGGAATGGTGTCATCAAGCTAAGAATCGCAGCCAAAAACTATATCCGGCTTGTGCATTTCTAACTCGCCTTCAATTTTCTGCCTGTTTTTGACACTCTTCAAGCCGTTGCAGTTGATCTGAACAGCTTTAAGCTTTCAAGGTTTTGTTCTTTTGTAAAAGTTGCTTGGTTTGTGTGATTATTTATCTTTAGACGGAGTAGATGTTGCTGTTGGCTCACCGAAATCTTCATCACTAACTGTAGAACTTGCCGAACTATCATTGGTGTCATGCACTTCAAAGGAATTACCAGTCTCTGTTTAATACTGCACATGATAGGGAGAATGTCAATGAAATTTTTTTGCATCGCACATTTGCAACATATCCAGGAAAAACTTGATTGGTTACACAGGGTACATTATTGCATCTGACATCCCTACATAGTGTGTGTGCATCCACAGATCACAATGATCGCATGAGATGGCTTGATCAGAATGTTTTTGTTGCAGATACCACAGGGAAACTTTGGGCTTGGGTTGGTTTCTATTTGGCCGCTGAGCAGCAGAGTTAGGAGGAGGTTTTTTCTTGAGATTTGCATCTTCACTGGCTTGTTTCTGCGAGTACACTTTTCTGTTGTGTCATGGCAAATCGGTTTGTAGAATGCTCTCTTGCTTTGAGAAAGATTTAAACCTAGCTTAAACATGAGGCTGGGGTCAAACAGGTTGGTGTTCGGTGAGCTGTGCAACTGCAAGAGACTAAACACTGATGATATTATAAGGCCGACGATAGGTTGCATAACCCATGGTGCCGACATTAGCTTGCCCGTATTACAACATGGTGTGCTTTTATCAGCTAATAAATCGCCTGACCTCCCCAGTGATCTGGATGTCGATAAACACTTATCTGATCAATTAATTCATCTAATCATAGTAATTTGATGGTGTCTTTTTCGCATCTATTTAACAGTCCAACCTCTCAATTGTTATGCTCGTCGATGATGTCTTATCTGTTATATATATCCTCACCTGATTTGATCTCAGTGTTTTGGTGGTGTTTTTTCTCAACAATTAAAACGCCCGACCTCTCCTGATCTGCATATCGATGATGTGTTATCTTATCTTATGAATCATTTGACCTGATGATGTCAGTGTCTTGATTGTGTCTTTTTCCAATCTTATACATTGCCCGACCTCTCGATTGATTGCGTCGTATCTGATCTGAAAAAGTACTTGACATGATGACGTCAGTAGTTTGATGGCTTCACTGCAAGCAATTGGGCTGAAGCCAAAACTCTACATCTGTTGTTTGATAACAAGGATCCACGCACACTGCACTTGGATCTGCCCAGACTTGTCCTTGATATTAAAGGACATGAGCAGCCAATGCTCAAGACTGGTCCTCACCAAGTTTCCCAAATCAGGCCACTGCTCAGTCATTATCTCAAGCGACATCAAACTCGCCATCTCCAGCCTCTTCAAAAATGGAAGGAACTTCAGGAAGGCCAACTGGCTTACGTTTAGCGAACTTACCAGAAAGCTGTCGTCTAGGCTACCTGATCCTTCGTCCAGCGTGAATGAAGCCTACTCTGACTTCTGCTGCATGCTCAACCAGTCAGCGAAGCATTCCATTCCCAGAGGCTGTCGAAACCCTTACGTCCCCTGTTGGGACAAAATACTGTGATCAGCTTTTCAAAGCCTATGAGAATAGTGACGATCATGAGCTTCGCTCCTCTATCGGCGATCAGCTCCTGGATCTTCTAGGCCAAAAGAGACAGCAAAGATCGGAAGATGAAATTAAGGACATCAATTTCACCCACTCCTGGGGCTCTTGGCCTTTTAAAGCTGTGTACGTGTGGATCTTCCCTCCGGGGTTGAGCAGTATGGAGCTCATGGTTGGCTGTTTGGCTCCATCACGGATGGCTGCACAATAGTTGTGGACCCCGGGCTGCGCGTTCCCGATCCCTAGGTCTGTGCAGAGCGGAGACAGCCCATGTGCTGTATCAGTATGGAGCACCCCTCGATAAGTTTATGGACTTCGGAGTTACCCTTTATACGGTTGTGCAGTGTGGAGCTGATCCATAGGTCTGTTCAGAGTGGAGACAGTCGAACAAGACCTCCACTCTAAGGTTGTGCAGTAAAGAGCCGATCCACGGGTTCCGCTCCATGTGTGTGCGTGAAAATTGGGAAGGTAGTGCGTTCTGCTCTACCAACCAGGCTGCTAGTGGATGATACCCTTGCGTACATCCTTACGGACCGTGAAGGGGGAACCCTGTTTCCTTATGACAATGGTCCAAGGGGCTCTGTTTCCAAAGGTACAGTGCAGAGCCAATCCTCGGTCTCCACTCCATAGGTTTGTGCCGTGCGTGCCCTTACGTGCAGCACAACGCTCTGCTGCATAAGGATGTGCGGCGTGGAGCCGGTCCACCAGATCGCCCCAAAAGGGTTATGCACTGCCAAGCCGATCTTTGGGCACGTTCTATAGGTCTGTGTATGGCAGATACAAGCCACGGGCCGCGCCCTGCTCCGTAAACTTGCTAAGTGCGGAGCTGCTCCGTAGGCTTTGCGGTCCGCCCCATATGTGTATAGCAGAGCCAATACACGGGCTCTGCTCTGTAGACATGTTGTTGCAAAACCACTCCATGGCTTCGCTCAAATGCGATATGCTGTGTGGGCCACTCCAAATGGACATTGTGTTCGGTGAATCCACGTGTGTGGAACATTTTTCCAACGGGGTTTGTAAGACAGCGTGTGGGATCGAACAATTCCTGCTATTATGGGGACCATGCATCAAAAAATGTAGGTGCGTGTGCCCTTACACACGCCAGCTTACATGGTACTTATAACAATGGGGAATCGCTACCCCGCAACGTTTCTTTGTTGTAGTGGTACCCCACAGTGAATTTCTTTAGAAAAAGGGGAAATATAGAACTACAATAGCAGAACCCCACATACCGGATACGTAAGGGTGATTTCATATTCACTACCTTATTGAGACCCAGAACAAAACAGAAAAGGGGACACAAAGGGTATCCATTCTGAAGAAATTCTAAAGACTGGGGTGCTCCATAAGGAACTTTATGTACAAAGTCTATGGGTGGTTCTTAAACACAGGGACAAAAGAAAGAACAAAAGGTGCCACAGGGTTACAAAAAATAGTATGTGTGTGTGTGGACACTTGGCATTTGTGGGGTCCTGACAAGAATGGAACAATGGACCCCACAAGGTAATTTCAATAGGAACAATTGGGCTCCACAAGGGGATTCCTTATAGAAAAGGGAATAATAGAACAACAATAGCAGTACCCCACAAACCGGATCCTTACGGCTGGGTGCGTGTGTGTGTTTGTGTGTTATAGGGCTGGTTTAAACATGCATCTGATGCCTGGACAGGGGTTCCCATTTGCCCCCTAATAAATTTTCAGGTTCTGACATTCTAGCACAGTCCCCTTGTCCTTCTAGGTTCTTTCCCAGGTTTTTACAAAAGAAATGTTACAACTAGTCGACCGTGATGATAAAACATCTGTTTGGTGAGCTATAGTCTGGCCTCACCTGGGACGCGTAGCTCCTGGCAAAACCCCATACTTCCCCGTCCTCGTGTAGTCAGCACTCAAGAAAACTACACAATTTACCTATTCGTCACGTAAAGTTATTCCATCGCTGCTGGCAATGTAACAATATCCTCAAATATCTCATATTGTTTCATTCTAATGATCGCCTGACTTATTGATGTATAGGTTCCCATCAATAACGCACAACTAATTTAACAACATATCCCACCTCCTATTTCAAGTTTGTTTGCTCGAAGTGTTGGAGAATGGTAACTATGTTAGCTCCTTTGGTCAAGCGGTGTCGCGCCGTGTCAAACCTGGGAAGGTTGTAGAAGCAAGATGCAACTCTGGCTATTCTCTAAAGGGTCACCCTAACCGAACATGTGCCAGCCAAACAGGACAGTTCAAAGAAGATGCACCATCTTGTCAAGGTAATTGCATTAAAAGTCTTTACATGCCTAGGTAAAGGCAAAGATGATTTGAGCCTGATTTTTTTAAAATGGTGTTTTAATTAGTGACCAGAGCAGATTGGTCCACTTGTACAGGGGTTTGGTCTGGGCAGGTTTATATTTGAAATGAGATAATATACTAAATCATATCACTGCAATACATTTTCCGCCCTTTAGCAATAATGATATATACCGCACAACCCCTGGGCCTGACTCCTCCCCTTAGATGTGGTCCATTCTATGATATCAATAACTTTTGCTCCTCCAAGTCATTGAACTTTTGAGAAACGTGCAAAATATACAATGTGTGTCACGATTAATGGCACATGCCTTTATTGAGGGTTAAGGCCCTTGTCATAATGGTGCAAATGCACAATGCACCCCAAAAAGAGGTTCATTAGGTATCAAACACACTTTCTGTTGTGTTACTACTTATAACGTTCCTTTTGAACATATATCTCTTATGTACATACAAAAATAGTAAGTGCTTATGGACATGCGTCAACAGAGGTAATGAATGTAAAAGCTTTCAACTTGCAAGTGTCTGGCTTGACTTGTTGGTGCTAAATCAATCACATAGTCTTGATGCTGACTTCTTTTTGAGTTACTGTGTTCAAGGTACAAATACATCTCCAAGCTTGCTAAAACTCTTGTGCTAAAACAAAAAACGAGCAGGTGTTGCAATTGACATTACTTGCAACAGCAGTAATGAAATTCCATACCATGGTGTGCTATTTTTGAAGTCCAATTCAACATTAGTAAAGAATGATATGACGATGGTCTCATCAATCGCGCGTTGCCGATGATGAGCAAACTAACACACACAAATAGCGTAACCAAGGTTTATCGCGAGTGATGACGTCAAGTGAATTGGGTCGATACACAAAACTATGCAATAGTTGTATACAACGTTGATGTAAGCTTAAAAGGGAGCTCTGAAACCTTGCCCTCTCCCCTCTTTCCCCTCAAATGAGAAACAAAAATGCACAAAAGAATGGTTTAAATACATTCAATAGCTACCCTCCCCGCATGGTTAATGGTTGGTAACGCCACTGGATGTACTTTTGAATATTAAATAAATTAGGAGACCTCGTTGGGATTTTTAACCAAAAATTCTTGCTTTCGAAAAATCTTGTTACGAGAATGAGGGTTCATGTCATGGGATCGTCCCACTTCTTGTTTGTTCTAAATGGTTTGAAAACCCTTTTTGAGGATTTTCCATTATATGTTAAATCTTACCCCCCGTAAATCGCCTCCTGCTTACCTTAGAAGATTGAACCTGGTCCATGGAGAATACAGAATAATGAGCCACGTAGGCCAATAATAAACAAAGCTAAATAATGTTGACAGAATGGGTGTGGGGTCGCATGAGTTCACAAGTCTTGCACTTGCCAATCACTCTCACTTTGCAGTAGCGACCGACGCCCTTGGGTAGTTCATTAGCAACCTGGCTGCCAGTTTTGTGACCGTTATGATTGAATTGTTTAATTTCTTTATGTACTCACCGATAAAACATAATTTGTTTGTGCTCTTCCATTTTTCAGACGTAGATGAGTGTCGATACATTGCTTTTGATTTAACCGCCGATTATAGTGACTCATGGCAGTCAACAAGTGGATCGTCTTTTAGTGAGTTTACATGGGATTTTGATACCGCTATTCCTCAATGTCATGACAAGGCATATTGCAAAAACACACCTGGATCTTATGAATGTAAATGTGACATCGGTTATGAAGGAGATGGGGTCAATTCATGTGAAAGTAAGTAAAACTATAGTATCAACACACTTCAATTGAACTTTAGAGCAAACATTATTGCATGCCAAGAAATAGCTGAAAGTCAAAGACCTTTTCCTGCCTTGCCAGCTGCTCTCCTTCCCCATTGCCTGATCTCCTCGGGGGTAGTGTACGGCAATCTAGTTTTAGATATCAGGCATACTTCGAATTCAAAGTCATCCTTAGAATTTAAAATGCAGTTAGCAAATGCTAAGTTCTAAATCAAGCAACCCTTTGATTTTACAGTGGCTGTGTGTGTGGTAAGAGCCTGCGTTCTCACGTGTTCTTCAAAATGTAATTGGTACCTGTACTACCTTTACATCTGATTGGCACTCTGAACAAAGATATTGACAAAATAGGGAGACTGCCAACATTAGGGCTTGATTGCTCAGTCAGTAAAGTGCCGGAACGTTAATCCAGAGGTTAAAGTCGCAGGTTTAAGTCCCCCAATTTGTCTTTGTTTAACCCTATCTTAAGTAAAATTTAACCAGTCAATTTCCATTGAACTCCACGTTAAGTAAAACTTTTAATACTTTATGCAAGAGTTTGTTACTTTTTTCCCAATAGATCATTTTGCCTTATTTAATTGTATATGATCCACCTTCAACTTGGAAGTCGATAATGATGTGATCGACTTTTTTGACAGAAATTATTGAAAAGCAATGCGAACAACTGGAGCCACCAATGCACGGTTCTATGACGGGTAACCTTAAGTTTGTACGATTTGAATGCGAGGAAGGTTATCGGATCTCTGGAGCCAGGTCTCGACAATGTGTAGATGGAGGATGGAAGGGTTTACATCCTATTTGCGAAGGTAAACACAGACATGTATTAACTGAGCACCTCTTACTGCATGAAAATAGGACTTTTGTTGCTGAACGATCACTTGACTCACACCGATCGTTTGGGTTTCGTTCAGCTGATTTGGTTTAACTCAAGTTAGATAATATCTGGCAAAAACAAAACCTGAGATAACAAGGTCTAGGTTACAAAGTCAACATGAATGGCTAGGTTTGGATCCGAATCTTTTGAATACGGCATGCCACCAAAACATGGGTTAACTTTGTTTGCAATACAGACTTAAAATAATCTAGATCATGCAATCATTGCAAAAACAGTGACCTGGTACATTCAGTGCCTTTTGGGCAGGTAAGACATTACACTGGTCAAATGGGAAATCTTACAATTATTTTGTGCCATAATTTCAACATAAATTAAAGAGTCTGCTGTAAAAATGTTTCTTTCTTCATATCGAAAGTTGATAACATTTGGACAGCGCAATCTCAAAAAGTATAAGATTTGATATGTTTTATCTATGGGCTGTATGCAAGTCATGTCTGCGGGAAGTCCGGGCATTTGTTGTTAAAAACGTACATGGTCTATAGGATAAT
>CM021540.1:10610057-10629125 GCA_010994315.2 Pisaster ochraceus | reverse complement strand
TAGTTTAATTTCAGTGATGCAATCGGAGAGATTTGACAAAGCACTTTGGATGGAATCAGGATCTGAAGGGTTGAAGCTGAGAAAGAGTTGAATATCGTCCGCATACGTGTGACATGAAATGTTATGATTTCTGATGATGCGACCTATAGGACTTATGTAAATTTTGAACTTGGCAGGTCCAACAACCGAGCCCTAAGGGAGACCATAGTCCATAAGACTGGGCTCGGAGAAAATGCCATTTATGCACACGCGGGTCGTTCTTCCAGAAAAGTACGACTTGTACCACTTATGCAGTTCCTGAGAGGCCGATTTCGTTTGCCAATCTGTTCACTAAAATACCGCGCTCCACGTGTCGAACGCAGCGGACAGGTCAAGTAAAACAAGGAACACACCTTGTTGGTTATGGATGCAAGTCATGATGTTATCTTTCACATGAAGCGGTTTCAGTGCTATGTGCTGAACGATAAGCTGAGCGATAAGCGGATTGCAGAGCTTCCCCAAGATACTTCCTTCCCTCGAAATAAGTTATTTTATTCCCGAGAATTATGATTCGAGGGAACGAAATATTTTTTTTAAGGGAACAAAATATTCCGATGGAAAAAAAACGAGGGAACGAAATAGTGTTTGGAGTGAATGAAATAGTATTTCGAGAGAATAAATTAATTTCGAGAGGACAAAATAATTTCAATATTTTGTTTTACCTTTTCAATTTATTTACCTGTCCCTTTAGGGGCTTCCTTAGGGCAGCAACCTTTTTAACATCGCCTTCTGGGTTGTAGGTGTATGGGCATTCCTGTACAGGTTAGTTATGCGCTTGCGCATGACTATTGTTTTGGAATCCCCCTACACTGCGTGAAAAAAAGTCGTTGCGTGTAAAACAGAAGTGTTTGCGTAGGTATCCATTATTGTAGAGCACAATACGTTGGTGTCAGAGGTCAATGTTATTAGAATGAATATATATGGTACTCATTTTGCAGGGTAAGCGTGGAGGAGGAACAGCACTTGAGGATGCATTTTCAAGAGTTTTTGATTTGGTACCTGCCATGCGTAATGGCTCTAAAAGGGCGCTGTTCATACTGACTGATGGCGTGGTAACAATTGGAGATGATCCATTTGCAAGTGCACAGAGTCTAAGGTGAAGAACTGAATGGGATTAAACGTACTTTAATGTTGAATTCAAATGTAAGAATGTGCGCATTGTTGAAATAACTGTGTCTGAATTAGCAGCTACTGCAAAGGCTTCAGGGCTGGATCGCTGCGTCATTATACGCTGACGTATGACGTCCATTAGCAACACATTTAGCAGTCGTAGCCTCGGCCACCAGTTCGGACACGACCTAGCTGAAATTGCTTTGAGTTTTCAAAAAGGGAACAAAAGAGTAGTGGTGAGGCCTTAGACGGCCTCTTTCATTCCAACTCATAATTATCGTTCGTTAAAAACATTCAAAACCTTTAAAAACTTAGAGCAAATCTGACAGTTTAGCTTCAGCTCACCTCGACTCTGCGTTGAATGTCTATCTATTTTGAGTGCTGTGTAGATTCTCGTGCACGAAAGAAATTAGCGTGAGCCAAGTACGTCCTACCACTTTAAAATGGGCCGTGAAATTGGCGTGCTCCACGCAGTGATTTGATAGCACCTTCTTTTGATTCAATTTCCTCGGGCTATGTCTAGACACTCACCGTGTTTATATCACGCATTTAAACATAGTCATGTGATGTCCTCTCGACCGATCGGAATGGATAAACTATCCCAGCTTTTTTATAATGATGTTTTCAAACCTTCAACAAAATTTCCCACAGATTTGTAAATTGAACCATTCTGCACTTTGCTATGTAGATAAATTTGTTATAAGATAACCACACAACTTAGAAAGCATAATGTATCTTGTTTTTTCTCTATGTCGTTACTCTATGTTTAGGCTAGATGAAGGATTTGAAATCTTTGTGGTGGCGATAGGGGAAGGTGTCGACCAAAGGCAACTGCGTAAGATTGCTTCACAACCCTATTCCACACATATCTTTCTGCTTAAGAATTTTGAGGATCTCGCTTCACTCACTGAGATCATTTCAGAAAAGGGCCAAGGTAAATAAGCCTAAATTGAAAAGCAATTTTCAAAAAACAACAACATATTTTTCCCACCATTGTAATGTTGTACATAATGTTCATATTCATAACAGTCATGGACAGTTTAAAATTAAAATAGTTCATGGCATGGACTTTAGACTTGTTTTCTCGATCAAACTGGTTGTTTTTTCCTTCAGTCTTTAATCTGAACGTGGACGGGTTACAAGTCTTGCTATTTTGTCGTTTTTGTTGTTGTCCAGACTACAAACATTTTAAATATCATAATCATTGTTATCTTTGTTTAGAGTACAAACGATGTGGTCAGGCTGGAAACTTGGAAATACCTCAACTTAGCACAGATCAAAACAAAGAGAGGAATGCCAACCCCAACGCATGGCCTTGGCTAGCACAGATCATAGAGCTAAATGATACAGGACCTATCCTTAAGTGTGGTGGGGCTTTGCTTTGTGAAGAGTGGATCGTTACAGCAGGAAGTTGTGTGTTTGATTTCGAAACCCACACCCTTGCTCCTGAAAAGGTCATTACTTGTTTTCTCTCAACAAGTTAATTAACCAGGAGGCCTACTGTTGTGCATAAAATTTAAAGTTCGTTACTCACTGTCGCAAGTTTTCTTTGTTTTGTTTTCATTCACAGTTGACAATGTCAAAAATGTTTGATTCACATTCGTGTTTTCAATGTTGTGTCCAGTCTAATCAAGAATTTTCCCTTATTCATTAATTAGTTACGAGTTCGTCTAGGTGCCTATGAAATCGGAGTGCAGGAAGAAACTCAAAGAGACTTTGACGTGAAAGAAGTGTTCCTTTTTGAAAGCTACGATCCATATAATCGCAATGATGACATAGCTGTCATTAAACTCAACCAGACGGTGAATCTGACTAGCTCTATCCGCACACTGTGTTTGCCATTAGGTAAATCAAGTTATTTGCAAGGTGTAGTAGTATAGGCCTACTCGTACTTCTTCATTTGTCTTAACATAAGTCACAAAACCGGAGATGAGCCAAATAAATATGTTAGGAGTTTTATCTAGTTATTTTTTTGAACGACGTTTGACACGACCGCAACTTGAATAACAGCCATATCAGGATATCTGATATCGATGCAACGTTGTTCCCACTTTTCGCATATTAAAGATGCGTTGCCCGTGTCTGGATAAAAATGATTCTCACTCGCAAAGAATTTAAATAAGCTACATGTTTGTGTAGTTGCGAAAAATATATAAATATCTTTATTCTGGAGACAGGAACTGCTGTCATTAGCGCTTTTGTTATAAAATGGGTTCGTTTTGATTCACTGATGCGCAGCCAATCAGAAGAACAATCAAGTTATTGAATAATCATGATTTTTGTGACCCTTTTGGACCTATGAGCAGGCCATCAGCTGTACGGCCGGTACCATCCTTCACGTTCATGTACACGTACATGTACATTGTAAAAGGCCGTGCTTGGACGTGGGCAATTAATATATTTTATATCTACCTTTATACACGTCTATGTTTCGTAATTGTACATCACTTTGATCCTGTAATACAGGTTTAGGTAATCTTTGGCCGAAGTCGAATTCCTTGTGTTATATCGCCGGTTGGGGGATCATTGACCCAATAAAGGACCAGCCTAGGAATGACAGCATGCCCTCAATATATCCAAAGCAATTGGAGATACAACTTGTCAATGATGATGTGTGTAGGACAAGAATGGCACACCCCTACCCTTTCAATAAACGCAAAATGTGTGCTGGATATAAGTAAGTGTTGTTAGATTTTGAAATGATACAAATACACTCGAAACAATGAAGAAAGTGGTTGCACTTAACGTCGAACTAATTACATTAAAAAAATCTTCATGAGCTTTCGTACGGACAACTACTTCATGAGATGCATGGAGGTAGTTGTCTTACTCGTTTGTCTTTAAGTGCTACCACTATCAAGGAGTCGATTATAGGTAAAAGCACGTAAACACAGAAAGAATATTCCTAGGAACTTACAAAGATTTCGCAATACGTGTGGATTACTAGGGATGCAGGGTACAAGTAGGGGCACCGATGACGATATTTAAGTGTATGGATAATCATGACAGGACCTTAACCCACTTATTCGCACCTTTCCATTACGTTACAATGTTTGACCTCTGCCTTACACTCTTCCACCGACATAATTAATTACAAGGTACAAACTTCATTACGTTTAGATAACAAGCTTCTTATTTATTGCAGGCTTCACGGAGACGGATCTTGTAAAGGTGATACTGGATCGCCACTTGTTTGCAAACAGATAGATGGATCCTGGGCGTTGGCAGGTGTAGTTTCACACAGTAAGGAATGTATGGAATATGACAAGTATAGCGTTTTTACACGCGTTGATGATTACTCTACTTGGATCCACAAACTGACAGAAAACTGTACATCCAACTACCTAGCAGACTTAACTGTTGGCGGCTTCGAAAGAAATACGCCAATTGTTTAAGTACAAAGCTGTGGGCTGTGTGGGCTGTGTGCTCGGACGATAAAAGCTCTCCTGCACCTCAACCTCGAACGCAACCCAGTTGTTGAAGTGCTGCTCCTTTTCCTGATGTCATTTCCCGATAACTTTGTAATTTCGCCAATCCATTTTGAATGTATACTCTTCTTGGTGGTATTTTTTGCAAATAATGTACACTTATTATAGAGCCTTATGAATCTATGCTTGGTTTGGCGTAACCAATTGTCACTAAATTTTAATTGATTTAGTACGTTTTCAAAGATTTAGAGGAAAACTACATTGAAAGTTTCAAAAAAAGTGTGCACTATATAAAATGGTTTTAAACTACGATCCCGTTTACCAGTAATATACATAGGCCTATCAGAAATGTTTGTTTAGGCCTATCAGTGCCAACAAAAATTTGGTTTTGACTAGTTTTTTCCAAGTGCATTTTGAAGGATGTTTGCCACACCATTGCCGTGCATGTCCGAAAGGCTGTCTATCCATGGCAGGAGCTCGTTCTTTTGTTTAAACATTGTCTCACATTTCTGGCTTGCCACAATTAATCGGGTATAATCAAATATACCTATAAACGAGCTCGTTACGCAAAAGGGTGATGTTTAGGACTTTCGGACAACTTAAAACTATTTGGAAATCCATTAAGAACCAAATGTCTCGACGGATTACTTAAATAAATCAGTGTAATCAGTTTGTTGTGTACAATTGCACGGTTACTAATTTGAAACTTGGGTAACTTACGCTGGGAACGTACGCAGCTACGTACAATTTTTGGGATTGTTAATTAAAAAACAAATTAGTTACGAATTACTTTGTTTACGATTATATGATGTAAACTCACTGCATGCTCAATAACTATATTAAAAAAGGGTTATAAATTTGCACAAATGACATTGGAATGAAGATTTTGGTACAATAAATGTTTTTATTACTTCTGTTGTGGTTGTGTTACAAACAGTTATGCAAAACATCAGATAACTCAATGCGAGACTTTGGAACGCTAGGTTTTTGCAGACATACCAGGTAAATTTCCAATACCTACGTAGTTATGAGCATGCGCGCATTTCCGAGAACAATGGATTTACCTGGTAAAGTCTACCGCTACCTAGTGTCACCAAAAGTCTTCCATTAGACGGCATACATTTTACTTTAGCATGCGTGTAAAATGAATAGTTTAAAAGTTGATGTAGCTTAAAGTAGTTAGGCCTCTTATGTACCAAAGTAAACCGTAAGTGATTTATATTTGTTACTAATTGACGTATGATTCCTTGGGAATGCCATTATGTTATCATCATTATGTCACAATGTAGTCATGTTTTGTTTGTATAAAACTCCTTCTGCAAAATTGTTCAATGGCAGATCACATAACATTGCTCTCAATTGTTGATATGTCCATGTACAATGGTTTCGTGCTAATACAATAAAAAAAAAATGGGACTTCCATCCGATGTGTCTCATTTATTATGAAAAACTAACAAAATGAGAAGAATATTCAAATGTTGAGATTTGTACAAGTTAGCCAAATTTAAAAACTAAAGTAGAGCTGTTATGTATGTTCTCAGTCATGTAACCTTAATTTTAAGGGTGAATGTGAAATCACCTCATCCTTTTTTGAGCAAAAAGGTCACTTGGGAAGGTTGAAGTCTCTTTTAGGTCCACAATAAACAAGTGGAACGTAGCTAAGTCTGTTTAAGGTTGGCAAATTTGCAAATGCCACGGAAACGGTTATTTGTAAAGCCCAAAATACAGTAATTCCGGGAAATAAAGTTTCTTTAAACCGAGTTGCTTAAATGCACACGTACAACAACTAACAGTTCTTACTCATCTTGGATGAAATTTATACTTTCAAATTGTAGGCCGTCCTTTTCGATCCTGCATGAAAGACTTACAGTTGTCGGTCATCCTTTCCGATTATGAATGACAGACTTACAATTGTCGGTCATCCTTTCTGATCATGAATGACAGAAAGTGTTTACGTTTGAAATAATTAGTTGCCTAGGGGCAACGAGAGCGAGCTTATTCCACTTTTTATAGTGAATTTTTATCCCCAGGCCCTATAAGAGGCATTAGGGTTCATAGTGATGTGAAAAAAGCTTCATACCCGGGTATAATACGATTTCCCTGAGTGGACAGAATATGGACCAAACTCAAGATGATCAGTGGTGACGTCATTGGGGTCCTCGTATCCAAACTTGGAAACATCAAATGTCTTTTTTTTCTTACCTTAGTCATGATATCCATTTTGTATTGCGGAGCGGGAAGTGAAAGAAGAAACCAAAACTTGATTTTGATCATGCGAGATATACACAGCCTTTATGTGATATTCATTTATTAATTCATTTGTGATTTTGCAACTACACGACGAATGATTCTGAAATTTAAATTGTAATGTACCAGACTAAAAAAACACAGCTCGGTATAAACGTGGTTTGAGATAAAGAGAGGGATTGGTAATTTTTGGGGAACATAATTCAACCTAAAAAAATAACTGATTATGAGGCTCAAAACAGTACCAATCAGCTAGAGAATTTTTTACGTCTGGAATGCTGCCAAAGTTGAGAAACTACATTATGAAAGAATTGGGAAATCACCATCGAAATATAAGCCCAAGTATGACAGTGTGTGCACAAGGTCCTGAATAAAATTAACCGTTTGTTTTTGTTTTCAGTAATATACATTACCTAATACATTATACAAATACCACCTTTAAAAACCTCCTTTTCAACGATGTGTTGTATATGGAGGGTGTTTATTGAAAACTACGCAGATTGCAGTTACTATTTTTGGAAACCAATAGTTCAGGTATTCTTTATTTTAATATATATGTTATACCAGTTAGGTTTTGGCACGAGTTAATTTTAATTCTACAGCAGACTTGTTTTACGCAATCATTATCAACTGTTTAAAAACGCCATTGTTATTTTACTCCGCAATTTGGACTTTAAGACACGAAGGCCTACAATATCCAATCATTACAGGATTTTAAACTCATTACTTTCAAGCGCAAGTCGTCCGTCCACTCAGACACGAAACTATGGTTATCAAGCTTTAGATATTCATTCCGATATGAAGACGAAACGAATAAGTACGATTGATCGACCAGAGGTGTAAGACGGGGACATGTACACCCGACATCTATGTATGTGCTCTCACAAAATACTCTCTGCCCTGGACCCGTTTCAAGGATGAGTCCGTCTCGAGGAGGAGTCAAGATGTTTTGGACATTAACAGTGAAACGTATGTACCCTACCGTGGGGAATCGCTCAACGTTGGTCACTGTAAGGATCTGTGCTGTTATATTAAAGGGAAACAAAAGATTAACAAAATCATTACAAATTAATGTTTGCAACTGAGATCCATTAAAGTCGTCATTTTATTTGCCTACATCAATGCGTGGTTCCGATTATTAATCGCAACCAGTGATCCTCGTGTCATGTTTTCACCGAACTCAGGAACCATGCATAATCTGGTGCATTTCAGTTTTCCCAACTCCTGTTTTTTATGTTGATGTTGTTGGTGTTGTTGTTTTTTGTTTGTTCTATTATTAATGTGTCGGGTTTGTTTTTTGGTTTTTGTTTGTTTGTTGTTTTGTTGTTGGTGTTGTTGCTGTTGTTGTTGTTGTTGTTGATGATGATTTTTTTCTTGGGGGACACAAACTGATGTAAATCATACACAACTCACTAAACCAAGTGATACGCACCTGGTCTGCCCGTGGAGCCGTGTAAGCATCGAGATTATGTAGTCCCAGTAAAACATTTTAAATTTTTACACAGAAGCACCAACCTACATCGTAACGTGGTGCACTTCATTAAATAAGTACAGTTGTTTCCAATGATGCACTGCATTCAAGGTTTGACCGAGTGGTTACTTACCATTCTTGCCAAAGTAGCATGCATTATCCAACGTCATCGTCTCTGAACAAGGTTGGCAAACTTCTCCAACTGTTTCAATAAGATAGGTTTCAATAATTACTCATCTGACTGCCTGTTTGTCTACAAAGGGTTGATTTCCACCAAACTTTGTAATAGTAATCACGGGTCGCTAATTAATTAATTTTTTTGTGATGATGACGTCACCAGGTATCAAATCACATTTACATCAAATGCCGAATATCACCAATCAAATGATTTTATTGCAAATAGAGATATTCCTTAACTGAACGAGCAATGTTCACGACCTACACGTCATTAGAAGGTCTTGAGCAAGAAACCTTACACATTAGCACTGACAAACAATCAAAACCAAACAGAGCGTACATTTTGTTATAGTCACACTATGTCAATAAGTAGAATGCATAATGTTTTACACATAGTTAGAATTGTTTGAGGTTGAAGTTCATATAGCGCGCATAACAAAATGTATCATCTTTTTGAAGTATGGAAATCCAAGACCGGCTGCCGGTTTCGGTCATTACAACTTTGTTTTTTCACCTTATTAGGTTTTCGCTTTTTTTTGCCCCACGGAGAACACCCAGCCACAAGAGACAAACAAAGTCCAATCAGCCAGGCAGGGATTCAAACCCAATGATTACAGCGCACTAGGATACTCGGATATAAAAAGCCGTGTAATGCTTTTCTCAACATGGTAGCACTCGCTCCTTTTCCCCACATAATTTGTCCCTTTTTTCTTTTACTTATGAATCGTAAGATGTTTTTTCCAGACAGGTGATCAGAAATGCAAGAAATTCAAAATAAAATTGGAAGACCTTATACCAAAAAATGCGAACTTCTGAGATGTTTACGTCATCTCAGCAGTTATTATCTTTCGTATTTCCAAGTGTAACTATGGATGATAATGACATAGACTGTCCACGTCACGATCGATTTTGTGTGATATTTCCTTTCTAACGTTAAGCATGTGCACATAATTGTTCAAATAAATTGCGCAGGTCATTTGCGCGTTCTATTTAAACATTGACTGTTTTCTATACAAATTGAAATAAAGGTGTGAATGATTATTATCTGCCAAATAAATGAGAAAAGTGACTTACGCTGACAGCTACGCAAACAATCATTCATGGTTAGGAACCGGTTTTGATTAATACGGGAACTACATCCCCCATACATGAATGATTGACACTGTTTAGTTTCAGAGTTATATGTCCAATACTCCTCGTCTTGATCACAAGGACCGTGCTCTCCTGGTGGGTCATTGCAGTAGTTTCCTATAAATACAACAGATAGCGCATTAATTGTATCTGCCTATGGGACTGTTTAAGAATGATCCTGTCAGTGTGGTACCCGAAAAAAGCAAACTGAGATATCCTCACCAGGGCTTACTTCTTCAGTATACAGGAATCGGTTGTTTGCAGAGGAGCATTATGACAACTATATAGGTTTTTAGCATCGCACTAGAATAAGCTAAGGTTACAGAATCACACATTTTAAGATAAAGCCACAACTTTGAAATATGAATACCAGAGATTCTACAATCACAACGGGATAAGCTGAAACTCATGATTAATAGAGATTCTAAAATTGACACTGGCAAAAGCTGAAACTTATGATTAAAAAATGTTACAGAATCAACGTAGGACAAGTTCCTTGAATCTGATCTAGATTCCCGACAAGCGTGTAGTCAGGTATAAAGCGGTCTGACTATAGTATCATGTCACGTACTCTCTAGTTCACACAGAAATTGTCCGCTGGTGAAATCAACCCCAAAGAAATGCGACAAAGCATACAAAAAAGTAACGACAACGCAAATACATGTACAATATTAGCATTGAATGCATATATTTTATCCGCAAAAGAAATTCACATTGTCAATAATGTGCACAATATATATTTGCGAATAATTTAACGACATATAGCATATAAGTATGCGTATATTGGCCGATATGCGATGTTCCTTCAACAGGACAACCACTGATTGTAGAATTACACTGGGATAAACTGCAACTTTTAAACATATTATTGAATCACAATAGGGTATCAACCAAGCAACAGGGGATCTAAAGGTTTAGGGTTATCAGGGTGGTGGACAGGATTGGTCAACACCTCATCCAAGAAATGTCCTGTGTGTTCCAGCGTATTAGTATAGTTTTTCCTTATTCTTCCCACTGCCTGGCTTCACGTGCCGATCTCCGTTTGAATCTATGGGTAGAGGTGTGTATATAGGCCTGTTTCTGGAGTCTTAAAATCAGATTGTTGGGGGCAGGTTGAGCTCGTTAACCGTGGAAGTCCAACAATGAGCAGCAACTCTTTTGAAGCCCGATCTGTTCCGTTACATAGTGTCTACACACTACCCCCGGCTCATGGAGGCCGAGTGCACAACTTGAGCAAAGGTCTGCTTAAGTAGTACCTGGACCGGTTTCTTGACAGCAGAGCTTCGAGTTGCAAATGTTAATGTTGAACGTCTAACTCGCACAGCCCTCTGTCATTATCAGACTTGCCTTAACGAATGTATTCAACGGTGTGCTGACCCTGGTGACTTTCGAGGCTTTTACAAAAGTGTCAAATAAGCCAATGGCCCTACTCCAAAGTCCTCTCCGCTCTTGTTAGCAAGCGGCAAAATTCTCACTGATCCTTCAACACATTACAGTTCCTATAATATGCTAGTGATGTTGAGGTGAAGCCTGCTGCCATAACTTCCCTGCATAAAAATCCCACCCTTCACGATATCGACAGTGACATCATCCTATACGCAATGAAGCTGCTTGACACTAACTACTCTGGAATTTGTTCAACCTCTCCCGCCACCATGCAAGAACAAAGATCTGAAAGGTTCTCATCCGTGAGCTCCTATGCAGATGACGCTGCTATTGTGCGTCTCTAAGACTGAGCTCCAAGATCGTTGCAATCTGTTGCCAAAGCAAGCTCGGAGTTTGGCTTGGTGTACACAACTTGCATGCTGAAGCCCTGCTCCATAACATTGAGTCTTGGTCCAGGTATAGCCCCCAGTCGCTTAAATTCCCTTTATTTTCGTTGCCTTCTGTCCACACTTGGCATCTCCTGGCACGATCTTCTTCCGAACACCTATATCCATGATCTCACCGATATTCACCACGCGGACAGTGTGTTGCCTTCGCTGGACTAGTCATATCCACAAGCTGGATGATGGTCGTCTCCCCAACTTGTTGACCACGCTCTCGTGGCCGCCCAAGGCTGACGTCCTAAAGCGGGACCTGACTGCTTTCAACAACCCACTTGCCGGGCGGCGAATTTTCTTTTTCCCAGCGCGGTAAAGGCCAATATTTGCATACCTCGCTCCCATTGGCTTGGGTATGTCATGTGTGTGTATGCATTTGCTTCTTTACGCGTTGTATGGGTAGAGGGGGAAAGAACAGCTGCATATAATCGCTCATCACATACCACTTTTCGTCAGCCCTGACTATTCGCAAGCTCAGTTTACTAAAGTTTTATGGAGTTTTTGAAGCAACTGTCACTAAATCCACGTACATGTACATACGTTGCATTGCAGTACTGACTACGGTACTACCATGACTACACAGCTACTGCACATGTCTGCTACATAGCTATACACTATTTCTGTAAAGCTTCCCCTTGTCGAAACTAAGTATTCAATTGATTGGCTTTAGTTTTGAATCATATTCATAAAATTTACTTATCCTTACCTTCAAAGAAGGGCAGTCATCTACAGTGAGACGTGTGCACTCATAGTCCATGGTCGCATTATTGTTTTACGAACTTGGATGGATGGATGTACATGTACACACAAGAGCAAACGCAAAGACATGTAGACAAAACTGTTTGCCAGTGTGTGTACATGACTTGTATGCATGCTATGCTATCAAACCGAGAGATCAGACACGTCGATCGTATACGCGTACACAACGCACGCGCGTTAGGCCTACTTAGCTTGTTTTCTTTGAGTACTTCTTCAGCAAGTCCCAGCCAATGGGAGCGAGGTATGCAAATCTTGGCCTTTACCGAGCTGCGAAAACAAATTCGCTGCCGGGCGTTCAGTTAACAAGACTGACGATTGAAACACACGCCGAACTCATCGCCATGTACGACAGGAAATGACAATATGATGATTAACAGAGACTGAACTAGAACCACAATGGGCCGAAATGTTTGTTTATAGGTCACAACGTAACAATATATTCTTGATTCGTTATTTTATAAGCCCCAAATAGTCAGAGTATTTATAATTTATTTGAACCAAACTTTGCAATTCAAAACATACTTAGACATTTTTCTTGGCAGTCAACCATGGATGTGAAACCTCCCTGCAACAAGCATTCGTCAGGTTTGATGACTTGACAACTCAAAACATATGGATCAGGGCTAAAATAAAACATCAGATTCGGTTGTGGACAGGGAAGAGAGACTCTATCCATAACAGTAGGCCCGAGGAAACACAAATTTCCTATAAAAAAAAAAAAAAATTAAATAAACAACAAATAGCGCAGCCTTTCGTAGGGGTGCACCACACTAAATAGGCCAAAATGCATGCACCAAGCTAATTACCATAGTTTGTATATTTAGTTTGTATACATAGTTTGTATTCTGGGGTCGTGCAATTAATAGAATGTGTAATGGTGGGAAGCGATCACAACCTGGGGGTTGCGTGTTTCAACTTTTGGGGAGTTTTGATAGATTAAGGCTTGGTCCTATTCGGCGTGTGAATCGGAGGAGTGCCTGGTGAAAACTGGCAGCGCGTCGGTTCTGGAAAAAGCAGATTTCCGGGGGTGCTTTTTTCTAGGGTAATTAGCAAAAGTTCCAAACGGCTGACCTATTATACCAAAAATTGAAAAGAAGTCTGAAGTTTAGTTGTCTAAAAATATATCGGAGTGGTTTTCAGGAGGCTGATAGACTTCTTGAGTATTTTTGAATATTTAGCATTTAGCGTTGGTTACTATGGAAGTTTATTTAGTGTGGTGCACTCGTAGGGAGACCAAATGTGCCCTCAGTGTTCAAGTGCCTGGTTCAACTTTCTGACTTGCATATTAATTTTTCTTTAAACATGTTGGATAATTCACTTATCCTTTTGTGTGTGTGTGTTATTTTGAATGTTCTTCAAGTGGCGTAACTGTGACTTGTCCGCTTGATGTCTTTGCCCCCAATGCCTCCCTCATTTGAAATTTTGAACTTTGAAATTAAAGATTACCAGAATAAACTGTAACATTTAATGAGACTTTATGCAGTAGCATTGAAGTTAAACCATTTACCTATTAAAAGACATACAATTGTATTTGTAATATGTAAACGTAAGATTATCTAATAACAAATAGCAAAGCATAACAAAGGCGCTGAAATATTGCACACCAGTCATTGCGTGGATTAAGATCTTGTTAAGGAAATATGTAAACGCAAACTACATTAAATTGCCAAAAGTGCACCCCTCTACCAATTGTTGCAGCTCATTCTGCCCTCCCCCCCCAAAAAGTACCTTATTTTTCGGTCACTGTGCTCGTTTACTTTATCCGAGGATCGTTCCTCATTCCTTACTCATTATCGATGCGGAACTGTTTTAGTACATCTATTTAAATCGATTATTGTTGCTTTCTTTACTGCATGTCATTGCAGTAATTTGAACTTCTATAAATAATCCAGTCGTAATGTTTAATACTAGAGTGATTTGTTTAACATTATTACAAATTTATTTATTTCGCGATTTTTAAAAAAATGTTAATGACAAAGTGGAAAATGAAATCAATGAAGTATTAGTTTTTATTTTGAACTTCCAAAAATGGACAATTGAACAATATAAAAGTCGTACCTTGAGCACATTCTCCATCAAAAACCTTGTGTAGAGACAAATCCTCATTGACGCACGCAGTAACACCAAGAATGCAGTCACTGCTGTAATCATTGGTGTCGGAGCCACACACTGGACCATTACTAGAAATGGATTGGCAGTCACTCTCCGTGATGCAACCAGTGCATTCTGGCTGACTATCTACCACAACACAATTCCAGCCAAGTCGACACTTAACACCATCGCATGGATCTATGTATGCGATAGATGTGAAAGAACTGTCATTTTGATCGTATCGAAACACGCATTGGCGTCGATGGTTGGGGGACGGGGGACATGTCCCCCCCATGTATACTATTAGTTGCCAGTATTCAACGAGAGCGAACCTGTGATAACAAGTTTATCTTCTAGCCATACCAATACAAAATTTCAGAATACTGAAACAAATTCTTGCTGACGAAGTACAGCATATTCAGTTTAGAAGTGCTTAAAAAGTGTGGCCCATTTTCAATTTTTAGGCATGAGGCTTGATTTTTCACACCCACCCGAAGTAAACCGCAAAATAAAACGCCAAAAGCATAAAGCTCTCCCGTTAAATTTCTTTGTGCCCCGCCCGTAACACATAATCCTGGGTGGACGTTGCCCGTGGAAGCATGTCGTTTCCAAGAATAGCACTCACCTGTCCCCCTCATATTTCAGTAGCGATAGACGCACTTGCCTTTTCGACCATTCTGGGGTAAATTCCTTTGTCCCAAAAATAGGGGACAGGATAGGCACGTGTATTAGTGCTGTGCGTCGTGCAAGGGGTAATTACCAATGATCTCCATTGTAGATAAATGGTCAATACGCTCAGTTTTCATGATTGTTTAAACCTTTGATGAATGTGTAGGAATGAAATGTTAAATAAATTTCGTGAAATGTGGGCTGTAAACGTTTTATTGTGGTACTCCCAGTGGGACTCGTACTTTAGACAATGTACGTCTGAAGCTACCATCAAACCCAATGGCGTTGGGTCAAAGCCCATCTCTAAAGCACACGGCTAACAGTGGTAATTGCCAAACACTGCAATTCGTGTGACCCAACACGAGTTCCAATGAAATTTCAACAATTTCCTTGGCGAAGCTGGCATGGTTGAAGGTCATGCGCAACTTCAACCTAAAACATTTAATTCACTTAAACAACGCAGACGATATAGACGATCTGTATATGAACTTGATTTTTGTCATTTTACTTGTAATTTGAAAATTGCCATAATACTTGAATGATGAAAACATTTCAAGTGACAGTATTTCTCAAGGGATTGGTAACTGTAAACATGATATTTATAGACTGAATAATTTGGGTTATCTATGTATTACGCAATATTTGGTAATAGCCTTCTTCGACGTCTATATAATCGTATACCTACCTATGCAGTTAGGTACTTGTCCATCCGGGAACCATGCTCCATCATCCGTGCAGCTAAGTTGTTGTACTCCTGACGGGGTCATGTCGTCACGACAGCTGAAGGTCATTGTAGTTCCAATTGGAACGAGTTGATCAGCTAGATCTGGCAAAGCACTGACTGTGACTGGGATACTCAATGCCGGACAATAAGCGACTATACGTGAAAAATAAAACATAATATTGTCACACTTTCCCTTCATTTTCAGTTGTATTAATAATCAATACTTGATATCAATGATCGGTTATTAATATTGTTAAGGGGATAACAAATCTTACGTGAACAGTCTGGTGTAGTCCCACTCCATTCTCCATTTGGCTGACATTGCCGTTGACTATCTCCATTAACCAACGTATACAGCTCCGTACAAGTATATGACACTATAGCTTGGATTCCATCTCCCGTAACTAGCAGGTGGCCATTGGACAGGGCATCAGGTAGAGAACAGGGTACTGTTGGATGACACAATACAAACCATCAACAAATGCTGCATGGTCATTTTATCTCACATTGAACTGACATTGGAAGATTGCAGTTTGAGCCAAAGGATTTACGTAAAGGATTTTGCGACTATGATAATTGATTTCCCCACTGTTTTAAGGCCCTGGCACATAGCAGAGAATAAAGCTAACGTTTTCCTAGCGTACTGAATTGTTTCTGAAAATTTGGCAAAGTCGAGATGCGCTCAAATTATCGGTCAAAAACTGTTTCTTAGCAGACTCCTGACGTATAAAGACGAATGCCCAACGAATGCTGACCGTATAACTTGCGTCCATGTAACGAATGACACCGCACTCGTAGCGTGCTGAACGTACGCAACGAATGGCCAACGTATGCCTAGCGTGTTGCGACCACCGGTCACCTGACGTGCCTCCGCTCGCCAGGCTGGTTCAGGTCATTCTCATGTTGATAAACGGCCAGAAGACATTGAATCCGTAGTCTTTGAACATTCTCCATCTCTAATGACCAGCTGAGCAGGAATGATAAACGAGCTAGGTCGGTGACGTCACATTATGTGACTGAAAAACGCTACATATACTGTTGCTGTACTGTTCACGCACGTTACCATAGCGGTACAAGCTAGCGTCATGCACATTAGAAGAACGCCTTGTGAAAGCTGGCATGATGTACATCATAATACACTATAGGTATTCGTAGGCCGTTCGTTAGCCATTCGATAAATGAACGCCATGTATTCGTTGGGCATTAGCTGTGACAAAAATTCAGATGGGCTGGACGTATATGGCCGAACGCGGACGAAGAAGCAACCTACACAAAGCGTGTGAAACATTCACAAAGTGAATGTTCCAAAGTATGCATACACTACGTTGTCACATGCTCAAAAATTTGAACATGTTCAAAACATTGTATAGACCCCAGCGCACCTATGCGACCCCCTACGAACCGATTAGGAATACAACTTATGTCACAAGTGTCACGAAAGTATAAAAACAAAGGAAACTGACTGGGTAAGTTTTAAATAATATCGGTTTGAAAAGAAAAAAAAAATTACTGTAGCGGGACTTGAGCCAACGACCTCTGGATTAACGTACCGGCGCTCTACCAACTGAGCTATCCAACTCTATGTTGGCGGTCTCCCTATTAGTCAATATATCTTTGTTTTGGGTGCCATACGATACAACCTGGGAAGCGGCAGCCAAGGGATCAGTTTAAGTATTGATTAATAGGGAGACCGAACGCCCCCCATTTCCCAAAACGTTGGGCACACGTTAGCTCTATTTGCAACAGTGTGACAGGGCCTTTTAGGGAAATTTTTGTTAAACTAAAGCAGGAGATAATTACCAATTACGAGACATTCCACTCCAACACTTTGAGCGACTGAGCCACATACATATCGACCAGTAAATTCACGTGTCAAATCAGTTAACGCTAAACGCAGATACGTCATACCACCGTCCACCACGACCCGTTGATGAACCGACAGATCGATACTATAACAATAAAATAATAGCACTTTAATAAACTTATACATGCATGTTTAGTAATCAATAGAACCCACGACTGTATATTGACGTTAAAACTATTTTGATGTAATATATTTTTATTTAATGAAATGATTACTGTATAGAATCTCCCATAGTTAAAGTTGAAATGTTTTATTCCGTTTTTAAAGACTTTTCACACCTTCGTCGTCTGTCGTCCAAACGCGTGTGTGCCGGTCATTATTAAAGCTATTTACTAGTTCGTAGCGTCGAATAATTGAGTGGGAGATTCGGCAACCATTGTAAATTGTAGCAAAATTGTAGTAACATAACAAATAATTTGAACGTGGGGTTTTGTACCTGAATGTGCTTTGTACCTATGTTTGTGTTGGTCAAACGATCCCGCGGAAGGTTGGAAAATCACACTCAATGTCTTTAAAAAAGAAATTGAATAAACTGAAAATGAATGGATTTTTAAATAAAATTATTTGATTCAACGCAGCATATTAGTTCCTTGGAAGACAAATTGGCTAGTAAGATTTGTCTGCTTAGGCTTAGATCAAGACAATCTTGTTTACGTTTACATTCCACAATCCACCGCCAATCTATCTATCTACTGCTTAATCACCTGCAGCTGAAAAAAATTATCGAATTGATAAACTTCAGCAAAAGCCACACGCAACCTCCCCCCAAAACAACAACAACAACAGCAACCAACCAAATAAACAAAAAGCATACAAAACAAACAAACAAACACCCCAACACCCCAACAAACAACAAACAAACATCCCCAAAACAAACAAACAAACAAACACCCCAACACCCCAACAAACAAAAAAACAAACAAACAAACACACCAACACCCCAACGCCCCCAACAAATAAACAATCAACAAACAAACAAACAAAAATAAACAAACGCGGAGATCTCATGAACCGAGACCTAAATTTCCGTCAAGCAAATCTTCTACCCCAGCTTTCAGCTTTGTCGGCACGTGTAAATCGCTAACTATAAATTAAGGCTTTGCATACCTGTCTCCGCTTGGTGTTAGTTTTGACCATCTTACGACGTCACTCTGGGAAAGGTGTACCAGATTATTATTCTCATTGGTACAATCGAGGAATATATGTGATCCGGTTTCTGCCACGATTTTCCTCCCTTCTTCCAGTAACTTGCCTTCCATATACACGCTCAAGTCTAACTCTGTAGAAGAAAAGTTAATACGATCTAAGTATAAGCTTAGTTTGCGGTAACGTCATGTACATAACTCCCTCTTATGAGTTGTGGTGGTTCAGTTTTCTCCAAAAGACGATCTGGGCACAATTTCATAAAGCTGCCTAATCTAAATATGCTATACTACATGTGGTGTGGTATTTCAGCTGGTAACCTTAACGTGGGAAGCATAACTTGGTTAAATTACTTGCTTAAGGACACAAGTCAGACGTGGAACAAATCTTGA
>CM021540.1:10586488-10597642 GCA_010994315.2 Pisaster ochraceus | reverse complement strand
AATATAAGATCTTTTCTTGATTATTTAATCTCAGCATTGTAAATTGATATTAGTCAGCATGTTATTGTTATCATCATCTTTGACGAGTTAATAATAATAATAATAGTGGCTTCTTATATAGCGCACATGTCCGTCACTCAGTGACGCTCCTGGCGCTGTGGCGCAATTTGCTGCCGATCGGACCAGGAAACACCGGGGCGAACCCCTTCTCTTTTCGATAAGTGCACTTTTACATGCGTTACATAACACATGGGACCACATGGGACCAACAACACATGGGACCAACGGCTTAACGTCCCATCCGAAGGACGAAGCAATGGTGAAGTGTCTTGCTTAGGACACAAGTGTCACGGCTGGGGATTCGAACCCACACTCTGCTGATCAGAAACACCAGAGTTTGAATTCGGTGCTCTTAACCGCTCGGCCACGACACTTCTAAGCGTAACATTGTATTAAAACACAATTGTTTATGTTCTTTAAATCAGTGTGATCTTGTTTGATTCTTTGTCACGTCTTGGAAAAGTCAAACTTTTGGATAGCCAACATTTCCGGATAGTTTGGGCATTTTTAATTCGTAACAATATCAATTGCGGGAAATAGTAGACTTACTGGTACATTCCATTTGGAGTGGTTCCCAACCAATGCCAGGAATACATCTGACTTGTTGCTGACGTCCTATTGCAGTAAACCCATCTTCACACTCGTATCGAACAGTCACCAAACCGTTTTGACCGTCATCTACAAGATTCCGCGACGCATTTTCCAGCTGTTGATTTTCATTACAGTCAGCCTGCGATTCGCCTATGTTTAAAACATGAGAAATTCAAGGCAATGTTCCACGTTGCAGTTTGTTTTTGAATTATACTGCAAAAATAGTTTACACTTTTTGGGTAAAGTTTGATTACAAAACAAATAAAAAAACAAATCCCCAAACGTTGTTGTTGTTGATGTTCTTGTTGCATTGGAGAATTTGATTGAATAGTATTTTTGTTGAACTGTTCAGTTTCGAACTACCACTTTAAACGCGTGTAAAGAAAGTTTCCAGCAAGCACGGCAAAATAGAGACGACTGTTTATACTGCATTTTTCCAATATTTTGTTTACAAATGATAAACACATTTCTATCTATGTCATGAATAACAACTTTTAAAGTGATACAGGGGAAATGTTTTTAATCTAGGTCAAAAATACAACTAAAATCAGCAAAACTAAATCCGTTTTAACATACATGTATGAGCTCCTGAATCCGTTGTCAATGTGCATGCTAAACACGGAAGTCGCGGTTACGCGTCACGTGAGCACACAAAGTGTTGACGTATCCGTATCCGTATCTGTATCCGTAGCCTTGCAAAACCTCTTTATTAATATGTGCTTATTTTCACCTTTAACGATTTCGTCAAAGATAGATACAACTTCATTTTGACTTTTTTTCCACAGACCTATGGCCTTTTATTCCAGGCTTATCATTATCATATGTTAACAAATTTATTCACACATGAACAGGAAAGTGGTATTTTGAACACCGGTATTTTGGGACTGAGACCGAGAAGATTTTAGTCAAGAATTGAGTACGTGAATTTATTTACCTGTAAAGAGGTTTACTTGGATATTAGTACTCAAGTACGAATACCGAACACGAGTACCGGGTTCTAGTACCACAGCACTGGGTAAAAGTAACCGAATCTAGTGATAAGTATATATGGTTACGTTTTCCGACGCTGAATGTCATTTCAAATTATTAGACCAGGGCCCAATGCCATGGATCTGCTTACCGCCAATTTTGCGCCCACGTTGAACTGAAAAGGTCATAATAGTTCTAACGGCAGTAAGCGCAGAACTCTGCAGTAAGCAGAGCCACAAAACTTGGCCCAGTTTTGAAGCCTGTTCACAGCAAGTTGACTGTGTTCTTATCATTGGGGCTTTCGTCGGATACGGAATATAAGAAAATCGTCGGCAAAAGTGGGAAAAGACCTCTACACATCTCTCAGGGGCCGTAAAAGTGATAAATGTGAAGCCTTTTTCAACCTGAAGGGATTCTGGCCCGTCGTATGAGTTCAGTGTAGGAAGGAGGAACAGTCCTCTATATAGTGAAAAGGGTGAACATTCACCAATTTCTGCAAACTGCGCAATATGACGTCACAATTTATAAAAATTTTTTTGGAATACATTAGTCGTATACACAAAACAAAACAGTACAGCACAGGCATAGTAAGTTATGATGTAACTACAATGTGAAGGTCAATGTTCAAACCGTAGCTTGCTACCACACATACACATTTACAAGAAACGATTCATCCATCCCCTTAAAAATACCTTATTTCTCTGAAAGCGTAAATCCAAATGATAGTTCTACTCACTGTGGGCTCTATAAACGATTTGGGCATGAGAAAAAAAAAAGAAAAGAACTTACGATGAACACAGTAAGGTGGTCGTTCTTCCCACAGTCCATTGGACATACACATGGCTTGTGAATAACCAATAAGTTGATAGTTTGTATCGCATATGTAATGGATCTCAGATCTAAATCGTCCTGGGAGTGTAGTTTCAACGGGCAGGGTCAACCAGGAAAACCCATGATCGGGAGAGTCAGGCAATGGAAAACAAGTCGGGGTTGAATCTGTTGTGGATAAGGAAAAACGTTATCATTATTGACCGTGTTTCACTAATGACATTAACACTGATGATTTCGTCAGTGACAACGAATGTCTTACAACCGACCGAGGCTGACAGACATACTTCGTCAAAGTTAACAATAACATAACTAAAACATATTCGTTTTTGCGTTGATTGACTAACATACAAATATCATTAACATAATGGTATTTTCCCATTATTATTAGTTCGATGCAATTACTCATAATTCGTCACCGACGCCACGATCTGAGACACACCCAACATTACTAGTAAAAAGTAGCAATCGAAGAAAACGGTGTGTACAGTTGAACGCTTTTTAAAACACCACCATCCTTCAAAACTTCAGAGCGTTTCAACTACGTTTCTTACTTGACGCTTTTGACTTGATAAGTAAACTTTTTTTTTTTTTTTTTTTTTTTTTTTTTTTTTTTTTTTTTTTTTCACAACTTACTTTCGTGCTAGTTCGTAAATCCGAAATAAAAGCAAAGCAGAAAATGTCCGCTTTCATGAAGTGATGTATAAAAGAAACCCACAAATTTGTGTCACTTCGTGAAAACGACATTTTCTCATTTTTAGGTCGGTGTAGGTCGTGCATTACAATGGTAACTGAAACTTGTGTGTCACTTTCGTGCAAAGGTTGAAAAATTACCGTAATTAATTATTTAATAAAATAAATCACTTGAAGCGTTGAAACTTCATGAATTTATATACCTTTATGAATTTTTTTAAGCAGGTAAAAACTGGAAACGTTAAAAAGTTGTTATTTGGCTACAAAGATTGTCAGTTCATGGCGTCGGTGATGAAGGTGTATAAGAAAAACAGCCTCCTTCGATAAGTAATTTAAGATTTGTTGTTATGACACCACATCTTCACCAGGGATATTCAAACTGCTGGTGACCGGCGGCTAGGTCGCGGTCGAGTGCCTGAAGCTTCCACGGGGTCACCGGCATAAAGGGTTGCGGACCGCTGTTATATACAGGAAAGCCAATTCTAACATTCTAGGAATTTTCAACACGGTTTAAGTTCTAAGAACATGCTTTAACGCATGTTCTAAAAAAAGCAGCACAAGGGTAAGGATCTTAATTTGTTAGTCAACTGTTCTATTACAGGATGAGAAGATTTCACTAAGTTCCAGAAATTAACAGTTATTTCGCCGATTCTCAGAATCGTGCACAAGAGAACACATTTATACATAGCTCGTGTAAAATATTGCCGTTTTAGATGTTTAGGAGGAAGATGACAATCTGTCACTGCCCTTTCCCCCTTCTGAGCCGCCCGTTGGTGGAATTCATTTTTTAAAATTTATAAAATTACAGCCCCGGCTCTTCGATTGACTGCAAGGACTGTGATACTTATTGGGAAGTTTGTTTTCATTACATTGTCCATTATAACATCAACAGCAGTGCCGTAACCAGACATTTTCATGGGGGGGGGGGGGGGGGGGGGGGGGGGGGGGGGGGTGTGACAATCGGGGCAAAGCAAAATTTGGAAGTCTATTTAATGTATCGAACCATTTATTTGTGTTTCTTTTTTCTTTCTAAGATTTGGGGTGGGGGCAAGGGTTATGGGCGAGAGAATTCAAGTCCTCGCCCCTCTGGTTACGCAACTAATCAACGGTCATCAACAAATAATAACTATTCTTTTGAATTCATTATTATAACATTTATACTGTCATTGAACAGTGTATCGGCCACTGAAGCTTTAACTTCAAAATCTGCACTTCGCATGTCCCCCGGCAAAACTTACCTCAGTCTTTTAGTACTACAATATTGTTTTATTGTACATGATAATGTCGTTACAAATCTATTTTGTGCGTACTTTTATCGTTGGCATATACTTTATTTCTGATATTTGATTTTGACCATTTTATTTTGATTGTCTTCTTTTCCTACCTTTTCCAATTTTAAAGAAATCTTCGTACACCACGTTGTTATTTTTTTTCGATTCGTTTTTAAATGATACATTTTTTGTCGATTTAAATTTATCCAACCCAGTTGAGTCAGCCCCATGAGGAACAAAGTCGTTATACAGCTTAGAAAACAACTATTTCGAAAGATTTTCAGAAATTGTTACTTGGAAAATTCCGATTCTTGTTGCACTGCGGTGACATTTCAAAATGAACTTACCTACAACGACACAGCTTGGGCCACATCTACCATCACATACGCACTGTTCTGCGTCCTTACAATTTTCTGTAGATGTGCAAGCTTTCTTGCAGATGTGATGAAGTGAATAGTATAAATCCCTTCCATCACATTCTGTAAAATAAAAGATTGATATATTAAAGGAACCGCAACATAATTCATTAATAAAATCTTATCTTAAGAATGATGTCAACCACTTGACATTACAATTGCAGGTGGCAAAAAAGTGGCAAAATTGAGGTGTTTGCCTTCTCCACAAAATCAGTAAATCATAAGTACAACAGCTCGATGTTCCAATGGGCTGTCAGACAAAAGGGGTCGTCGAATTGTAGAACATACTCTTATCGTTATTCCCAAGGCACTTCGGTCCCACGGCCATTTTTCTGATTTTCCTGACTAAAAGGGCTGTCGGAATATCGATGCAGCCCCCGGGATGAGAAGGGTCCATTTTATCCCCCAAAACTCTGCATATAGTGACAATTACAGTCATACGACTAAAAAGCGCCAGAAGGCAACTATGCGAGGATTTTGCATTACCTTTTATAGCCGCATCTTGCTGGTCGCATAGTACGGTCTGCTTCAGCATTAGTAGCTGCAAGACGGTCACGCTAAACACAAAGGGCGACGTTAGGGAGAGGAGTGCAGTCATTTTCGACGATCCATAAGTGGGTAATGAATAAGCAACTGCTCTGTTTCGTCAAGTCTTTTTATTTCGTTGTTACAGTATTTCGTGACGTGTTTATATTTCAAACGTCAATCATTAACCGTTTGCGATTGTAATGTTTGGTTGTTCTGTACCAAACGGTCTAGCTACCAAAACAATCAACCAAAAACCACATAGCTGCATATTTCGGCAGCAATTCAAGAAATGCCCCGTTCCAGCAATATTTAGTTTTGGGCAAGTCAAACAATGTAGATAGAGATACGGTAGCACTGTCACATACGATGGGAAGCATTTCAATAATGCTGTCTTTACCAACATTTCAGACATATAAAAGATATGAACGTATCAAGTATTTTTTTGAATGAGTAAACTTGTCATCATATTTCCTACTCGCCACTAATAAGGCCTTTGAGTTTAAAAAGTTGGCTTGTCATTGTGAACATTTTTCTCACCAAGAAGTATAATTGAAACCAAAAAGTACAATTGAAACCAAGAAGTCGACTTACCAATATGGTAGTCGACATCTTATAGGGCGATTCTGGGATGCTCTCCACATTTTAATTACCTTTCTATGGCCGTATAGACATCGTAGATACCGGTTAATAAATATTTTACACTTAACATTTGCATTTAGTATTAAAGGATTTAAGTCAAAAATGCACCACTCCGCGTGGTTTTTTTCAGCCGAGAGTCAAAAACTGCTTATCTATGATAATGATGTGCATTGACCCCCAGACGTCATCGGCAGCTAGAAACACACGGTCAACATTTGAAATGAAGAAACAAACGTTATAATGGTAACATAATCTGTTTGTCAATCCAGCGTAGCCTAAATTGTGTCAGTGTAAAATGAAGCCTACACGTTTGGGTAGTTTTTCGTAAACAAACTTTACAATTTCTAAGGATCAATGCTCCGTAGACCGTGTGAGAGCAGACTCCCGAGAGCATATCTCGAGGGAACGAAAGCGTACCTTGGGGAAACAAAAGCGTATTTTGAGGGAACGAAAGGATATTTCGAGGAAATGAAAGCAAATCTTGAAGAAACGAAAACGGATTTTGTGGGAACTGAGGCATGTCTCGATGGAACGGAAGCGCATCTTGTGGGAACAATTGAGTATCTCGAGTGAACTAAAGCACTTTTCGTGGGATCAAATAATGTTTTGGGAAATGTAAAACATTTTGAGGGAACAAAATTACTTCAGGGGAATTATTAATTTGTCCAATTCAAACAATCTGTAGACCTTCAAATTCATGGGCTTATATTCTGGAGAAACAAAATAACACTTTCATCTCGAAAGAATAAAATAACAATTCGGGGCAACCAAATTGTATGATGGAACATAATAATATTTTGAGGGAACAAATAAATTTAACCTTTTTTTTTCTTTAAATTTTTTTGATCTGTCCCGCCCTTCAGGGGCTCTCCGTCCGAAAAGTTAAACCTAGACTTCGGGATCAACGTCGGGTGAATGGAGGGTAACAACCACATTGCAACTACTTCTGGCATCAAGTTCATTGAGTAATTTAAATCTCCATGATTATAGGGGTACATACATTTTGCTGCACGTTTTAATGTTAGTCGCCTTTGGATGTATTATGCTCTTTGAAACTTTTCTTGTTGTGCTACTATATTTTGGGGTTGTTAACTTAGTGTTTTGGGGGGTCAATCGTCGGGTCAATCTATTTGGTCATAGAGCAAGGACCAGATTGGACCGACGCGTTGTTTATACACGCTTTTGAGCATATGGACTGGATCCTCATGCCTAGCCGTAGTAATAACATTTTCAAAAACAGAGCACCAGTCTAATTGCAACATGTAGATCGGTGTTCATACACTAAGTAAAAATCAAGCTGAGCTGCAAAATTGCCTGGCCTACTCAAAGAACGAAAATTCCCAAATCACAATCCATTGTAAATCGGCTTGCTGAATTTTTACCTGTTGGATCGTCCAATAAAGAGTCACATTTAGGGCCGTATTGATTGAAAATGGTGAAGTTTAGCGCTTGTATTTGCGTTAGCTCTGTAAGCAAGTCCAAACTAGCTAGCCGCCGATGACGAGTCCTTCGTCGCAATTTGTTTGACCTCCCGTTTTTTCAAATTTTGGGCTGGGATTGTTTCGAGGAAACAACATTTTAAACCTTTTTTAGCGTAAGGTAAGGGACTCATAAAACTTGTTTCTATTTCTTGGGGACTCCTTCTATTAGAAAATGTAAAAACTAAATATTTCAGAGCATCTTAGAACCGCTCTTCAATTGCAGAAGGCTGCACTCGGCGAGATCGCCACACAAAAATTTTTTTTTGAGAAACTGGCAATCATTATTATAGCAGACAACCCAGCATTGGCTGAAGCAAAATTTGAAGCAATTTGAAGCAATTTTTAAATTAGCTACGTGTCAATAAAATAATTGAGAACAGAAACACAATTAGCGTAAATGTTTAGCAACTAGAAGAGCAAGGGGAGACATGTATCTCCGCCATGAGAGAGTTGAGTTTCATAGGAGCCTTAAGGATCGGGATGATATTATGACCGACGTTTAAACTGATGGTGAATGTCCGACAGGCTTGCAAAGTGACGCTGTTATCTTTGTGGAGAATCTGTGTCAAAAAAACGTGTTAAACATTTTTTGTAAAAATAAAGTTATCCCAAGATCACACATGTCGGATGGCATTTCCAGAGCTGAAGAGGCTGGTCCTATGAGAGGTGGAGGAATGCTTCATAAAAAGTAGTAGCAAGTCGGATTTTTGGGGAAAAAAACTTTTAGGCCATGGTAGTAATTAGCAAAAAATTTCAAACAGCTGACCTGCCAAAAATTGAAAAGAAATCTGAAGTTAATAGTTGTCCCAAAATACATTTGATTGGTTTTCAACAAGCTGAGAGACTTTTTTCGTTGGGTTGGTTTTCTTTTTAAAATTGTATATTTAGCATTTTACACTGGTCGCTTTTGGAGGTTGTTTAGTTAGGTGCTCCCATATAAGCATGTTCATAGGCATGTACATTGCACCATTCTATAAGAAAATCTCCATGCTGCTGCTCCACCCTACCAGCCTACCCATTCATACCCTTCTTCTAATTCTACGTCAGTGCAGCCACTTCCTCAGAAGTTCACCATACATAATACAGCTACGCTGGTACTAAGTCCACTTTAGAATGTATGTGAGGCTGAATATGACGTCACACTCACAAAAAGCGCCCTCACTCAGGCTGAAAGGAGGCAGATCATTGGGCGATAGCTGTGCGTAAAAACGTGCAGGTGACCTCAGCGTTGTAACGTTTCACGTTATTCAATGGGTCTTTTGAAACTGTATACATGATTGTATATATATCTCACTGAAACTATACAAACTTTCTCACACGTGTGTGATGTTTGTGATGTTTGTGATGAGTGCTATGGAGCATCTAGTGAAAGAGCGACAAACTCCCAGAAAGAAAGTCCTCACCCGATCTGCTTGGTATGCCTGAGCAGGTACTACCAGATCGTATCCAAACTGCTCACAACAGGATTCGCATTGTAACCAAGAGACAATGGACTGGAACAATAATAACATTGCAATTGAATGTTATATTGAGAGTGAGCGGGACAAGAGAGGATACAAAAGGAGAATGATAAGCCCATGGCAAGATAAAGGAATGTTTGAGAATAGTGAGCAGCGTCTTGCAGACCAGATAAGCACTATCAAAAGGAACCAGTGGTTAAAAATTGTGAAATGGTCAGGACAGTGATGGCATCGGTGAAGAGGAGAGTGTAGAGTTAACGGAGGAGGAGGTGCATATAAAAGGGGCACACCGGCTTCGTTGGGCTATTTGGACTACAAAATAGGCTAAAATATGACTCCAAAGGTCTTCCAGGAATGGAGAAGAGCGGTTCATAAAAAACCCCATCAAATTTTGCCATTTTCGAGTGTTTAAAAAAAAACACCGAAGGTCACTTGATTTATCCGAATAAAAAATGTGGTTCGGATAAATCACGTGATCTTTGGAATTAATTTTACTTCCAGCCGCATAAAAGTAAATCACTGAACCAATTTTATTCATGAGTATTTGACAAAAAAGACGATGTATTCTGATTATTGATACAATTTGTTAATAATGATGAAAAATCGAACGTAAGATTTGCATTCAAAGAGTCCGTGCAACCGAAGCGTGTTTTACGGCGCACCAGCGTGGGAGCTAGCGGAACGCAAACCTTGGGGCATATCCCGTACAGCCGGTGCCGTGTCTCGTGGGGCCAGAGACACAAACCCTGGGGCATAAACTCCCCAGCTTGCCGGTCTAGCCGTGAGCTTGGGAGCTTGTCGGAGGGGTAGGGAGCCAGACCAACAATTTTTCAACAACTTTTTCCTTTACGAGGGTTTTACTCAGTACCCCTAGCTATTATCCCCTAACTATTTTAACGTGTTGCCTATGCGCTACACAAGCGGGACAACGACGGGGAATGTTAATCCCATACAGCTGGTCTACTTCTATAATAGCTGCACAATGTCCCAGCAGTGGTTTCAGTGGTCCTTACGGGACGACGTCTTGTGGTCGCGGTGCTGCTTTTGCTGGCTTTCCCTTTGGATTTATCTTGTTTTTGACTTATTACTTTTCGTTGGACCACCGTTTAGGTGTTTTTCCTTGCGAGGTTTTTGTACCGATCCGAACTTGGATATCAAAGAAACATTCTCCATTGCAAGTAAATGCGTCCAGTTCGTCGTTTACAGAATACAGGTGAGTGCGTTTTTGCGGTCGTTACCAATAACTGTTTTAATGGCAATTTCAACCGAACCAGTTATTGGTTGCACCGCGATCGGACTTCGACTAGGACTGACGTCCATTTATGTCTGTTTTTTATTGACACGTGAATTTGTGCTTGATGGACATAAAGTCTTTCCTCATGCCTTGCCATTGTTTAATACATAAACAGAGCACCAGACTACTTACAAATCGCGCAACATTGTCACGCAAACTTGACAGTTGCAACGGCTGGAAAAGCGTATAAGCTGACCTTTGACCGCATTTTTTGTTAATTACGTGATATTTTGATGAGTTTTGTTTTACAACAACAATCTAAAAATTATTGTCTGTCATTCCACGTCACTAAATTAGGTAAACAGTAAACCGGTGTGTCCCTTTATGGGCAGGTTTCAAGAGGTGATGGAAGCAGCAAAGAGGTCAAACGGGTCGAGTATCCCAGTACGTTAACCTAAAATCGTTGGTTCAAATCCCCCTTCGGCCTCTAGGCAATTTATCTCTGTTTAACGCCAAAAATCTTTACCCAATCTGCTGCCCTTGCAGTTCTTACTTGATATTGAACTTTACAATCAGCGGAAAATAACCAATCAATTTCAAATAAAGATATCGAATCTATACCCCCTCCCGTTTCATGTAATTATTTATCAAAAGCTACCGGAGTGATCGAGAACATGGTGTCCTATTCTGATCAGTCTCGGTACGCATCCTGAAAAACAACCTCATGTCCATCTTTTAAAAAGACAAATGCAGTTCTTCGGGGGAGTAGGTTGTGTAGAATGAACAGCTGCATGCAATCTTATCCCAGCGCCTGACCTGGTAGTTCAAAAAGTCGCAAACTAATCACTTGCTCATGACAGACTATGCACTCAAACCGACTTATGCATGCCCTGGGCAAAGAGGAAGAAAAAGAAACAAAAACAAACAACAGAATACGACCAACCCACCCCCCCCAAAAAAAAAAAAAAAAAAAAAAAAAAAAAA
>CM021540.1:10483903-10498395 GCA_010994315.2 Pisaster ochraceus | reverse complement strand
CTGAAACATTTTACATTGCAAAGGTAAAAAACAAATCGATATCAGAGCTGATAGAAGTAAACTTTTTGATTAACAATTTCAACATCTGGTCATTTCTGGTACCTGGTTGTGAGGTGTAAAACCTTGAGGCTGTGGGGTGTTTTAAAGTCATTTTCACGGACGATGTCCACCAATTACTAGATGAGCGGATTTCTACATTAAAATAGTTGCTGGCATTCCTTCCAAGTCAGTGATTATATCGAACGTGGTCTGATTCATAGAACATCCTTCGTAAAACCAGGCTTTTCTAAACATTGAACGCACATATTACCAACCAAAACGCACAGAGAGTCATAGTATGTGAATCTGGTTCCCTGCTAGTTTTTACTTAGCCAATTGATTTGTAAGGCAATGTTTTTCACTAAGCAGTTCTAACAAATTGGGCCTTGGACACCCCCTGGCTGCCAAGAGTGTATAGATTTATGAAAATTTCTCCGTCGAATTAACCACTTTGCTCCCCGTCGTTTCTCTGATCGCGGACAGGCCTCAGTCCCCGGGACCTGTACCGTCGATCACGGCGGGGAACGGAGAAAGCAAACGAGCTTTCTATATGAACCTTGAAGATTTATTTCTGTTTTTTATTGATTTTTATTACTGAACAATTGTATGTAATTGTCACCGGTATACCTGAAAATATGCCACTGTATTTTGGTGCTATTAAACTTGTCTTAGTCGGTTCATCGCAGTTTGTCCAAATACAGAAGGGTTCACCTGTTGATTGTGTTATTATCAATGGCCATTTCACAGCTTAACCAATTGAATTTCTAAACCGCAAATTTTGTAAACCACAGAGAAATCCAAATTACATGTAAGTCATGTTTGTAACCACAACTGTACAATCCATCCAAAGATATCACTTAAATCAAAGTTGACATTGCTTGAGGGTTCGGAAACATGTTTTTCCGGATGTTTTTAAATGGAAGTATTCTGGGTTATACATTCATGTGCCTGAATTATCTGTTTGTTTTTACAATATAGTACAAGAGAGTTGAGTCATGCAAATTAATTTTCACAACGACTGTTTATGGTATCTCAGAAAAAAATGAAATGTAGGGTTATTATTGACACACACTGCAACAACTGGGGTGTTATTAAATAACACCATGGGGATTGTCATTATAGATCCTACCAAAAAAGAATCATCTTATTGTGTAAAAAAAGAAAATACAAAAAACATTGTTTCAGCAGAAATTAGTCTTATTTTAACACCCTTTGGTGTAAATTTAGATTGTTTTTGTATCTATTTATGACAACACACAGGGTGTAAATTTTAACACCCTAGTTTTTGCAGTGTACGTCAATATTTAAAGACGCTAGGTCTGTCTTTTGGCCAAATAAAACCCGACAATTTAGATTTGAATTTGTAGGCCAAGCCTAGTTTTATAAATTCGAAATATGTAGGCCCTACGAGCTTTCATTCAAGGTAATGCGTGAAAACAATTGGCCAATGATTAGTGGTAGTTAATCATAAACTAGTTGTTGTCAGTTTCCTGACATTAATTCACGTCCATCATCCATGTACAAACAATGTTGCATGTTACATGTAATTTTGTGCATTGTCCGAGGTCTATGAGAAGGTGTTTGTAGGTTTTTCGTTTGGAAACAAAATCATCTGTCCGTACAAAAAACTCGTACAGAGACATTTCGTTTTTACATTTTTTGACGAAAATCAAGTCGTGCAACCTTAAACTTAAACTTTAAACAAAGTTTAAGAAATAAAGTTGCCAATCCCTTTATGCAAACCTATCGTTGATCTAATCCTGATACTTTACATTTTGCCTAGGTGTATACTGTCTAATTTAGTGTTACCATTATTTGGCTTGACAATGTTCGTATTTAGCCTTTAATTTTCTGGTAAGAAGAAGTGTCTAAACATGCCTGTTGCATTTTGAGTTGAAATGAAGGCAATGTTGAGCCAGAATCGGGTTGGTGATGCAACTACAGACATCGCTCTGGACTACAATTCGAAACCTTTATGACGTTGTGTGGAATGGCGATGTGGTAAAATAGCTTACTTACGTGTTTTATGAGACGAACAAGGCATAATTATATCTTAATTGACCAGACTGACTTATCATGTATTTTGAGGGGTGGAATTAATGCTGAACTGTCATTGCAATATTTATTTCATTTGCCTTTATGCAAGTTTAAAAAGCTGTGTCGTTATTAGATGGACGTGTGGACAATTTTTGTTGTTGTTTTTGTTGTTGTTGTTGTTGTTGTTGTGTTGTGTTGTTGTTGTTGTTTTTTGGGGGGTAACCTCTTCAACTACACTCTTCAACTACAACCTTCAGTGATAAATACTTTCTTAGTGTTGTCTGGATTCCAGGTTTAGATTTTTTAATATCATCTTTTCACATTCATGTATTGATTATCACTGCTTCATATAAAGAGCGAGGTAGTTTGGAGTAGGCTACAGTGCACAATACAGGCAATGACGTAACTTAAGGTGGGGTAGCACTGGGGTGCCCCTATTTAGGTCCTTGGCCCCTGGATGTCCCCATTTTGCAATCAGAACGTTTGAGATTAAAAGTTAGCATAGTAAAATGTTACATTATATAAGCTTGAATGTGATAACTTCAATAATTTTAAAACTAATTTCCGCTTACATCCAGACAGTGTATTTGTTATTTACATTCACGTCAGAATATCTTACAAAAATAGTAAGTTGCATAAAAAGAGCGCTTAAAAAGGGCCTGTTTTAGAGAAGTGCAAACGGAAACTCAAATAGGCCGGAAGTGGCCTCTAGAAGAATTGGTACCCTAGTTTCGGCGCTGATTACAGGCTGTGCCATAGTCCATTGAGAGTTGTGTGTTAAGCCCCTATTTTGTCGAACACCCCTGCAAAAACCTTACTGCCGCAATAAGAATCACTTTGACTGCTTTAACACCGAATGCAGCAGAATTTGCTCTCAGTTTGTGAGAACAGGACAAATAATAGTACCCTTTAAGCACTGCATAGATCATTGCAAGGGTCGCAATATTTTAGAAGGGACCACTTTAACAGGACCACTTTAACGGAAAATGGACATCGGTCGTTTGTGGTGTATGTTTAACTTGTTGAGGAGGGTGTCTTGTCGCTCTCGGCATACTTATCATATAATTGCTCTGGCTGAAATCCAACCATGGGAGCCCCCCCCCCGCCCCGCCCACCTCGACACACGCAAGTGTGTGAACATCTGCAGTCGCAGACCTCCTATAGCCCCACTTTTGTTTGTACCCATTCGTTTTGTACACACTCTCTTACTATAGGCACCTTCACACGATACAAGATAACCCAGATTTGAATGATACAGTTAGGTCACACCCATTGCATTGGAATGTCATCAATTGTCATCGTATATTTCATTTTGTCGCCTAATGAACGGAACTGCACTGGTCGCCCCCCCGTCTTTTTATTGGTTCTTTTTTTTAAATTGTTGCAGGGCTTGTATAGTATAAAGGACACAGCACGGACATGTTTCTATTTTTGTCAAATTACATTTAAGGAGAAACTATTCTTTCAGTGAAAGAAATCAAGGTGAATCATAATTACCCAATAATTTCTCGTTGCCTAGTTTTGTTTCATTTTAGTTCAACTCAATTATTTCGCTTTATTCTGTCAGTATATCAAACGCAAATGCATAATCAAGAATGACCACAAAAAGCGCCACTTCATACATGAATGGGCGTTTTTTCTGTTTTGCTTTACAAACAGTACGACGGGAATCCCTATGCCACAGACCTATGCCCAGGTCAAAGTCTACTTTGAGTTTTAATTGAAACAGTGATCAAGTAGGCCTACTGCTTCATCAATAATTGAAAATGCAGGAAAGCGTATACGATCTTTTCAATGCCAGCCTGCTTTGTCTTAATCTTTTGAAAACCATTTTTGTTCCTCTTCCAAGTCGATGAAATAGGACACATGAGACGCGGAAGCGCGGTTCACATTTCACACCATGTTCCCAGTTATCCCATTTCCGAACCGACAGAATTTGCCCGAGGGACCAACAGTCAAACAGTACCCGGAGGAGAGACGTGGTCCCCGGTCTAGGCTATACTGACGCCTCTGCTCGTGCACCCTTTTATGGGGTTATGTCAGTTGTGAACTTGAAGTGCCTGGAGTTATTCTCAGATTATTGTGTCGTTTGCACGCTATTATATTTTACAGGCAAATCATTGTAGATGATGAAATGACTTGTTGTTTGGGACTGAAGCAAACTGCCCGTCCTGGAGAGCGCATTTAACTTTTAACTGCAAAGGCCATTTGAATTAGCAGGCTTTATACGGTGAAAGAAGATCGATGTTACATTTATTTACCTTTACTGAGTATAAGCTCTTGTATCATAGCGACCAGTGAAACCAAGACTAGACGCGGAGACATGCAATAGTAACATACATTACAGCATTGCCGGAAAGAAAGAAACTGTTGAACTTTCAATCTTTAAAACAAACAACCGGCGATGACGACTGTTTGTCAGATCTCATAGAATATGCCAGACCGTTTATAAGTCCCCTGAGAATTTGTCCTTCATTCCAGCCTGTTTCTTGTATTTCATCGTGGAGACTTTAAAAACTGACACGAGACTGAGTCAGCGGCCCAACGGGTCTGCATTCCTTAAATGTCTCAGACTTACCCAATCTTGAGAAAATTCCTCCGGTACTTACTAACTTCTTATGACGTAAAACCATACCATAAGTAATCCAAGTTATGACAACAATGCATAAGATGGTCCATTTGGATATATTGACCTGATGTCTCCACACGAACATTTACTTAAAGGGACGAAACGGCCTTGGACTTGGGAACATTTATCTGTTTTTTAACCCTTTCTTTGATAAACAAATTTGCAAACTAATGTGTGAAAAATCTCACCACAGTTGGTAATCATATCCGTTATAATGTTGGTTTTGACTGAACACTGCGATTGGGGTTATAAGCGTTATACGACAAATGAAGCACCGAATCAACTGCACAAGGGCTCGTCCAACATAAAGTTCAGTCTGTGCCCACTGATTGGTTTGCCAAATATTTAAAACAAATATATAAGACTTTTGGTCCGAGACGTTTCCGGTTTGATAAAAATGTGATACCCTAAGTTAGCAAATTGGCTACCGTATACGCGAGCCGTAACACCCCACAGAAACTGACTTCGTTACGGCCGGTTATTGTAGTCTTGATTAGCTATCTTGCAAGACATGTTCTTTTGTTTAGCGTACTCACCCAAGGAATAGCACAGGATTGGTTAATACCTGGAAACATGATTCAATGACAGCACACCATGTGTAAATCCAGTTTGTTGAACAGTTTTAACAGAAATGTTTATTAAAAACAATAGTCATTTCGTATTCTTCCCGTTTCCCACTTATATTTTCTTTCATGCTTTCTAGATGTTCATATTATGATTATAATTTCCTAAGTTGAGTTTTAGTTATGAATGACACACACGTTTTAATGAATACCTAACGATTTCCTCACTTGGCAGAGGGAGGCAAGGTAAGTTGAACAGATTGCCATGAGGAATTCACTCCTGCTCTGCTCATAAATTTGGGGTATATACTTCTTGTGTGCTTACAATGAAACACATGGTATTTGGATAGATTGAGATTTACCACAATTGTCCGCATTGTTCTTGTTTATAGAGGGCAGAAATCGAAACATCAGATACGAAATCAAAAAGAGGAAAACCGACACGTTGTTCCCGCCTCTCAGCATCGACGCTGTGACTGGTGAAATACGAACACTGCGGGCGCTCGACTTTGAGACAACCAAGGAGTACAGTGTACTTGGCTACGCCAAAATTGAGGGGGAAAAAAATATTAAAGCAACTACACGGATAACTCTCCGAGTATTAAATGTTGATGATGTACCGTTGAGATTCACACATGACTTGTACGAAGCATATATTGATGAAAATACCCCCGGTCAGGTGAACAACTCGGTTGAATTAGAACAAGGAGATTCGGATTTGACTTTTAGTTTTAAATCATCCATCCCGTATTATGGCCTAGAAGTCTTTATAATCCACCCGAGGACGGGGAAGGTGTCAGTTATTTCCCCACTGGACAGGGAAGAAGATGACGAGTTCACCCTGGTTGTGCTCGCAAAGTCCCGTAAGCAGTCCGCTGAAACCAGACTAATCGTCCATGTAAACGACGTAAATGACAACCCGCCAGTATTCCCCCACCACGTCATGACGTTCTACATCTTTGAGAACTACCCTTGCTGGCTCCCACTGAACGCCAGTGACAAGGACATAGGAGAGAACGCCATCATACAGTACCGAATAGCTTGGGGTGCCACCAGGTTCTTCAAAATTGACCCCGACGATGGGTCACTGGAGAACATCCGCAGGATAGACTACGAAAAACATAAGATCTTTAGGATGGTAGTCAATGCTTACTCTGGCAATCTCTTTGGATATTCTAGGGTTGTGATACGTGTCATTGATACTAACGACAACCCACCGATCCTGAACGACTTCCAGGTAAGGCATGAACAGTAACCAGAGGGGGCAGGGGCCCCGCTCAGAACCCCCTAAATTTAATAGCCCCCCCCCCCCACCACCCCCGTATGTCTTTGACCCTGTCTGTCCCCCTAAACATGTCTGGATACGCCACTATAGGCACAATCTATTATTGTAATGCAACCTTCGAAAAGCAAATTTGGGCTTTCCTCCAAAGCCTGAAATCCTCTGCTGTAGCAGTTCCATCAATACCACCACCCTTTCTCATCATGTAGCTACAGTGCTGACTAGAACCCCCAAAATGCGCCAGAAATTTTTCAAATTTTTGACAATTGTGGCTCACATTGAAATAGAAGCGATGACTGTAGCCGATGAACGAACATATTAACACGCAACTCCCAGCGCTTTATAGGCTCTATACAGTACCGCACACATAGATCTGTGTCATCTGATTGGTGGAACACCGACACGTGTCATACTTTATTTTGCCATGTATTTACTGCCGCAACGCGTGACATTCCAACATTCAATATAGGAGTCGCATTTTGATAAATATAGGACGCTTGGTGCATTTCACAGCGTCGCGTCGTTTCCAAAATAATCGTTCCTCGCCCGTTTGTCCAAACGAGGCAAGAGGCAAAGTTGTGTCTCACGGCGGACAAGGTTAGCGTCTACATGGAGTCGTCCACGTTTTTTACGAAGGGTTTTCGAATTTTCAGATGGGTTGGACAAATTCTGTGACTGTTTTGTGTTTGTTGTGAAGAAATATTCAATCCAAAAGGATTTAGGCCTATGTGTGAGTTACATGAAACAAACATTGAATGCAACCTTTTTTCATTCATGCATTGTCGCTGAATATTATCACTCAGTGAAATATGTCTTTCCCATTTCACCCGTCTTCGCCTCGTGAAATGGACTAGTCCAGATTTCACACTGTGCTTAATACAATGCACCCACATTATTCAACATATTTGTATATTATGTACGTCCTAATGTGTCTAATTAAAGCGCTCATTATTTGTACGACCGGACGCAAAGCTATTATGGTAACTTTTGAATTATGAGCCCTAATCTGGTAGCACCTTGTGTTTACAAGGTGACGCATTGCAATCTGCAGCCAACCATGCCAGAAAGGAAGGCTTGATGTACTGCATTAGTTACACAACACACGGGACCTTTGGCTTCCCGTCCCATCCGCAGGCCAAGAAGCGTTATTATAGTTGACGTAAATAGGACTCTGATGAGAGTAATCTGGGCATTTATGTAACGATATAGGCCCCTTTACTTATTTTGTGCACTTTGCAGATGAGGGTGAAGGACACGCAATGTATAACACAGTGCATTTTCATCGTAATGCGCCGTGACGCAATTTGCAACCACTGCCAGAAGCACTGGGGCAGCCCGCACTCTTTTACCACTCAAGTGCCCTGCGTTTGTTTGCTTTCATAACACTCGAGACCTACAGCTTCAATGTCCCATTCGACGGGCACTGGTATGGTTATGAAGTTGTATTTGTGCCGTTACCATCCAGAACTCCAATTTGGTGCACTACACTACTTGGCCTCGACACTCTATACATAAATATACCTTAAAACAGCTCGTATACAAACTGCTTTAAAAAAAAGAAGTCCCTTCAAGAAACTGCCTGTTCCAAAGTTTCCTCGCTTAGCGATGTTCCGTGCCTTGATTGTAAGTTAATCCGTAGGCAATGGTAGCGAGTGAAACACCTGTCTGGTGGTTTATCAAATACTGGAGATCCTTGCCAGTTATGCATAACTCGTACATTGTAGGTCAACCTAAGCAGAGCAAACATAAAATTATAACTTGGGTTTTTACTCTTACTCCGATGTATATAAAGCACTGTATATTCAGTACTTTCCCAAGTTCTTTGAAAAAAACACATCCTAAATTCGGGGGTGGGGGGGGGGTTATAGAAACCACGACCTATGCATTGCTAGAGCAGATGTCTAACCGCTTGAACACAGAGCTAGCCCGATGGCTAGAGACGGTTCAAATCCTTTGCAGCGGGTACCGCAAACAAACACAAATTAATGACTATTAAAACAATTTTGTTTAATGTTGTGTTTTAACCTGGGCCCTATTTCATAGAGCAGCTTAAGCAGAAAATATTGCTTAATATAATTATGCTTAACAAAAATGAGCAGTCATGCAGTCAAAGATGAAAACACGTTTCATGGTGTTTCGGGTTGTAACCGTATTCTGATATTAAAGCATGTTTTGCTTTGCTACTTTTGTGCTATAAGCAGCTCTATGAAAATACACTCTCCGCCAACGGATCTTAATACTAGAAGGCTTGACACATCGACTCTACAATTTTCCCCATTCTGGAGGGTTCCTTATCATGGTATTACCAATGTCCCATTTTAGGTATTTTACAACGCCTTGCCGGACGCCCTATCTGGGGCAGAGCTCGCCCGGGCTCCTGCCAAAGATGTTGACCATGAAGGTGTGTTGCGCTTCGGTATCATACCCGAACGCTCCCGGTGGAATAAACTCATCACGATCGACGAGGTTAGCGGAGTCATCAGTATGTCCAACAGAAGATCAAGGGAAGTGCGGAACAAGATAGTAACTGACATAACGGTGTATGTCACAGGTAAGCATCTATGGTGTACAAAAAAGGCACCAATTAAAACGGTAAAATCGAATGACATTGTTGTCCAACAAGAACTCGTCGGTACCTTCCGTTATTAGTCCCCGTTGAACGGAAGATAAAACAACAATCGCAATTCAAACCGGACAGCAATTAGACATGCACGGAACACTAACCTGTCAGCCAATATAGCCAAAACATTCTGTGAACTTTCTTGATCGGCACGTTCTTATTTACAGACCTAGTGGTCAAAGTCAAAATTCATCCAAAGTTTAATTGGTAAGAGGTTACAAGAAACTAGTTGGTGAGATTATGGTGACGTACTACAATATTTTAGCGAAAGTTTGAATATTTGTCGTTGCCGTCTTGTATTAAGAGAGAGCTTAAACTTGTTCTCCTTTACGCACACTGAGTTTATAACCAGCCGGGTACAGTTCACAGCGGAAGAGATTTTTCTGAAGTTGATAATAATTTCGTACGTCGTATTTTGATATCACCAATCGTTAAGGTTGCCCCTGCGCGGACAGCAGGGCATTTTTATGAAGCTGTCATGGCACGCAGAAAAATTGCTTCGGATAAAGTCTTTTGAAATATTCATTTTTGCCAAGTCCAAATCCTGTGAAAAGTAACCTACTGGGCATGTGTACTTCTATCTGTACAGCTTGATTGACCCATAAGTTCATATTTCTGAAAACAAAGATGGCGTGTGCGTGATGGATTAGATCTCCTACAACTGTCAAAATACATGTGATATCCACACGCACAGGTGATATATCTATCCGTTTATTTACTCAGATGGTATCCATGGAGCTCAAGCAAGTTGTCGTCTAGAGTTGACACCGATATCAATTGAGATGATGGCAAACGGTGTCAGCGTCAATGTCCTGAATGTCACCGAGGACAACTTCCTACGGTCGTCTAGACTCAATGCACTGCGAGACGCTCTGGCTCATACGCTGAACTCACACGCAAATCAACTGGTCATTTTTAATCTGCAAGAGGTATGTGATTCTCCCTGACACTGACTTCTTGTAGGCTACACATTTTCGAGCAGAATTGATGTTTACTTCTCTGTAAAACGTCAAAGTCGTTGGAGTGGACAGTTTAATTGGAACGGTTTATTTTTGCATTGTCATTTCAACATATTAAAATTCAGCATTGTAAAAGAAATGATCGTGTTCAGATGTTTCTCTTTGTTCGTTTTAAGGTATGATAAAAATCGTTTGATGCATTCTCAATAAAATGTAAGATTTTATGTTTCTGTTGTATTGAACTGTGTACAAATTGTTCCTGCACCGAGGAAGACGGGGCTGTGTGGCTCTTCTGTAAAAAAACAAATACACCAATAAATAAATAGTGTCATGGTCTACATCGTGTCTTGTAGGTAGCACGCGACGGCTACCCACTTCTAAACGTCTCGTTCTCGGCACGTGACTTAGACAACAAGTTCTTCTCGCGGGAACACATCTTAAGCACAATATACTTCGAAAGGAGGAGGATAGAAGCAATGAGTGGACTCCCAATTCTCCCTGCTGAAGATGACGTGTGCGTCTTGGAGACATGTAATGATCTGCAAAGATGCGTGCCCAAAAAGGTAACGCCCGTCGGAGCTGTTGACTCCGATTGCTCAATATATAAGCAATGGTCTGTAAGCAAAAACATTTGGAGTGGACTACGACCCGACCACTTTTGTCTGATTTCATGAAAACAAAACCTGAATTAAGTCACACATTCTCAATGTTTAATGTGTCGGGTCAGACTGTCAGACTGATATATACATGTACGCTCTTGGTCTCGCACTGTATGCACACAGGTCGTAAAAGTCGGACAAACCTTTCTACTTCTAAATTGGGTTTAAACTAATGAGGTTATTCAAAACGTTAGCTTCTATGTCTTAGACTATGACCCGAACGAACGGCTTCGTCTGTGGCTTTGGCTAGGTTAATACTTCAACCTTACCAACGGCCAAGGACCAACGCTATGTGTGCTCAATTCGCACACTAACTCTTTGAAGCACCCCGTGAAGCTTAGAAGTTTGTGTAGAAATGTTGAACCCCACATCAAATGTTATCCAATGAAAATGGCTTGGATGCTGTTTGAAAAAAGAATGTAGTGTCAGTACAATTTTATGAGTGCTCCAATGCAAGGTTATGACAGTGCCCGTCTGTATTTCAAAGCTATTTCTTCTCAACAGAATCTGACCCAGATATCATCTGTTCTGGCCCATTCTACGGGAGATCTCATAACCTTCCGCGGCGTTCATCCTGCTGTGGAGAAGTCCTGCGAATGCCCCAATATTTACAGTATCAATAACTGTTCGGAATTCGTGAATTATTGCGAGTCGCAACCATGTATGAACGGCGGGACCTGTGAAGCAACTGACGGGGGATATACTTGCGTCTGCCCAACAAACTTTGCCGGTAACTACCAATTTAATTTTTTTCACGTATTTTTTTAATGAGAAGTAATTTTTAAAAAATAAAAGGTTATATTTATTTTAGCCAGAATTTAAAATATTTAACTAATTGAAACGAAACCTTGCACAAGAAACCGTTTAATTAACTGTATAGTTTTAACTTCTTGTGGTAATGGAATCTTAAAGCAACATGGAACTTTAAATCCGCAGTAATCCATCTGTAAAGCCCCCCTCCCCTCCTCCCAAGTAATCCCTTAATCCTTCAAAGTATTCGAAGTAGTTTTTAGCTTAATAGATTCAGTTCTGTGAATGCCAAAAGTTAAACATGACTGGCATGGATTGGGGCTTAATATAATTTTTTATGTAATTCTAAGGTTTGATCATTGAACAATTGACCATGCTAGGAGATTCGTATGATTGCAGAAAGGGTTATGCAAAGCTCTAATACACTTGCCCAGAACAAAGACATTTACAAAATAGGAAGACGGCAAAATAACCTTAGCTTGTAAGGCCACCAGCACTTTAACATGGATGTCTCCAGCTTCTAATCCCATTCTAGCCGATTTTTCTTCGTTCACCCCCAAATTAAAGTGTAAGTATACCAGTGAGTGTTGTAGTACTCGGACTCGGAACTTTTACTCAAGTACTACTCGAGTACTGTTTTACTCCTCGTTCTAGTACTTGGCTAGCAAAATAGTCATACTCGATGGCCCACCACACTATTACTCTGCAGTACTTGATAGTCAACTAAAATGTACTCGACTACAACACCGATAATTACCCAGTCAGTTTTCCTTCTTCCGATTCATATGAGTTATGGTTTTTAAAAGATGCCAAACTGATTTTGATCAGGTGACAACTGCCAAGTGGATTTCAGCGAAGGGCATTGTTTTGAAGACGCGTGTAAACATGGAGGACAGTGCCTCAATTTAACCCAGGGAGGCTTTGTCTGTCAATGCATGCCGGGACATGATGGTCCACAGTGTGAGATGACGTCACGGTTCTTCCCTTCCGGGTCATACATGACCTTTCCGAGTCTTCACCAGCGATCCATGATGAGAATTTCTCTCAAGTGAGTCGAAAATTGACGAAACATCTTATTGTTAAAATTTGTCATGTTTTACTCTAGTGAAGTTTGCGAAGACACCATCCGCACAACCGTTGGTCTCTCTCTCTCTCTATGTTGTGGTGGTTCTAAAAAGTGCCCGGGGTTAAAAATTCGACGTTTCGATCAGTATGCTCTGCATCGTCTTGAGAGCTTACTGATCGAAACGTCGAATTTTTAAACCCCGGTACTTTTCAGAACCACCACAAATCATAGAGAGAGGTTTGTGTTCACGGTATTTCTGCAAACCTCACTAGATTGTACTACCACATTGCAAAGTATTTTTTTTTTACAATATGATGCAATTTTTACAACTAGACGCAATAACAGCTTACAGCTTGTAAGCTTCAACTTGCGTCACAGAGCTTCAGTTACTCACGCTTTAGAATATAACTTGTATGAGAAAAGTACAACGAAATGTTATTTAATTGTGCTCTGCTGTCGATTGGTTGAAAGTTTCGCATGATTGAATTGCGTACAACAGAGTGCATACGAACAAAAACTGCAAGGCATGTGCACAGTCTGTTTGAATTCACAATAGTGTCAGCCTACTTGTCCGACTTATTTATTGTGAGTGTTTTGTCAGGAGTTAATAGAATATGCCCACAAGCAGTGTCAACGTTCTTTTTAAAAGAAATCCTGAGGACCTGACGATCACTTGGTGTATGTTTAGTATTCCAAAGGAAAACAACGAAACGATTAACGATTCTACGAACAGATTTACTGGATCATCCCAATGAACTGAAAACGGGGTTAAAGAGATTTTTCGTTGCGTTTTCCAAAATTAGAGGAGCGACAGTTTTGGAAAGCATCTCGTTTTAAACCAATAGACTGTTTATTAAATGTTTATAAATGATGACAAAATATTCCGATAGTGCGCATGAAAACCTCGGTTAAAAAACGCTCGATGTGTTCGAAAAGTGAAAGCACGGAAGCTTTACTACATCAAGAAACAGTTTTAGCAAGTAAATTATTCTGATGAATGTTGAAGTGATTACAGAATTGAATCTGTCTGATAGGCTAAACTACTTCATTAGCTGGGTCGTTTGGTAATCTCTCTTAAAATTCATGGCAATGAAAACCTTACAATTGGTTACGGCAGCTTTCGACAGTATAAAGCATTTTGAGAATCATTTCACATCGAAATAATGTGGTTATGGAAAAAGATATAAGTCCTTATCCCTCAAGATTTGAATCTGAGAAACGTTACTGTCAGATACCTTTCTCAGACTGTGTATTCCAATCACGGATTGTCTTCCTGCGTGGACGTACCGCTCCGGATTTTCGGCGATAGGCCTATATCAAACACGCTACCACCTTTTGAAATGCTGTTTTCACAGGTTGGTTTTGTTGTATACATCTACATTTATATAGGGTTAAGACAATCGAACAGCTCCAAAAACCCTAAGGTATCCCTTTAAATGACTTTTTGTTCATCCTGTTCAGCTTTTCAACCGAAGTGACGGACGGGCTGCTGCTGTATGTATCGAGATACAGTCAAGTGAACGATTTATTGGCCATAGAAATCATCGACACGCAGATCGCATTCTCCTTTGCCGTTGGTAAGATGACCATGCGTGTCATGGTGGGCACTCCCGGGGGAGTCAGCGACCTCAAATGGCATGTTGTTGAACTCATCTATCGGGACAAGGTAAAAACCAACTTGTAAACTTTTTGTCGGCTCACTACGGGATGGACCTTGATGGGTCAATTGGGTGAGGTCAAACAACTGAGTGATTTGTTTTAGTGGAAAATACCCAGTAGTCTCATAATTCTTGCTTTATAGCTTCACCTTGGAAATGAATGTCCTTCTGATTCAGCACGGGTGTAAATCTCGGGGAGGCGTAAGTCATCCTTCTACACATAGGATCGT
>CM021540.1:10454066-10466009 GCA_010994315.2 Pisaster ochraceus | reverse complement strand
TACAAATCTGTGCGATTCGATTGTTTCATCACCGTTTTACCTCGGAGATGGCGGCTGGATGACGTTAATACATAAGGTCTATGGGGTTTGAACCCGTGGATTATTACTGTGTTGATGATCTACCAGCTAAGCTATGTACACTTTAGCCCTAATGTTGGCAATCTTCCTATTTTTGTGTTCGGGGTTTGCCAGTCAGAGGCCATTCAACCTGTAACTACCGAATAGCCAGGGATCATACGCCAAATTTATGATACAATCTGGGAAGTGGCAGGAAAGGTATCACCTTAAGGGGATGTGACTTTTTTTTTCAAATATCAAACAATAAACCACAAGGGAAACTGACAGGGATTGTATATATTCAAATTTGAGGGAAACAAAGAAAAACACTACTATCATATATGGCAAAACTATAAAAAAAATTAAAAAATAGAGGATTCTATCTTACTTTGAGCTTCCTGTGACTGTATTAACCACTGCTCTAAGGATGTTTGGTGGTTTGATTAATTCCTTCAGAACATTGGATTCTGTCGCTAGTGGGAAACCACTGTCAAGCATCTCTTCCAAAAGCTAGTAATAAAAACAAAAACAAAGGGTGTCAAATATAAGCAAAACACAAAACAGGGATCTCATTGACTGAGAAGGATTTATAGCAAGTTATTCAAGACAACCCAGCAAGATGTCTTTGGCTGAATGGGCTGATACAAGAAATGTATTGGTCTTGTTGTGAAATACTTTACTGACCAAACTCAAGTTTGCTTACCTCATAAACAACTACATAGTTCTCTTTAATTGCTGTCTCTGTACATTCTCCAAAGTATTCAGCAAAGGTATCAAAGATCCTATGAAGAAACTCAATGACAAACAGTGGGGGAACTGCAAGACAATATCATTCATTATATTTTGAGTCATTTGGTGTGACAATCAACGCACTGCCAATCCAACCACAGAACATGGTTGGTTCTTACATACAGTAGAACCAATAATACCAATTCAGGCAAACCAAAGTTTACAAAATGAGTTACAACCAGGTTGACTTAAATGGAATTGTTAAAAACAGTTACCAACGAGGCCTCATTAATGAATACTAAAACATTCCATCATGCATGTCATGAATAAATATTCACCATCAACTGTTTGGTGCATCGATGATGCGGTGATCACGTACATGTAAGTGGTGAAATGTTTGTCTGACATCCTGGTATTTTTAGCAAAAGTGACGTCATTAGTGTTAAGTGCTATTTACAGGGTGGATTTCGTACGCATAGTAATAAGTCCAATTGTCAAAAAACAAAACTGTTTGAAAGAGTGTTTCCTTGCTGTATGGTTAAAACTGTGTTAGATGTACTTGTGTACTTGAAACAAACCTTCATTCTGCACAACACCAACAAAGAAGAGTTGACTTCTATAAATACTGATGAGATAATGATGTGGGGTGGCTATCACTGGTGGAACATCGTCATGGCAACTGACCTAATTTATGAGAGAAATGATTGACATCATGAAAGGGCACCAAGCTCAAGCAATGAGCTATGCACATAATGAAAATAAACAGTTCCAAACACAAACACAGCTAATGGTAGCTCGGTATGTTTCCTTTTACCACCACATTATCAAGGTTGGGAAAGAGGTGCTAGCTTGCACCCATCAATCATTTGTTTGTTGGAAATTTTTTTCATAGTGCTGTGTACTATTTCACAAAAATGACTGATTTAAAAAGATGTTTTGTTTATAACTCCACACATAACTTTTATGTAACAGCCCTGTCCAATGATGCTCTTCTGATCTAGGACTATGTATATTCCCAGCACAAAGAACAATATCTACCACGGTTGGGATGTTTACAAACTCTGGTTTTTATTAAGGCAGAGGGAGATCAAAATGTTACCTTATTCTGGGCTTCAAAAAAGTAGTCACATACTGAGCGGCTGATGACACTTTTCCAATGTTTTTCCATAAAAATATCCCTGAAATAAACCAGCAACAAATCAAAAAGAAACAACCACAACACAAAGAGTTTTTTTTGCTACATGTAGGTCATCTCCTTGTGGAAGCAGCCGCAAGCTCTAGTTTTCACCAACATTATCCCAAACCTAACTGACTAACAGATGCCAATATCTATCAATTGTTTTGTTAAAAATATGGTTACAACTCAATCAGTATTGCTAATAAGCTTTTCACTGTCAGCAAATTAAATTAAATATGAAATTTTGATTCTTTATTTGATAACTATCACAGGTTATTCCAAGAATTATTGGCTAAAATTTAATCCAAATGGATAAATGAACGTTGTCAACAAAGAGGATTTGATAATTATTTGTGCTGCAAACTTTAAGAGTGGCAGATACATACATGACTTAAAGCCAACCATTCGTTGATGAAAGGGACAAAAAGCGCTCAGTTCCATCAGCAAGTTTTATGATGGTAAGTGGTCTACAGTAAGATTTTCAGTTCTGACTATCTATATTGCAGGGCCTTTATCGCACGGCCACGACCCTGCCGGTTTTAAACGGCCGTTTAAGAACTCGTCGCCACTCTTTTATTCCCTTAATAGTTAATGACTTTCTACTTTCAACATCGTTTCCAATAATGCTTCAAACTCTTTCACACCCACTCATACGTACACAATTCTTACATGTAATGTGGGGGAAAATGTCATGGCTTGGGTTTGCTTTGCAATCATTCCTACATTACATGTAGTTGGGTAGGTTTGGCCATTTTGATTTGGTAGGCCTAGTTCACAGAAGTAGGATACAATTTACTACAAATCTTTTTTTGAAATACGTGTTGCCCTGCCAAGAACTATTTTTGTTGGCTTTTGAATACATCATATCTGTTTGAATTGGTGTTAACTTCAGGTAGTGTTGCATTTTTAAAGGTATTGGTTTGTTTTGAATGTTTTTCAATTCAATGTGTGCAGTTTTGGTTTGATCTGGTCTTTTTAACCCTTCATGTCGGATAAGATGTATGCACACCAAAGTTTTCAAAACAGGCTTATGGCAAACTTTATAAATGCCGGGAACAACTTCAGGGAATCGTTTTTGGGGGCATCCAGTTGGACTGCTAGCACATGTTTCACCCAGACATTCCATTGTGTAAGGCATGCACCTGTGTTTCCACTATATAAAGAGAGACAGAAGGTACTGGAATTCAAGCTCGAAATCTCCCTTTTTGAAAAAAAGGCAACCATTTGTTTAACCTTGGTTCAAACAATTATACATTTTGGGGGGTCTTTTTCAACAAAATTTCCATTTTGGGTTGTGAAGAGGAGTGGTGCCGGTTAAAGAAATTTGGGCCCTGTGAACCAGTGACTAAAAAGTATGACTGTTGTACTTGCTGGGAAGTTTAACATCCGGAATTAATTTCATTGTAAATGTAATGTTCAACATTTTCAAATTATTATAAAATGTAGCTCTAATTAGTTTAGCCATTGGAAAAATGCTCCACATCGTGGGTACATGCTCACATTCAAAGACTTTGTCAACAAATTTGTTCAGACAAACAATGCATTATTTTTTTTTCAAAGTGGAAAGTAATAATACTTCAACAACAACAAAAGGAAGGACACCTTGTACAGGTTGGTGAACATATATTTTGATGATAGAGTTATGCTTCCCAGGCATGCCAGGTATCTTAAAGTCAAGTTTTAATAATAAGGAAAGAAGAATATTCTTCATTTGGGGAATTAAAAAAACAAAAAGCATCATGACTCCATTGCACTAGACATGCCGTTTTGAGGGCAGTAAACAACCAACGTGGACCACTCCACTATAAACCCGTCATGTTCGAAATTCCAGTAATTTAACATTATATAAAATTTGTGCGAGTCGTTTCTGCATCAAAAAGAGGCCACAAAAAGGGGGCACTACTTGATTTACCAGTCAGGGAATTATCCTTTCAACATAAATTTATCTTTACCGGTAAAAAATCCAACTTGACATAATTATAAAATACTATTTTTATTATTACTCACATTAAAAATTTAAATTACTAAATCATAAATGATGGATACATGTCATGTGGATAATCAGTAGGCAATGGTAGGCTAATAAGTAATAACCTTTTCTTTTTCAGATTAGTCTGTGTAATGTAAGTTGCTCCTGAGAATTTGTATTTATTTATTTATTTATTTATTTATTTATTATTATTTTATTTTATTTTTATTTTTTGGGGGGGAATAAAACCTGACATTCATCAATGGTTCGAGACTCCGAGTTTCAAAGAAAAGTCAATGTGTTGTTCAGTGCTGGCAAAATATACACTGCCAACATTAAAAATCATGAATGAAAATTCCAACATCCATGACAATAGACATCCAGACATCGGATTCTATTCTCCATTCCATTTAATTTATTAATAATTAATATTTATTTAATAATAACATTTCATATAAATATTGTTCACTTACCCAGAAGGATTTATCATAAATAAGCTGTGGATCATCTTGTTTTGTTGTTGTTGTTGTTGGGTTTTTTCTTTTCAATTATTTGCAAAATATCTGAAGTGTGAATTTGTGACTCTGTAGTCTAAAGAACGTTAACGTTTATACACCATACACGTCTAGCTCTGCTGCCCACCAAATCAGAAATCATGCAAATCGATGCTGGGTCAAGAAAGGTCAAATAGTGAACCTCGTACGCGTAAAAAGTTGAAAATTTAAAATGAAATTAATGATATAGGTAGATTTATGGCTATTCCTAATAACAGACGAATAAGGCAAACGAAATTTCCTGCAACAATGATATAATCACTGCAATTTCACCCCCTCCCCCCCAAAAAAAGCCATATAAAATAATTAATGCAACGCTTTCGACAATGGAGGGCGCTGTCCTTCACCGGTGCAGTTAATTCGTGAAAGTCACGAAGATGGCGACATCCGGAGGGGCCGGAGTCGACTGGATTGCTGTCCAAAAATCTCTCGTTTCTGCATCTCAGGCAGGTTTCCGCAGTGGAGATGTATCCTTACTCGTAGATGCAATATTAGAGAGGTAAACTAAACCATTTTAAAAACATTTTTTATTACGCTTGCGTGTTACAATTTGCAAGCGAGTTATGAAGAATATGGGCTGGGCGGTTCGGAATTTTGTCATGATCATGTTTGTTTGTGAATGTTTGTGCAGACCAGGAACTTGGATGGAACTTGTAAGTTGTATGTACTGTTACTAACACTAAACAGTAACAAACACTTATTATTACACTTACAGTCGTTTCCTAGTTCTGGATCGCTCACTTGTTTTGTTTGTAATATTATAAATAAAAGTATGACAATAATTAATAAATAAACAGGATAAAGATATCACTCAAAACTGCTAGTTTTTTAGTACATGAATCGGTTGCATTTAAAACAGGAAAAGCCGACAACTGACAATGCCTGACGACGACTGCCAACAACAAATTTAAAATGCACTTTAAAGCAACAGTTGAGCATAAATAAACCATCAAATGTATGTGGGAGAGTCATGTATCTATATCACCTTCAATCTGTTGAAAAAGTTGTATATTGTAAAATTACTAAAAAAAGTTTTTTTTTTAAACCCGAATTACTAACAACCAGTAGTATTTGCCAGAGGTCAAAATAAATTGTTGCAAAAGCTCAAAAGTAATTATTGCATAATCATTTCCTGTTCTCAAAATCATTTTGCTTAAAATCGTTTTGAAAGCTGCAATAAATTAATGCGAGAGATCGAAATACATGAAACTTGCGCGGCTGAGGCATGAAATTGACACGAACTACACAGTTTGTATTTGTATGTGCTGCCAGTTGTTCGAACCGTGTGGCTCAACTACACGAACGTTGGCATATGCCCCTCTGAGTTTTGTCCTGTCCCTTTTCTCGAGAACTCCCCTGGTCACTTGAGCTGATATCACAACTTCATCAACACTATTGAAATTAATATTCCCACAAACCGCTGGTTTCAGACATTTTGATCTGCTTACTTTTCGTTTCAGAGATGCCTTTTTGCATGTTATAATACATGTTTGTGTGGGGTTAGAAAAAAAACAAGTTCGCAGACTGGCGTCACAGTGTTGTTTTGATTCCTGGGCTCTTTAGGGCTTTTCGTGAAACTCAGCGTTTTTGTCCAGCACAAACTGATCAAAATATTTTGTTTAATATTATGACACAATGAGTTCTACTCATTTATATGTAATCTTTACGCACTCATTTACCCTTCTACAACAACAAAAACAACAATTTTAATTTCGTTCAAGTTGATCTAATGATTTAAGCTTGAGCCAGAATGAACAACAAACAAAAGGAAGGAATTGGAGAAGTTGAAAGCGGCCTTAACAGAGCGATTTTTTCTGAGAATGGTCGGAGAATAGGCTAGGCTTAAGCCCTCCTGCCCGCCACACTGGTTTGAAGTAGTTTTCCCGGTAGTTTGGGGGTAGTTTTCCGATGTTTCCGGTATTTTCTGGTTGTTCTAGTATTGGTATTAAACACTTGTTTAATTTGCATGTTTGCAGACCCATTAATGGGGGTGCTGTACTCCTCTTTTTTAAAAGTTTTGACCTTGACAGTCTTACAAGTGTCGTACTAGCATCCCAGGCAAAAGTTTGTGTACACACTCTGGTTTGGCTTTTTTCCACACCTATCAGTATCAGCCTAGATGCTCAAAACATTTTTCAAAAATGAAGAAAAAGAAATGAAAAATAGCTTTAAAAATTGCTAGACGTAATCAGCCTGGATTTAATTGTACTTGTACGATCATTTTCTGTGCTCAAAATCTTCTTTTTTTTGGTCAACAATCATGCAAACGAAACATTCGATAATAATTTTCAGACTGAAGTTAGGTTATTTGGTGAGGTCAAACAATCATGGCGTGTCACTTCGATTCTTTGCATTTTTTCTTGGATGTGGATTGTGTACAGCAATATGATCAACAACTGTTTTGTTACAAATAAATAGCTTTTGAGGGGTTGAACAAAGAAAAATTGACCAGTGCAGGACTTGAACCTGTTACCTCTGGATTAGTGTGCCGGTGCTGTTTAGCCCTAATGTTCTCCCTATTTTGTCAGTATCTTTGTTCGGGGTGCCAATAGTCTGATAGTTGTCTATGTTTTAATAGTTTTAAAAATTGCATCATGAATGGAGATATTTGTTTATGACATCTGCTCCTGAATGCATGAATTGTGAGTAGTTTGAATCCCTCCTGAGTACATGTAGTCACTTTAAAAAAAAAAATTCACAGAACTCGGAAACACTGAGTATTCAGAGTTTTTGAAACATCAGTGTAGTGTAAACTCAAAGTAATAAGTTTTAACTGGTTATGTAAAAACTTGTGTAAAAACTGACTTGTTTGTGTGTTTATCCTCACAGCCCAATCATGTACATGTACATGTACGGTGTCCCCTTTGGGTAGTTGGTCAGTTTGGGTTCTTATTTTAAAATATAAATTAATCAATTAAATTTGTTTTAAACCTGTGGATATTTTCTTTTTTAGTCGTGAAGACATCCTCAGCCATGATGACAAATATGAGAATTTCTACTCATGCTTTGTTGCATTATCCGCCCACTACATCACGGAACACTCAACACTATGTAAGTCAAATGGAAACCTGGAATGTTATCATTTAACAGAAGACTGAAAGGCAACATAGTCTGTTGTCTTGAAGCAAATTTCCCATTCAGAATTTATCACTTTACAAAAATCTGTGTTGGTGGATCACAGATTATGCATAATGTGTTGAGAATTTCTGAATTACAAGACATTTCCTGTGCTAACACAACTACACCATACTATGAGGAGTCTAAAACTGCCTTGCCGTCTTCAGATTGTACAGTGACATTTCATTAATTTCATTATTAAATGCAAGAGAAGTCCCCAGTACTGTAAGGATTGAAGATTTTCACACTATGGAAGACTTTCTAGCCTTGATATTTCTAAATGCATCACATTCGGCTCTGCATGACATTGAGGTAGTCATGTACTATAAATCTTTAATTTAAAAAAGAAAACATGGATTTGACTTTTTTGCAATCGCAAAATTTCTTCTGCTTTGATTATTGAGGAACAGTTCATAATAAAAAAGGACATTGTCTCATACCATTTGCTTCTCTTCACTCTTGTTTATTGTCAACTGAAAAGTTTCATTCAGTCATCCTTTCTCTACATTGTAATTTTCTCTTAAACTTCAATTCAACTTTAACTAATTTTCCAAAGTACTGTATCACGTAACAACTACAATTTAATGGAGGAATAAAAAATAGAGAATTTGTAATGTAGCTGAAGTAAAATGTTAAAAAGGGTGATACTGGGAAAAGCTCGCAAAGAAGCACATCTTGTAAGAGTAAAGGCTTCTGTGCATGCATATGAATTGTGCCAAGAAGTATTTTTTAAAAGTTATCATAAGGTTATGAGATGACACCCTCCCTAAGCCTAAGTCTCCTGATGATTAGCTCCAATTTGAAACCTCACTTCTTACAAAATTCACATTTCCATCTGAAATATTGTTTAAGGCGAGGAAATAGTACCATCAAATTTCCTATTTTGATTGCTGCAATTGAAACAAGCCAGATATTCATAAAAAACCTACAAAACATAAATTGTTTTTCAATGACCTAGCTAAAATGGTCCATCGGATTTGATGAAGTTTCACCAGTTGGTTGCATGGTGTGTTTAGTGAAAATCAGAGGCAGGGAAGTAATTCACTCCTTATACTTTCCCTTAATCTTTCCTGCTTTTGTAATCCTCATGGTCCGTATTTTCAGTGTCTTTTCCATGTATCAATGTTAGTTATTTTAAAAGAGTTTGAATAATTTGTTTTGACCAGTATCCAAGTCCATCGTGGGTCGAGTAGTGTCAGCATGCCATATTCTGATGGATCTTTGTCTACAGCGGATGCTCAAATACAAACTAGCATGCTCCGTTTCACAGGTAACTCCATCAAGATGTGTAGTTTTACAAAAATACCTCTATTGATAGTTTATATTTGTACCACGCTTAATACTATGTTTCTAAGCGCAATCATAGACTTACTTGAATCATTAAATTTGAATGATATGTTGATTTCTGTTAGGCCTACCGTCATGACCGTAAGGCCTTCCAAGGATATAGTTGTCAGATCATTTTGAAAAGCTTCTTTAAAATTTCAATGACTTTACACTACAATGGTACATGTTGATGGGTGAGCTCCTCTTATTAAATGTTGTAACTGACATTAATGCTAATGGACTGTGAAGGATTAACTTTAAAATGATACATTCTGTATAAAGTGAAATTTTTGAAAAATGTGAAAAATATTTATTTCAGCGCAATCTGATGTCACTTGTAGAGGGACTATGTACAGGATCTGGGCAGCTACAACGATCAAGTATTGTCACATTGACTGCTATGCTAAAAGCTGCACAGATGCCTGCATCAACGACTGTAATTCAAGACCAAGGTAAGTCCTCATCATTATACAAGGTCATAGGTCATAGGCATTTTTAGACAGTGGTATGCATTTGTCAGTCTTTGAAAGGTTTTTTTTCTTCTCTGAACTGAAGTTTTGGTTTTGCCATCTTTCCTGTAGTACCCCATGGGGAGGTCGATACACACATTGTATGTCACAACATTAATGTTAACAAATGTCTGAAAGGAACTGCATGGATAATTCTCAAATGTCCCTTCCAAACTCCGACTGATTGTTTGCTTCCTTTTTCTGAAGGATTTAACTATGTAAAAGCAGTTCTTGTTTTCAACTGAAGAAACAAAATGAGTCCTCAGTAGGCCTATATGATAAACCTATTTGCACCATTAGTACAGACGCCCAAAACTAGGCTGTCGAGGTTATTAAAGGTTCCTTTTGCTAAGAAGGCATGCTGTTTCACAAGTTTTGCTGTAGTTGGTTCAATTGTAAACTATGTAACCTGTAACTTGTATTCTGTCACATCACATACGGAATAACCACAGAGCCTAGACTTTCTGCAGGCCTGATTTGTACACATCTCAATCTGTCAATGGAAGAAAACATTAATCTTATATTTTGTGGAGGTTGCATCGTCTTCTGATTTTTATTGACTTTTGATATGAAGAAAGGGGGCACCTCTGAAAACTTGTTGAGCTGGGTTTTTTTTAACTTAAATTTATGTGAATTATGACACAAATTGTAAGATTTCCCATGTGACCAGTGCAGTATCTTGCCTTCCAGAAAGGCCTTAGAGTGTACAAGGTTTCTCTGTTTGAGTGCTCAAAGATATTTGAATGTGGTACATCTTTCTTATACCTGCAGATCCAGAGAAGTCAACATCAACTACACTGGTAAAAGTTAGTGAAACAAGGCCAATATCACAAGCAGATTTCCTAACGCAGTTGATGTCAGCTTTCAGTGAGTCTGCACCACATTACAGTGCCTCAACAACAACAAAGACAGACAAGGTTAGAACTTATCTGCTTTTGTTTGCACACTTACTGTGGCCAAATCTAATGAAGTAAATTTGAGGTATATCTGAGATTGGTAGATTCTGTTTTGTATGGCCATGCAACCATCTCTGGCACTGGGCCAGGTCGTCCAATTTTGGGTGTACACATTTCTCAGGATATTGCCTGATACATGAATTTTCTTTGCCAAACTGCCTTAGGGTGGTAATTTCTCACTGTCTGGAATAAATATTGTTTTCGTTTAACTAATGAACAGTTCCTTAGTATCTGCATTTTTATAATCATATACATGGACATGAATTTAAAGTTGTGAAAGACTAAATGACTGTCCCAAGCTTGGAGGTTATATCCCCTTTTGGGATCCATGTTTTCTTAATCAGGCCTCCAAGTAAAACCTAGAAAACCTACATGTTTTCATAATGTGAACTTTCCCCAAAAAATAAATCAACCTGTAATAAGCATGTAAAAACTTCTACTCTCTTTCTGCACTATGGAACTCACTACCCATTTTCCACCATCTTACAATCTATTCCAGTTTAGGGGAAAATGTGAACAAATATCTTCTCTTCATGTAAATGTTGTACATTTTCCTTTTAGACCTCACCATGAGTGCCCCCCTGGTCTTGTTCTGGGCAATGTTTCAATAAAGACAAGGGCAAATATGTAATGTTAAATCTTCTCCTGTAACACATGTTAAGCTTTCTCTTGGCTTGATCAAAAAGTTATTTTTAAGGTATGTAATATTTTCTCTTTGTTTTTAAAGTCTGAAGATAAACCAACTGCAACAAAGACTGACCCCAGCACTGACATGAAGGCTTACTTTGCTGCACGAAACATAGACAATCTTCACGCATTGCATGGAGCAGATATCTTACTTGATGTGTGTCTGAATTTGCCATTTTTACAACGCTACATCAACGCATTCCATGATGCGGCCAATGGATTACCCTTTGTATTGCCGAGCACAGCTGCAGATGCCTCATCCATGAAAGCAAGGTGGAGTATTCAGAACTTGGGCATTCAAATATGGAAACATCTTTTTGATCAAACTTCAGAAGAAAATGGAAGGTTTCTTAAGTTTCAAATGAAAGTTTAGAGCAAATTGTTGTGTATAACCCATGACCAGATTCACTGCATCAAATCTACAGATAATTTAAAGTTGAAAAATTATTGAAAATAACAGTTTCTTTTGTCAAACTTTATTTTTATGTTTTTACTCTTTGAATGTAACGTTTGGATATTCTCTGTTTGTAGTTTCCCCTCATTGCTGAATGACATGACCATCGTCTCCCGCGTCCTGGCCTTACCGACCCTTGAACCCATGACCCCAGGTCACATGGAGAAGCTGACCACTGTTGTGATGAGTTGTTTATTTGCTGCTGTCTCTGCCACCACCACCAATACGCTGTTGACCCTGGCGAGCAGTCAGCAGGTTCGCAGTGGACTGACTACAACCACCACGGCCACAGGTACCAAAGATGAAGAGCAAGAAAACATTGCAACACTCATCGTACAGAAAGGGGTAAGCTTAAAACATTGTGATGATATTTGTGTCATTCAGGGATGTGATTTCTCCGTTTTTAAC
>CM021540.1:10389150-10402711 GCA_010994315.2 Pisaster ochraceus | reverse complement strand
CTGTAACTAGGTAGTCTACTGTTTCCCTGTCTACTCGGAGGCGGTAGATAAAAATAACACAATTTTATCTAAACTCAGCTCTATTTTATCAAGGTCATAGATAAATAGCAGGACAAGTTCTTCTAAGAACAATTTTACTCAGCAAAGTAAATGTTATCACTTGGTGTTAATATAAACTGAAAACTCCACTATGCAAGTCTCATATCACATATAGGGATTTACTTACAAAGGTAGGTATACGAGTTGAATTTGAACTGTTAGAAACTTGTTTTGTGTTTCTACTTGACACAGCGAGTGGACGCAGCAGTGCATATGGTGATGGTGTTCATGAACCGATAGCAACACGTCCAGACAGTGCTGAGAGCAGTGGGGGTCATCCTAGTAACTCATTAGGCAATCCTATAGATGGTGTGGACATGCCTGATGGGGAGACAGAAACAGAACGAGACCATGTACATCGGATGCATACTCTACGACTACTCTTGCTCAATCGTCTACTACAGTATCTGCCTGAACTCCGAGATGTGGGTGGGGTTAGAGCTATTCCATTTATGCAGGTGGGTGTCTTTTCTCTAACCTTTCTCTTGACTTTAAATCCCTCTATTTGATAGTTTATGTGATACACCGTGCTAGCTTGCAATTTTTCACATAGACCGTGCAAATCTTACGTGTATTCAAACATTTCTGGGACCACTTTGCTCCCTCAAACATTGCTGTAATGCGTGAAGGAAACAAACTCGCCCACTTAAACTTGAACTGTTCAAATATGTGTGCAACTTGCACGTGCCATTATAACTACATCCTTTCAAAATTGAAAAACAAGAAGCAATTTTGCTTTTTCTCTTACTGCTCAGTTGGTAGAGCACTGGCTTGTAAACCCAGAGGTTGCAGCTTCAAATCCTGCTCCAGTCAATTTGTCTTTGTTCTCCCCAAATTCATTTATATGTGCCCAGTCTGTCTCCCTTGTGATTTATTACTCTTTCCCTTTTTGCAGAAAGAATTTTTGAAATTGTTACAAAAGTAAAACTAGAGAAATTATTTTAATTGACAGGTAATTCTAATGCTGAGTAGTGACCTGGACATTGAAGATGAGAAAGATCACATGTCCTTAGACAGTCTCCTGACCACCATGCTAGCTGAGCTCAATATGAAGCGGAATGACTTTGGTGACGTAGCTGAACGCTCGGCTTTCCATGAGGTGCAGCTCATTATCATGCGTCTACTCAGTGTCTTTATGTCACGCACAAAGTCTGGAACTAAAGCAGCTAGTGAGGTTAGTATGAAAGTTGCTCATTTATTCCACCCAGAACACCTTGCATGTACATTCTGTCTTGGGACAATAATGCTTGAAATTGTCTCAACTCCGTATGTAGAAGAATTGGCCTTGGCAATTCACAATAACACCCGCTACCCTTTCAGGTACCCTATTATTTCTTGATGGTGAAAATCAATAGACTGTTAAAGTCTCTACAACATTTGACCCGCTAATTAAAGTGCACGATTTTGTTTCCTTTGCACTTTAAAACTATGTAATTGGGGTTCCCAAAAATATTGAAATACACACAATACTTGCAGGGTCAATAACAAGTGCATTGACCAGACATGCTGGGATTCAAACTAGTACTTTGATGACTCGGCAAGCAGAGGTTGGTGGTGGGGTTTTATTATTTGTTCACAATACTCTGTTTGTTTATTTTGATACAATAATGTGCCAACTGTTTTCTTCTTGTGAGTCTGAGTGTTATTGACTATATTGATTAATTTACCTACTCCTCTATCCCAGTCTTCAACCTTGATCTCACATGCCACAGCGTCATCCTTGCTGAGCTGTGGGGCTGTAGACTACTGTCTACTCATCCTTAAGGCTCTACTGGATCACTGGAAGGAAACAGATGTAGATGAGGTAAGGAGCTAGACATTCATAAGTCCCTTGGTTTGTTTGCAAATAATTAATTATCAAATGCTTTGTCCAGTTTTCAAATCCATATTTAATGAAATGATCTATTAGCAAAATAGTAATATTAAACCTACAGGACGAATTTTGATAAATAATCAAAAGAAAATGGAACAGTAAGAAAATCCATTGATTCCTATTTATTGTTATTATTGTTAGTAGAAGTAGTTGTACGTGTTCAGGTCAGTGCCTAAACACCCAATTGTTGTTATTATTGATGCTATTATTTTCTGTAATTCTGTCGTTCTTATTTGAATTTGTTTCTGATTTGAAGCTCCCTCCGTTCAATCAGACTTGTGATGAAGTTTCTTAGAGCCTTTTCCAAATCTTGGCTCTTGCTGAGGTTGGACTTTTGAAGCACTTTTTTTGAGATATCCACATAGCAGATGTAGCTGATCATCCCGTAATGATTGATTTCTTTGTGTTTGATGATCTTGAAGGATACATCCGGAGGGAATGGCAACCTGTTGAAGCCTCATCCTACATCCTCACCACCAGACATGTCACCATTCTTCCTCCGACAATACGTCAAGGTAAACCTCTTAATCCTTGCAGTCACCTGCACCCAATTACATAGAGCTGCTCAAGTGCTAAAGTAGCTAAGCACAACAAAATTATGCTTACTTAAACAGATGCTGCACATTTAGCCAGCTATTAGTGACTTAGTGCTGGGTACATTTCGGCAAGCTTCAAAAACCCCGTAGTAGGACATGTTCAGATTGAACCTGAGAGCACACACTGTAAAGTAACCCTTAATCTTCCAAGGATTGTAAGAATAATCATTTGGGAGGCTAACCATCCTTACTGACAGCTGAGAAGCTGAATTGTGAAGGACGCTGCTGTAACGTAGTCGAGATGCAGGCATGTAAAGATGCCTGGTGGCAGTGATTTACATTGACCCATATATGATCACCATGCTCAGCCATAGATCGAAAGTGTTTGGTTTTTTCTGGAGGGAGGAAAACTGGAGAGCCTGGAGAAAAACTGTCTCGGCACAGGAGAGAGCCAATGAACAACTTGCCAATGGCCTTAGCCGGGAATTGAACTAGGCCCACAGTGGTTAGAGGCCAGTGCTTTACGCACTAGGCACCCTTGCCCTGGCTGGTTCCAGACCCCACACCACTTCATGCTTAACATCCTGAAACCAGTGCTTCATATCATATGCCTTATCCTTCAAGTTTGATTTGAAACCCCAGCTTAAACCTGTAAGTCAATACATCAAAGGGACTGTAGTCCCTCTACAAGTGTTTGTTTCACAACGTTTGTAAATCACAATGATTTTCCAAATTTATTTTGAATAAACTCTTTTGTTTTCTCTGTTTGTTTTTTAGGGTCATGCTGGAGATGTCTTTGAAGCTTATCCACAACTTCTGACTGAGATGGTCCTTCGCTTACCATACCAGGTAACTTTCAAAAAAAAAAAATTATGTACTCTTATAGCCTTGCAAAGTATCTATTTTTTGCACTTTAGTTCTACTGTACCCTGAACACAATTAAGCCTTTGGGTTGCAATGTTTGAGTTTTAATAAACTACAAATAAGAATGTTTGAGTCGTTGTACGGTAACATATAATTCTTCTGGTGCTTTGCTTTTTCTCAGTATAGTGTTTTTGTAAAAGGTACGTTAGTAATGATTTTTTTTTTTTTTACTGTTTCATTTGTAGATGAAGAAGATTTGTGATGCTACACCTAGTGTTGGTGTTCCAGTCTTTGATCAAGCCTGGTTCTACTATCTGTGTGAGGTAAAGATTAAGGCACGCTATGTGTTTCTTGTCAGAGTGAACTTGCAGTGCAGGATCAGTCCATGCATGCCATGTTGTTAAATACACAGGTCTTTGGAATATGTTTTCTATTTTTCCAATTTTTACTTCACCCTTCAAATTTGATCAAAAAAGAACTCTCACCATACATTTTCCCCTTTCACTAGGTGATTCCCCTCAATTTGAATCGGACAATCAAAACAAATTGAAATGTGTTTATCAGAACACTATGTTTGGCCTAACACAAAATGTGTTACCAGCCAAAATGCCTTGGGATGTACATGTTCTGTATATTATAGTCATTTTTATTTGAAACTTCTTAAGCTTTATTTTCCTGCATAGCAGCTTTCTGAAGCTGTTCATTTCAGACCCAAAGCTAGCAGTAGCTTCTGCTTAACCAGGGTTTTTAATATTGTTTCAGAGTTCATTTAACATTTCTTTCGTCTGTTCCAACAGTACATGATGACTCAACAGACACCATTTGTTAGAAGACAAGTCCGCAAACTCCTTCTCTTCATCTGTGGCTCAAAGGACAAATATCGCCAACTACGAGATCTCCACACATTGGAGTCTCATATGAGAGACATTAAGTACGTGCTAAAAAATTTACAACTCTAAAGATGATTGCCTAAATACTTAGTAATTCATTCATATTATATTTCATGCAAGTGACATTTAGTTTTTGTTTGAAAGGAGTGATTTAATGAAGCATTTAATTTCTTGGATCTATAAGTTTGGGCTTGCCTTTTAATACTGTGGTTCATGAACTTTGAACCTTGATATGAATTATGACCCAGTATTTTGAACCTTGATATGAACTATGACCCAGTATTTTGAACCTTGACATGAATCCAGTATTTTTAATGACCAATGTTTATTCTTTTTTTAGATCAATCTGCAGTCAGAATGGTCTTGAGCTTGATGGTAGCAGCAGTGCTCCAATCACCGTGCCCTATGATACCCTCATTACTCTGGTTAGAACACCTCACTTTATTCTCACATTTTCTATGACAATACATGTTACTATATTAATAATAATAAACACATTTATGTAGTGCTTTTTACTGGCCTTTCTAAGCGCTTAAGCCTCAAGTAACAAAAAGGTGAGTCTGTAAGAGAGATGTGATTGAGTCAGTAGAAGTAGCTTGATGGACATAAAGAGTGAGGTTGTTCCACCGTGATGGTGAGGCTGCTTGACCATTGGTAAATTGAGAATTGTATGATGATCATAAGTTGAAGGCAGACAGAACTTTTGAAGAAAATATACTCTCAAGATTTTGTATTGTCTTAACATTCTCAGTGTTGTCTTTGATTAAGAAGTGTTGTTTAATTTAATGATTATATTCTTAACAATTACAAAAGGTAGACTGTAAATTAATGCTATAGATTTGGGGTTTTTTGTGCAAGTTATAAAAAATCATGCAGTTCATCAAAAGAATTGCTTCATTCAGTGAATTATTCTGTTGACTATATTTAAATGGCAGAAACAAATTAATCTTTCATTATTGTTGTTATGTTTTAATATGTACTCTATAATGACCATCCACAACAATTAGTTTTCATTTGGAGTTTGTTTTGTTGTGTGTTATTCTTACAGATAGAGCATCTGAAAGCTTGTCAAGAGATTGCAGCGTCTCGTACTCTGAACTGGCAGAAGTTTTGCCATAAGGATGAATGTAAGAATTGTCTAGACAAGACATCAAGTTTGTCAAACCTGAAGCCAGAAAAGTTAGCTGTTTAAACCTTGGTTCATACTTCACAAGAAAGTGAATATAAAGTGGGGGAATTTCAACGTGCAAACAATCACCGTGTGTTCTTTTCTTTATTGTAGCGCAAGAAAATTTACTTCCTTTTTGTGAATTTCATGAGTTATAAACTCGGCTTTAGTTTGTACTCAAAAAACAAAAACAGACAAGCAAATGGGACCAGAAATAACCGTTATAATAGCATGTTTGCATAAAATATGTAATAATCTGAGCCAAAATTGTTGTGTTTTTCACTCAACTTTGGTGGTATTGCATATGTGTACTTCGTTGTTAATAGTTGTTTCAATGTGGAGAACAAGTAAATGTAATGTAATGGAACCTAAATTCAGTCTAATGTAAAATTCTTATCAAAATGAAATCACATCAACAGATCATTAAAGATCTAGAATTGACTCTGATGAGGCCCACTCAGATTATTTCCTTCAAGATGAAGAGCTCGATGAAATCAATTACTATAATATTGTTGTGAATATTTTCTTCTTCAGCTGTTTTATCCAGCCTCCAGCAAGCGAGTTTCTTCCTTGATGAAGGAGTCTCACCGCTCTTACTTCAGCTTTTGACATGCGCCCTCTGTGGCTCAAAATCCTCATCCTCCAAGCACAAGAAAGACAAGGACAAAAACAAAGAAAAAAGTACGCATAATTTTCATCACTGTGGTGAAATGTTTCATTCATTTCTAGTTTTGTCTATTTACAGTAATTATGATTATTCTAGTTGTATGTGTGTGTGGGTAGGTATACAAATTCAAACAGGGACCTATAACAAAAGAGGACAGTAGGTTTTCTGGTTGGGTAAAGAGCGCCAGACGGAAAGTGCAGTGTGTATGTCCAAAACCAATAGGAGCTGTTGCCAAAAAGTTAGAGTACAAACATAATAGGGACAATAAGAGGTTCCCGGTTGCAGGTGTTTACACACTTGTGTGTGTATGTGTTAAAGAGTAGAGGCAGCTCTGTAATTGAGTTCCATCTTAAGGTCTGGGTTAGGACCTAATAACAGGGTTTTGTGTTTAAAATATATACTGTATTTACATTCTTAGTGTATGGCCCTTTTTTGTAGTTTTGTTGCCGTCATTGCTTGTTATATACTTTTGAACACTTTCCCATTAAAGTGGTTCAGGGATAAGTGAAGTAATTGCATTATTTGTATTTTTTGGTTACTGTTGTCCTTGTCTTTTTCTCATGGATTGTTATTGGCTGGAAGTGTTTGGAGAGCAACTGACTGCACTCAAAATTTCAGGAAATGCAATAACTCTTGTTAAGCGTGGCATGGCTAAGCAAAAGTTGTCTGAGCAAGTTTGCTACAAGGCTCAAGCAACACACATTACATGGTTTGGCTGGTGTGGTGTGTGTTTACCAAATACTTAGATTTGTCTAAACTTGGAATGTCTGTTTGCTTGCTAAATATCTCTAATGTTCCCTCTGTTGTTGTAGAATCTTCAGAGGAGAGCCAGCGTCATGACGACAGCCTATGTCAGTCTCTAATCAACCAATTGAATCGTCTCGCTGGACGCGATACACTCTCCCGCTTCATAAGACAACATCTACTGGAATCCAACAACACATCAGTGCGTTGGCAGGCACATGGATTACTGCTGCATATCTTCAGGTAAGTCAGCTTGAATACTGACTATATACATTAACACCACCCCGCTGCCGTCTTGGGGGTAAAATGGTCACAGAGTGCAACCTCAGCAAATGCCAGTGAACTCAGTGGCAGGAGAGTCAAAACACTTCCACAGGTTGCAATATGACGTAAATCGGCCATCTTTACGGGCAATTTGGAACCTACAGTCATGTGTTTTGAGTGAGAACAGCATGCAGCATGCGCACATTTCACAAAACTTGTTGCACGATTGGTTAGTGAACAGCGTGGCTGCGTTAATAATTTGAGCGCTTGACACGCCTGCAAGGTAAAATGCGATTTGCCCGTAAAGATGGCGTCTATTGGGAACTATCTATTGGTAGTCTGCCATGCCAGACAAAAGTTGGTAACTTGTCAAAGTAAATTTATGAAGGATTGAGAAACTCACGTTGAATTTCACTTGCAAAAGCTTCTAAACCAGGCAACCACAAGTTCAAAATGAGGTACTTACATGTACTTCATATATGCATGGAACATGATTACTAAGTTTACAAAGACAAAGTTCTTGCTGCATGGGAACAAGGTTCTTTGTGAAGGTAAACACTTTAGGTATGATGAGGCACATTCCAGTATCAGAAACTCAAATTTTAAAATTGATCTCATTTTACCCACAAAATTTCTTGAATAAAACAAAAAGATTATCTGTAATGAACAATAAATGACTCGAAATGGATGAAGAGTTATAAGTTGTTTTAAATACTCTAAGAACAAGATACAACATTGGTTAAGGAATGTCCATTGTGCATAAAACCATGTAAAATATAATCTCTTGAAACAGAAGTTAAAGTAAAGATGACAGAATTTCCAGAGTTGCTTAGTAGAAATCATTGATCAGAAATGAAACTGCTTAGCAAGCAGTTACAGGAAACCAGTTGCATACCATATACGTCGAATGTTCAGTAATTAAAAATGTCACTCGCTATAAAAGTTGGATGTTTTGTCAATAAAAGCTGTATTAATGTTTACTCTGTGTGATATTTATTGTACAGGAGTTCACAGTGTTCCCAACAAGAGCAACTACTAGAGCTGATGTGGGAACTATGGCCAGAGTTATCCAGCTATGGGTGTAAAGCTGCACAGTTTGTTGACCTCTTGGGATACTTCTCTCTCAAGGCTCCTTACAGCGCTCATAAGGTGAAAGGTCACAGAAAGGTCACCATTGAGACCCTCTAGCTTTGACTCTCTCATGGGTTTAGGAAGCTACTTTCCAAATTGATGTAGCCCAAGTTTGGGAATTCATGTGCCCATTGTGCATTATTGTATGTAATGCTTAAAAATGTACGCTACAATCCCGGCCAAAATGCTTGGGCCACGTAACAACAAACATACCCTCCCCCGTTCCCATGTACAATGTTGTTAACCCCAGCTGGAGCGCAGACCGCGCAATGAGAGCCAACATTGACGGGGGTGTGGGGGCCCAACGAGATATGGCCGGGTTTGTAGACAACAAGCAATCTTATTGTGTCATCCAATAAATTGAGTACACTCCATGGATCATTGAAGCAGATGAATGATCACACACAAGGCTAACGGACACATGGATACTCTATCCTAACTCAGCTGTAGTTTGACAAATCCCTTACTACGTTTATCAATTTGTTACATTGCCGGGTACATGTTTTTATTGCTGGTTTATTAAGTTGTCTATTTTTCACAGCTCTAAAAGTAACTTTGTACATTATAACAATAAGAACAATTTTTTTTTTTTTTTTAAACTTGGCTAAACTTTTTATTAAGTTAATTGATTTACTTGTTGATGTACTTGTTGTGATACTTGAATGGATTTATACTTCTCTTCTTGTTATTCCCAACAGTCTCAGCAGTATGTGCAGAAAGCTGCAGCCTTGTTAAAGGCACAGAATCAGAGTCTTGCAAATCATCCCAACTCCACCATCTACAAGTAAGCCTTCTCATTCTCGTCCAGCAAAGAGTGTCTCAAGACTCTTCTCCAACCTGTAGCTGCTTGTCCCCATTACGTTATGTCATTTTCCCTTAAAGCACCATGTATCATTTGGTAACCGGTGCCTTACAAATCCAGTTGTCATTATCACAGCAAGTTTTTTTTCTCAAAAACATTTTACTGCAACGTTTGATTGAACAATGTTTCATTACTTCTGGAGCTGCCTTCTTTGTCATGTACTTTGCAATATGTAATATTTTGGGGTGTCTACAATGCCCAGTTTCTGTTTCTGTGTATCAGAAAATTCTGCGCTTCCCCGTAAAGACCCTTACTCTACTCTATGGGCTGTAAGTGCAGAATTCTGCAGTAAGCAGTAGTTGGGCGCTGATTGTTCTGATATATCTGATATATTGATGTGTTGCTTCCTATAGCATGCTGTCTGGGCTGGTCCAGTTTGATGGTTACTTCTTGGAGAGTGACCCATGCCTGGTCTGTAACAACCCGGAGGTTCCATTCTCTGTAAGTAAACAACGATCACTAAACTAGTAGATAGGTTGTCCTTACTATCGGAATATGTCCGTCTTACATCTGTATATCTCTTTAAATGTGAGACAATAAAACAAGTCAAACAAAAGTTGAACACTCGTCTGTAGTGTGATTGGTGACATAGTTGTGTGCAGAGTTAACTAAAACAGTTAGCACAGGCTAAAAAAGGTGAACCTTTTCTGTTTTCTGGTTTATGCACAGGTTTTTCTGTAGACTTCCAAGCTGTAATGATTAAGTTTACTGTTGAGGTTATCCTTGGTTTCATGACATACATGACATATGTTTGTAATAACTGACATTGTTATTTTGATACGCAGAACCTGAAGCTGACCACGCTGAAAGTGGACTCACGCTACACTGCTAACTCGCAAATTGTCAAGTTGGTTGGTACCCATACCATCGCCAAGGTAGCACTGCGTATCAGCGATCTGAAGCGGACCAAGATGGTACACACCATTAACATCTACTACAATAATCGCACAGTTCAGTCAGTCGTGGAGCTCAAAAACAAGTAAGTCCCTCTTTACCATGCTCTAAATTTAGTCAGGTTTTTACTGAACTTGAACACATTTCCAGGGAATTTTTGTTCATTTATGAATTGGAATTATATGTGCTGTTGAAATTCATAAGAGCATAACAGCAACCATATAATCCAGTCAATGGTTTATTTGTTCCTCCGTAATGCAGATCCAGGGTCAAGTGTCTTTGGAGTGTGTGTTCTTGGGTTAGATTCTTGACTCTAATTGCTTCTCATCACCCAGGAGTAACTTGGGTACCTGTGAGGGTAGAGATTGTTGATGTGACTAATTGCTTAAAAGGCCCAATCAACAGAAAAAGTAATAGTGTAAAGGTACTTGGTTTTAAAGTGTCTAACAAAGCCTGCTCTTGTTATTGTATATTTGTATTCAGGCCTACAATGTGGCACAAAGCAAGAAAGTGTCAGCTAGCAGCGGGTCAGACGGAGTTGAAAGTTGAGTTTCCTCTGCCCATCGTAGCTGCTAATCTCATGATAGAGTATGCAGACTTCTATGATAACCTGACTGCTTCAGCTGAGACCCTACAATGCCCTCGTTGTAGTGCATCAGTACCAGCCAACCCTGGAGTCTGTGGAAACTGTGGAGAGAATGTGTTCCAGTGCCACAAGTGCAGGTGATAATAAATAGCATGTTGTTGTAAAAGCTGCTTTGTCTAGGGATACAAAGCTCAATCAGAGGAAACATTTCATCGGTGAAAAGATTAGTTTTAACATATTTTCCGGAATTTGAAGTTGAGTTGGCATTCTTGAAAAACTGCGATGATGTAATACATTTCAAAACGTGCCTTTTCCTTCAGTCCTTTTTTATCCTTCTGATAGCAGGATTTTGTTTTCCCAGTTTAAAAAATAAATAAATTAAAATGAAGAAACAGAATGACAAATTTGAGATTGATGACTTGTTTTTGTTCAGAGCCATTAACTACGATGAGAAGGATCCCTATTTGTGTAATTCCTGCGGTTTCTGCAAGTATGCCAAGTTTGACTACACCCTGACGGCAAGAGCCTGCTGTGCTGTGGATCCAATTGAAAATGAAGACGATCGTAAAAAGGTAGGTAGAATTTTTTGACAGTGACAATTGTATGCTTCATCCTGCAGTCTAAATGCTGTATGGCTTATCCTATCTTTGTTGAAGATGTTGTGGCAAAGCATCTTCTTATATTTGATTTGATCATCGTACAAAAGTTTCATTTATGGATTGCCTGACTCACAGTTTTGAATTAAATTCATTCAATTCTCAGCAGCTTATTTCATACTTCATTTTCTCTCTGTTCCATTTTCTTTTGAGCACTTAGAGACTATTTTCTTGAAGTTGTTAGGCACTATTTGTGTACAGTTATTATTAATATTACATGAAGGCTGGCCTTGAACTTCGCTCTTGCAGGGGCACGGCAATTTTCCTCCGGTAAGGGGCACTCTATGAAGAAAATGTAAATTTGTATTGGAACTTTGCAAAGGGCACCACAGCAATTGCTGTGGGTGCCATGGGTTATTTCGAGGCCTGTGAAGGCATTTTCTCAAGGTGATTATTGTTGAAACCTATTTGTTCAACAAGTGAACCTTTGAATAAACATATGATACTACGATCGTTTACTAGTGTGTGTGTTGTCTTCTACATCCAATTCTTGACAGGCTACGTCTACCATTAGCACTCTCCTTGAGAAAGCTGATCGTGTCTATCGTCAACTGGTCTCACATAAACCCCATCTTGAGGCACTTCTCATCAGGGTACATGAGTCTGGACAAGACAAACCTCAGGTAACACTTCAAATCATCTTAAAAACATATCTAATTTTGTAATACGTCATATCTTGCAAAAACATTATATCTATCTAAGTTTTTGTAACAGCATCATATCTTGCACAAGAGAGTCTCGTTGTAAATACGTAATTTTTTGGTTGTGTTATAACGCCATAGTTTGCAAAAGTGTCATATCTTGGCGCTTTAAGTTTTGTGTAAATACGATATATTTCAGGGAGAAATGCTGTTTGTCCACTAGTCATACAGAAGCTTGGACAAGGCAATGAGAAGATTTGCTATTATTCAAATAGAACATGGTTTCAGGGACAGTAGATATTAGCTCCCCGAGATATAAACTATTTCCTGGTGAAGCCAAGGGAACTATTTTGTCAACTTCCAATACCGAGAGGAGCTAATATCGACTGTCTAAAGGAAATAAACCATGTTATATTTGTTGTTCAGCATCATTGAGCTCGGAAAATGCAGATTGACTTTATGTGGGCCACCATCTTTCCATGTGTACATGTGTGTGTGTATGTAGCAGCAATAATTGCGTGTGTACACCTGTGCAATAGTTAAACGGTTGCTTCTTAAAACAGTCTACTACGCATGCGTATTTACCCTGTGTGTGACTGTTACCCATGCGATAGACTACTACAGGTGCATACTTAACTTGTGCGTGAATACTCGTGCATGCGCTTGGTAAACAGCAAAGATAGTGTGTAGCATGTGATGCTGATTGGACCAGTGAGAATTTGGCTCTCAATCATGAATATGTATGAGGTGTAGTAATATTTGTTAACCTTACATTCTTGATGATTGACTGTGTATAGGATGGTCTGATTGGATCAAGTAGCTCTAGTAGTGCTAATGTCAACAAGACTATCCAGCAACTAGCTCAACGATACTGTGGAGACTGCAAAGGTACCTTCGATGAACTCAGCAAGATCATCCAGGTAATATACGGAAACTCTCTTCTCTTATCTGAAAATATCCTTGAAACATTTTTTTGATTTAATTCAAAAGTAATGAATAAAAAATGACAGAAAACAGAATTAAACAGAAATTAAGGTTTGTGGTAAACATCAAAATAATCTCTCTTATGAGTTGTGGGGCTCTGACCATTAACATGACTAAGCCATAAATCTGTTTTTTTACTTTGTCTTTTCTGAATGATCTTCTTGTCTTCCTTTACTGAAGTAACTCTAAATAATGTGGTTTGTTTTATAGATGTAAGTGTATGCAGGCATGATATTCTTCCTACTGTTTGATTTCTGATTGTTTTTGCCCTTGGGAATTTTTTTTTAAATGTGGTTAAATAGCCTGAAAAGTGTATTAGAGCCTACATCATGTGTTCATGTAGGTCAGCCCTTGTATGCAATAAAATGTTTCTACTTTTTTTCCCAAGGACCAAATATCATGTCTGTGTATTTCACAATAATTTTTTTTGAATGTTTTTTTTTATTGATCCATACTTTGTCAAATTGTTTCACTGTGCAGAAAGTTCTAGCATCTCGCAAGGAACTAGTTGAGTACGATCGTCGCCAACGTGATGTTGCCTTAAAATCAATCAGTCCAAGCTCAGGGATGACACCAGTAGCTACACCCCTGACCAGCCCACACCCATCCCCGTCTCCCAGTGCGGTGGCTGTCACTGTACCAAGCTGTCAACTCACTCAGAGAAAGTAGGTGTTGTAATATACAAATGAGAATCATTATCCA
>CM021540.1:10378160-10388942 GCA_010994315.2 Pisaster ochraceus | reverse complement strand
TCATTGATGCTTATGTTCCTTGCTGTTCCTTCCAGCCAAGGACGATGTTATGGTTGTGCAGCTGCTGCCACTGAGCACTGCGTGACACTCCTAAGAGGGCTAGCTTCTCATGCAGAGACTAGACGTATCATTGCTGATCAGGTAATATCATAACTCTTGAATAATGCATATTCAAATATGAATAATGCATACATTATTAAAAACGGAAGAGACCCGCAGTACGAGGAATGTCCACCAAGGAGGGCACTTCTATGTAATCTGACATCGAAGTTGAGAATGAAAAAAACATAATGAAAATCTTAATGAAAATCACAGGCGTTTGAGAAACTGAGCAAATTGCTAAGGAAGTGGGAGAGCAAATGGTTATGAATCAAGTTGAAAAAAATTAGCATGCTCATGAATAATGCAAAAGCTTCCCAGCCATTTGGTGAGTAATACAATAGCACATGACCAAAAGATTGAAGACGGACGAGAAAGAAAAACAAATAACTTCTTTTTTTTATTTAAAAAGCTGTGTATTGATTTCTCCCGAAGGGTTTGATCCAGGAGTTAGTTGAATATAATCTTCGTCGTGGGGCACCAAGCTTCCGCAGTGAAGTACGTCAGCTCCTGGCCCTGCTGACACGTGACAACTCAGAGGCCACCCATGTCCTGAATGACATCTTGATGGCACGAATCACAGTGGCACTCAAGGGATACAGATCTAATCCTGACCTGGTAGGTGACTGCTGGATAATACTGGTATCAGTGGGTGGATAGACCTACCACATTGTGTACATTGTTATAACTCTCTGTACCGTTAAGGGCAAAAGACTTTTTTCAGATAAGTACCAGAGAGTGTCAAGTTGAATCAGAGTGAGGGATTGTCAAATTTTAGATTAGGCAAATTGGTTCTATAGGTGCCCCAACGTTAGTGTGACTGTTTATGAAATAGTGAAATAGTTATTTTACCTTCACATTTGCTTTGTCATTTTATAGCATATGAACTCTGACATAACAATGATGAAGAGTCTCAAACAATTGGTGCAAATAACTTTGATACATTTCTTGTATGTGTAACACCTGTGTAACACCTTATGTTTATCATCTTGTGTACTCTCACATCTTTCCTTAAAGTTCAGGGATATTCACATTCTTTGTAATCTTGAAGAAAATTCCAACTTTTTTGTAAATTAATTTGATTGTTGTTAAAGGTTTGCATTATATTGCACAGCAAGAACTGATTGTGCATATGGGTTATTAACTTGACTGAAGGTATGTTTGACTTGGGCAGTAAGGTCAGAAATCTGTGTTCTAGTCAAGTAATTAGTAACTGGTAATTGTAAAGCGCAAATTCCTGTTGTAAGTAGCCTCATGAACTTGTGCCTAATTCTAAACTTACAAAACAATTCCAACCAAATCCTAAACAGTGTAAGACCGAGTCCCAAATGAATGGCTTCAGCAGTGGCTATTGCTGGAATGCTATAAAGTCCTATTCTTGAATGCTGTTGTAGCAGCCAATGGGCATAGCCGTAGCCATAGCCAAAGTGGCTCGATTCAGACTTGGCTTAATGACGCAGTGTCTGTTTTTACATGTGTTTGCTAATAGGCTGGTGCCGTTAGGAATGAGATGGCACTTCTGGTCCATACCATTGAACGAGATGATTCCTGTTGGGAGAAGAGACTCAAATGTGGTAAGTAAAAGCTTTTCACCTGTTGTTCAAACTTTAAAATCATCACTCAAAATAAAGACATTGTAATAAAATTGAAAAAATAATTCCCACGCTGTTAAAAATAACTCAGGTGTCATTCAGAATTGTCAATATGTTTAACATTTCAATTTTTTAAATGATGTATTTTAATGGCAATTAGTTGTTATGTTAAGTGATTGTTTCAAAGGTTTTGGGGGGATTTGTGAAATCACTTTATGAAGACCAATAGCCTGGTTGTCATGAGTAACATAACCTTTCAATGGTAATTAATTGAGCAATTTTTTTTTTCTCCCATTAGTGATGTCGCTGTTTTTGATGGCAGTAAAGACCCACAGCCCGGTTGTCATGGAGAATGTAACCCTACCATGTCTGAAGATCCTTCACCTACTAGTCAAGCCAGCGGCTCCAGCCAGCAAGAAAAACAAGGTCAGCTTTGGTTATTTCAGTTAGGTCACCAGAATGCTTACGACATTACCACCTTGGTGGTCACTTTAGGTGAAGAAAACTTTGTGTGTTCAGAGTGTCTTAACCAGAAGTGAGCATTGAATCATATACTTGCATCAGTGCAAAATCATTGTATTTTGGCACCTATTGGTTGTGTGTGTAGGTCAGGGATAATCTGAGTGAGATATGATGCTTGTGCACTTTCAAACTCACATGTGCTATTTTGGAGATACAGTGTTTTTGCTCCGACATGACAATGTGTTGTTTTAAAATGGGCTGACTGTTACATCTTTTGATAAATTTCTGTATTATAACACGTTTTCTGTCAAAATTTTAACTTTGGGTTTTTAGGGTAGAAGTAAAAGAATTTACTAGCATATTGCCTGTTTTGCTGTTGTGATTCTCTCATTGTATTGATGTTAAATAATTGGAACATGGTTGATGACGTCCACTGCAGAAGGTCTCTAACATGGATGTGTTGATACTAAGCAAGACGGATTCATTCAAATCTATCCTCTGATTTAAACCCTTTGGAGTCAATGTCATAAAAGGACCTCAAGAGGATCAGCTCTTTAGGTAGAAATGTTTTTAATCCATAAAAAAGCAAGGACCAACAATTTCTTGGTTGTTTTTGACGTTGTATTTTTTGTTTGTAACTCAGGACAAGAATGTGGAACATCTGAGTAATGTAAAACCTGAAGGTCAAGATGTTTACATCAATGTGCGCCAGTGGCTCGCTCAGCAAGGAGTAGACTACAGTGTATGGAAGCAACGTATACCTGCAAGTGCCTCACGTTAGTTTCTTTTTTATTTGTGTACATTTGTTATAAAGGAATAATAGAGTGGCGGCGATGTTTAGCAGCAGTTTAAACAATTTTTGGTTGATTGTCCGGCATGCGAGTGAAGGGGCATCACAGGGCTTCAATTCTGTAAAGAGCAGCGTTTGATGTGATGTTTACGCCTTTAAGCATCTTGTCCTAATCTGATATTAACAGGAGACACACTGGAAACACAGACAAGTCACCAAGAGACTAGAGGGAAGTATCTGATGGAGAAATACGCTCGACGTTGGAAACAAGGAGTCAAACGCTCACCTGATAATCTACAGTTGGGAGGTCAAGCTTGGCTACGAGGCGTCTTGTTCTCTCCGTCATCTAGAGCAGCTCGGCAGGTGGCTTGTAATATTGTGGAGTCTCTCTGCCAAGTAAGAACTCATAGTTTAGGACATGATGGATTGAGTTTTCAGAGACCACAGCAGACCAGTTTCCCGGTCTAGTTTGTGTTTGTTGTGGAGAAAATTTTTAACGAACAGGATCTGTATATGAGTATTATATACAAAACAAATATTGAATACATTTCGTTCATGCATTGTCACAGAATATAATTACCCAGGGTTTTTGGCTTTGCGTCATGAAATAAAATAGTCCAGATTTTACCTTGTGATTATAGTGAGCGACAATGTACTCATGCAACCAACATTTGTATGATATTAGCTCTCTCTGGGCAATGTGTTGGTTAAACAGACATGAGTGGCCTCTTTATGTTAAAAGACTTTGGCTTTTGCTGCTTTCTGCGTTGATGATAAAGATACACCTGATGTCATCACCCATGATAGACCTTGGATGTGCCAATTTGGGAGTCGGATCCCCAGCCTGTTACTGTGCAGGGTGCATTTAAGACCATGTCTGTGCACAACTTCTTTGCATGCAATGTTTACTCCCAAAATGGCAGACCATGGGCAGACGTCAGTGCAAGGGGTCAAATACTAGCATGCATAACTGTAAACCCATAGATTCTATGTCCTGATAGCCAACTTAAGCTTACACCATTCAGTCAGAAAATCATTGTTAAAGCAGATTTTATCATAACCAGGGCCCAATTTCATGGAACTGCTTAAGTACAACATTTGGATGAGCACAACAAAATGATGCTTACAAGAATAACGTTACCAGCCAAACTACCATGTCTCTAGTACAATTTGTGACTGGTACCCTGCTCATTTCTGCTCAGCAGAGAATTGTTTAGCAATATTTTCTGCTTAAGCAGCTTTATGAAATAAGGCCCTGTTCAGTCTATACTGTCATTTGACAATCCAATCTGCCTTCAAGCAGGTTCTAGCTGCTTCATGTCCTGACTTGTGTATATAACTCTGTCTGTTATCTCATTCTGGGCTGTACATGGAGCATCAGCTGTAAATCATACCTGATATTCATGATTACATTGATTAGGTCTCTAGCCGCAGACAGCAGATGTTGGATCTCTTGACTAGCTACCTGGATGAAGTAGGTCCTAGCGGGGAGAGTGCATCAGAGTTCTTGGCCCTCTATCAACGGTTAACCAAAGCCCCTCACTGGAAGCTGTACCTCGCTGCTAAGGGGCTGCTACTCCATGTTGGAACACTCATCACTAAGGTCAGCTCAACATGTTAGATATTTATTTATTCCATTATTATTCTGTTGGTTATGTTGTCTTTACTCCTTATCAAGGTAAAAACAAATCCAAGCATTACAAAAGAAACATACATTAACCCTAATGAGTTAAAATCATCAAAAATCCTCTTCAGGAAGTTGTCTGACTTTGTAGGGTATGGTACTGCAGGCCTGAATAACATTTGCTTATCATTGAGCCAGGTACCAATATTATCCAAGCCTAGACAGGTTTTGGGGGTACCATAGAGTGGAGAGTTTGGAAGGTCTATTTCCAAAGGCACTAGAGGCTAAGAGTTAATTTAAGTCAAAACAAAAAAATAACAAGGATTAATTTCTGAATAACTATGATAAACCAATGTGCTTCCAGATTAGACATTATCTTCACACTGGTGTAAAAATGTAAAAATGTACTATATAATTTTGTTATTGTGCATGATAACTAATAATATTAAATAAGAAATGTGACGTTCTATCTGCACTTAAATTGTATCATTGCTTATTTCCCTCTTTTTTTTTTAAAGCTCCAATAATTTATGAGTGACATTTTCCACGTGTTATGAGCTGTGATGGTTTTAGTTGAACCTCTTCTATAGTTGATGAGTTTTATTTCTATTGATGTTTGTGCAGGAGATTGACATCCTCTTGGCCCTAGAGGAGACTACTCTGAGCTCAGACCTCTCACAAGGCTATGCCCTCAAGATGCTCACAGGTATGCACACATTAAGAAGTACAGCCAGCCATATGTAAATCTGTTGGGAGGAGCCTGGCTCTTCTCAGACAACAGTCCTCCAATAAGAGATGTACACATGCCTGTATCTGCAAGTTGACCAGTTATGGTTATTTCTCATTGTCCAAACCATGCAAAGCTTCAAACATCACTTATAAACACATACCTGATCCATCCCTCTCTTCACTTTCCTCTCCTACACCTTCCCCAGAATAGTAACAGTCCATAATCTCTCATGTTAGCACTTCAGACTGGTCATTTTATTCCTTTCAAATCCAGGCAAAAGACTTTCTTGAGTCTCTTGTTGCTTCTATTCACCAATGATTTTAAATTAGTACCTGTCTGTGACGGTATATTTGTTGACAAAGTAGTTGTGATAGTTTCAAGAGGTTTGAGTGTTGCACAGCGATAGGTCTAGTTCTACCTTTGCTTTCCATTCTATCCAAAGGACTTCATAAGCAAGCTTAGGCTTGTAAAGAAAAAAGGTCTGCACCCTCCTCAGTGCGCGAGGGCGTGGCCCTCTATATGTTATGATAATCAGGCACGACATTCTCCCTACTTTAATATGATTTCCGATTTTTGTTTGCCCTCGGATAAATCGGTAAAATTGTTATTAAACAGCTTGAAAAGTCTATAAAAGCCTTTACCAGGTGTACATTTATAGCTCAGCCCTTGTTCTCAATAAAGTAATTCCTGTTTGTTGTCCCAAGAGCCAAACCGCACGCCAGGATCATTGTTAATATCACTGGCTTACAGTATCTAGAGATCTTGACAAAGAAAGATGCATCAAAGCATAATGACTTTCATTACATATAAAAACAAGAGAGTGACTATGATTTCTCTTGTTGATGATCAGAGCTGCTAGCTGGCTTTCTAGAAGTGGATACCATCAGACGGCACTACAAGAGTAAACTACTGGGTCCTGTACTGAATGGTTACCTAGCGCTACGTAAGCTGGTTGTACAGAGAACTAAGCTTGTTGATGAGACACAGCAGATGCTTCTGGATCTACTGGAAGATATGACAACAGGTAAGATGTTGTTTCACCTTGTTGTCAATCATCCATTTCTTGATTTATTAATCTATTTACTCACAGAAACTGTGGCTATTTATTTGGTCCAAGGGTGTGCATAACACTTGGTAGTTTTTTTCCCAACTCTTGGACACTTACATGGAAAAGGTATCACCTCCTCTTAGCAGGCATGGGATTTCTCCAGGTTTAAAAAAGAACAAAAACAAAAAACCTTCCCATTTTAAATTGTTATTTTTTTAATTTTATTATTTTTAAATAAGGTAAAATCCATAAAAACATGAAGATAAAACCAAATAGAATGCCCCAGATTGCAGGGTAGGGCTTTTAAGACCAAAGATAAATGTATTTAAGTAGGCTTCGCGCTCAGGTTTTTTTTTCAACAGCCTATCACTTCCCTGTCTTAGAAACAAGCTAAGATTCCTTCACAACTGCATTGGTGGATATTATTTGGTTTTACCCTTACACCGATGTGTGTTGAGCACTGTATACTTTTTTGGAGTCCTGTGAAGAAAAAAAAACCCACATGCATATTACTTGGGTGGGATTGAACCCATGACCATAGCCATGCTAGAGCAGATATCTTACCACTAGACCATTGAGATTGCTTGGTAGCTAGAGGCAGTGCATTGATGGAGTTGATACATTTGTTTGACCTTGTTTAGTCGTTGTGTGCTTTGTACATGTACATTGGGTGCAGATCAATTTAAGGTATTGTTTCATGATGGTTTTACCCTGAACACCAATGTGTGATAAGCACTGTAGACTTGGTGTGTACAGAATGCTGTGGGGGAAAAATACCCATAGGCTACCTGGGTGTGTTTGGAACCCACGACCCCTGTATATTGAGCAGGTGTCTGAACCACTAGACCACTGAGCATTCAAGTTCAAATCTTGTAATAATCAGCAGGTACCACAATATAAAAGTACAACCAAAAAAAAATGTAAATGTCGAGAGGATCTTTTAATATAACAATACATTTGCAGAAAGGAGTCTGTTGGAGTAATGAAATATTAGTAAACATTTCAAAGAATATACTACCAAATGTTATCCCTTTTTTGAAACTGTTGATGTCCAACAGTGAACTTCTAAATATGGTCTGAGGAGCAATGCTAAGGTAGAATTGCAAGGCATCATTGTGTTTTATCTTTTCTTTTTTAACTATGATAGCATTCTTGTCCTTTTGTCTGTGGTCAGATTTTTGCAACTTTGGTTTGTTCGTTTACACAGGCACTGAGTCTGAAACCAGAGCATTCATGGCTGTTTGTGTAGACACTGTCAAACGCTACGTACTAGACGACCTTCGAACTCCAGTCTTCATCTTTGAGAGACTGTGTAGCATCATTTATCCTGTAAGTCCACTAAGATTTCAATCATTTTAATCTCAACAATAAGAAATGGTGAAATTATGGAATTTAGAATTTGGTAAACAGGTACACAACGTTCCAGTTGATCATCTGATTTCCTGACTCTTCTTTAAGAACAGTGACATAGAAAACTGAAAAACACTACAAAGTGAAGTGTGGTTAGCAATCTCCTTTTTACAATTACAAAAAGTTGCCTGGGTAAAAGAATTGGATTTTTGTGTTTATTGAAAATTACATTTTGTAATGGTTGTATATTATTTCATTTTTCCATACAAAACAAGAAAATATTTCAGTGGTTTTGAAAAAGGGCTTAAGCTAGTGCCAATACCATGGCTTTGACTGTGAGAATGGCTAATTTGTTGCAGCAGCTACAGCCTAGAATACCTTATAAGGACACTAGCTTACATTTGCTTAAAGTGTGTCCTAATTTTTCTGTTTAAATAACAATCATGTTTTTCCCTCCCTATCAACTGACTATTTCTGAACGTGGGTTGATTTATTTTGAAGGAGGAGAATGATGTTGGAGTATTCTTCATGACACTAGAGAAAGATCCACAGCAGGAAGACTTCCTTCAGGGACGGATGCAAGGAAATCCTTACAACTCCAACGAGCCTGATATGGGTCCACTGATGAGAGATATCAAGAATAAGATATGCAGAGGTATGTCATCAACCATGTAGGAATTCAACCCAGTTAGGAATTAAATAACAAACCTCTTGAATAAGATTATGCAGAGCTAGGAAACTATGTAGGAATCCTACCTAGATAATAAAAGAAGAAACAAGCTTGAATTATATGTACAGTGGCATGGATTTGACCATTTAGGAATAAAACCCATATAGAAGTTGTAGGAGAATTTCTTTGAATGAGGTGTAGATTTATAGCACTAGTTAAAAGTTTCACACTGCACTCGTTCTTATATTGCCATTTGATGAAGTACACAGTGAATGCCTTTAAAGAAAAGAACTTACCTGACATCTCATGACATCTCATGAAGGGTGACAAGAGATCATGGACTTTGACCAACAACTTCTGCATAAATGTAGAACATTACGTTTTAATTGGTTTATTCGTTATTAGTTTTTTAATACAAAAACAATACTTTAGAAACAGTTATCCAGATTTAAAAGTTGTTGCTCTTGCTACTGTATCCCTGTCATTGAAGAACTAATGTTAGTGGTAAATGCTGAATAAAATCGCATAAATAACCAGGGGATGAGACGCAAGGGTCACGACTCATTTTTACCGCCACTATTCTCTCATTAATGTCCCTCTTGTTTCCTTACAGACTGTGAGCTGATTGCACTGCTTGAAGATGACACAGGCATGGAGGTACAAAGCTTTATGAATATTCAGATACTCATGACATAGAGAATGCAGACATTCTGATTGGTTGACGAATACTCATATATTCATAACCTAGAAGTTACAGACATTCTGATTGGCCGATGAATACTCAAATATTCATAACCTAAAGCATGCAGACATGGCAGACATGCTGATTGGTTGATAAACATTCATATATTGTGATTGGTTGGTGAATACGCAGATACTCATGACCTAGAGAGTGCAGCCATTCTGATTGGTTCAGCACTTGTCACTTATCATCACTAATTTTGTGTCACTGAAGAAAAGACCACGTTGTGGACACTAACTGAACTAGGTATAGGTTGTACATTGTATATGCATTCATTCATGACCTCAATGACAAGTTATTCCATAGACCACTGCCCTCTATTGAAATCTGCCTGCTGGTGTGTACACGCATCAGGCATCAAGTGACGTCAAATTGGTGTAATTTAAGGGCAATCTGACCAATGACATAATCCACAAGTCACATGTAAACAATGATTAACCATTGCAAATTCCATTTTCAATGTAGTAACAACCTTTGGTCGCCATTTTTTATTTCAAACAAACAGGGCCCAATTTCATGGCACTGTTTACCACAGAATTCTCTGTGTGCGGCAAATAGGATGAAGCACTGAAAAGGGCCCGTAATTGGGCCCTTGTTGAAACATGGAGGTCTCTCCATGGTTGTAATGAGTCAAGAATGTCGCTCAGTATTGGAACTTTCATCGTAGAACCTCAGGAATATATCATTTTATTGCCAACACAAATTCAAACTAACTCAACAATTCTTTTGCAATTTCAACTTAGCTTCTGGTCAACAACAAAATCATCAGTTTGGATCTACCAGTCAAGTACATCTACCAAAAGATCTGGTGCCCTGAAAATGAGGTGAGATATCTGTAGAGAGTTACACCATATGATGAATGCAGAACCTGATAGGGTACTGTATTTGTGAATGGATCTTATGCATTGACGTCATCATGCTGCCATCTCTGAGGTGAAAGATGATGAAACAATGGCCTGGTGCACAGGATCAGACTATGAGCTACCTTCTTTTGACCTCTAGCTGAGGGCGCTCTACTCAAATGTTTTCATGTGCATAAGGTCTATCAGAAATGCTGGAACTTACTGCTCAGTGGTTGTTAAAAAAAAACCAGAAAGTATCTCCTGAAAGACAGCAGAATCATGACTGCCCAGACTGTGATTTCAAACCCACATGTGGTGCACTTTTAACATGTATTAATGTATTTTATTTATTTACATTTATGTCTATCTGGTTATGAAACCAATGGACCCTCAAAATTATGAAGAAATGCTCAGTTTTAGATGTGGGAGAAAAAAAAACCAAAAGGGAAACCCACACAGTAAGGTAGGGACTAAAAACCCAATCCACATGCATAGCTCCGGTCCAGTGCGGGATTCGAACTGGGGTCCACAAAGGTGAAAGGCAGGGCAAGATACCACTAAGCCAACCTGATGTCCTGCTTGTAGCTAACCTGTGTTTGTATTTTCAGGGAGAGCCAATGCGGATTGTGTATAGGATGAGAGGACTCCTTGGTGATGCTACAGAGGACATCATTGAATCTGTGGATAACAATAGCGGTATGTCAATATCAGAACAACTTCCTCTTGATAATAATCAAGTCTGTTTGGGTGGGAGTGGAGGCTGTAGTGGTGCTGAGTGCAATAGTATACAAATATTGACTGCTTCGAGTGGCGTAGTAAAACTAGTCACTCGA
>CM021540.1:10174678-10185316 GCA_010994315.2 Pisaster ochraceus | reverse complement strand
TCAAACTGACACTCAAGAATTAAGCCATGGTGTCCGTGTGTAAATTTGTTTTGATGGTGTCATTCTGGGTTTCAAGTACACAAGTGTCAAGACCAGGATTCGAACCCACACACTGCCACTCAGAAACACTGTTGTTAAGTCCAGTGCGCTTAACCACGACATGCCCTATGAACAAACTGTGCCTGCAGGAAATCCAAGCTCTGTGGCGCTTATTTAAACATAGAGAAATATACACTAGAGAAGTTGAACAAACTGCATGATTCCTTTACATCTGGTTAAATAACAGGGGCTATTATTTTCACCTAGCAGACCAAAACAAAAGTATGAATTCAGATAAAAGTCTGAAATTTCCCATTACTGATATTACTACCTAACACCATGTTAATTCCTCAGTATGTAGCTCCGCCAACAAAATTTACACACACATGTATCTAATCAATTTGAATAACATTTTTTACTTATTTACAATCGGGGATGATGAGATATTGACAAACCTTGCATTGCTGGTTACTATGCCAAGAAGTTGGCCAGTCCTGCTGCAGAACAGGGGACCTCCACTTGTTCCAGAGTGGACTGCACAAGTTGACTGAAATCAAAATCAAACCACTTCAATCAGGAAGATAAGGAGTTTAGATTTACGGACAACAATAATTTTGTCTTCTTATCTAGCGCTCATATTCTAATGACTAAATCAAGGCCCTTTACAACTTTAATATCCCTACCACTCCACGTCGGACAGTTTTTAATGCCAGGAACAACTTCAGAGTGCCCTAAATTTCTTGCAGTTATTCGGTTGGCTGACATGAATACCCACGGACATTCCATTGCGTGGTGCACACAGGCACCTCCTTGCCATGCTACGCTTCATTTCACCAACACAAAAAGGGACTGAAGGTACTGAAACTAAGCTTGTAATATCCCTTTCTCTGGGGGTATTGTGTAAGCCCTGATTCCAGACCTTTGTCCTTTTGTTTTACAAATGTTGGATACAAGAATGGACAGGCAGCAACCTTGGCTCACATTGTATTCAGCTCAATGGGAGGCAAGTCCGAGCATTCTGAGATTCCAGCACACCATTGCAGATTATTGGCTGTGGCTTACAGCCGAGGTTCTGAGATTCATGGTGAGAGCCTACTTGCTTGAATCCGGTGCACTGAACTGCTCGGCACTGAAACACCGTGTCTAAAGAAGCCTTACAGAAGGGGCCAGTGAGAAATCTTCTGCACACATTCTCTGAAGTGGTTTGGAGAAGAGAAAGATGTACTAAATATGATGCCAGGTCTTTTCCTCACCATCAACTGACTTGATACCAACCTCTCCAAAACCATATCCCACCTCTCTGACAAGACATGGGGCATTTTCCAAACCACAGCTCAGGCTCCGTCTCTGACTCTAGGCTTCAGTTGATGTTGGAAGGACCGTATATAATGTACACTGCACCAAAACTGATGACGGTGCCCCAAGCCAGAGCAGGAGCCCAAGCCGAGGTTTGGGAAAAAAGGCCAAGAACTTACTTGTAGCATGATTGGAAATTCCCTCACACTGATAATCTTTGACATGACCCCTGCACTAACAGAAGGCAAGAGGTCACGCTCCGGTGCTAGCACGGCGTGACCAACAACAAAAACTGGTTGACCTGTGAACAAACAGACCAAGTTAAGCTACAGAAACTATTCTTTATAAAATTATAGCGCGGAAAGTTTTCTTTCTCTTTCACAGGGTGTACTTTTGGTAATTACTCCACAAGTTAATAACAATACAAGGTGACTTGAAAGAGCACTGGAGAGCTGTTGTTGATATTATAAAACATTGTTAGAAATGACCCCATTTGAAGTAATGTAGCTTTAGAGAAAGGGGTAATTTTTCACTCCAAAAAATTTGATTCTGAGAAAAGCTTCAGGCATGAAGCCTTTTTCATTCATCTGAAAGCACACACTTCTATGCCACAAGGGTAATTTTTCTTTCAATATTTTCTTGCAACTTTGATGACCAATTTTCACAGGTTTGTTTTTTTGATGCATTTGTTGGGATATACCAAGTGAGGATCCTGCAGCCGATTTCACGAAATGCTAGGATTAATCCTATCTCGAGTTAGGACGAGTTACTAGTCCTAACTTAGGATTAATCTTAAGGTTTACATGTTACAGTGCAAGGCTGAGACTCGTCCTAAAGTCCTAAGATTAATCCTAAGTTAGGAAGAGTTTGGTGAAATCGACGGCTGGTCCTTGACAATTACCAAAAGTATATACTGACTTTAAAGGTAGGGTCATAGATTGGTACTCAAGAAGCACTGCAGCTGTTGCTAGTTTAAACTATTTTGAGAAAGGATTCCCTTCGAAGTAATATGGTTTCAATAATTGTTTACCCCCCAAAGCATTTGAATCGATAAATGATTCATGCATGAATCGTTTCTCGGATTTCTAAAGGTTGGTGTCCATTTGTGAATGCTGTGGCGTGCCATGCCAGAGATGCGGTTGGTAGCAGCTGTCACCTCGCTAACCATGGGTAGATTTTATGTTCTTGTGAAAACACCGTCACGTTTTTGCTGTTTTCTCAGCAAATAGACACTGTATTCAGCTCAAACTTTTACATGTGACTTTTATTGCATCTTTCTCTATAATTTTGCAGATATAAAATAATCATTCAATTGACAAAAAAAACAATCTGTGATCTCACCTTTAAAACGATCAGATCATACTGCTAAAAAAAAATGTATCACTGGTTCTTTTTAGAACACCGCAGCTAATAACGAATTTCATCATAAAACTGCTTCCCACTGAGCTACATTTAAAATTCTACTAAGCAGAAAAACTTAAGATGAAATTGTACTCAGAAGAAATGGACAAAAGCCAAATTGTCATACAGCTTGCTTTGCCAGTGAATCGGCCCTTTCTTGTTGTCCACTTAATAGCAAAGAAATTAAATAAGCGATGTTATTGAATGATGCACCAGGATACTCTGCAAACAAATTTGCTAAGCGGACAATTTGTGCTTAGCAAACACAGGTCACCAGTGAAATACCATATGGTGTATGTATTTTTTGACTGGTTTCCTGCTTGGTTTCAAACAACTGCTTGCAAACACCTTGAACAAGAAATGTAGATTTATTTAGCTCTGTTACATTAACCTTGAGTGGTCCAATAAATTATCAACCAACCAAATAGCACTTAAACTTTTAATAATTAAAAACAAAATTAAACAACATTTTCAAAAGGCAGTGCACTTGGATGCATAATTTTATACTATCCAACAGTTCCTGGAATAGCGCACCTGTTAGTTTATTTAGTTGATTTAAAGAAATAAGTAATTATCACAAACAACACCTGATAGCTGAAGATCAGGGCATTTTAAACTGTAGGGGAAAATTTTGAGGAAATATTTTGAAGAAAACATTTGTCAGCGACAACATGGAGGTGGAAATACAAGGAGACACTTTGAAAGACCAGAATTCATTAAAGCTCCTTTGCATATCGAGCAATGCTGTATAAATCCAATTCAACAATTAGCTGAGCACTGCCAATTTAACCCTGCGGATTGTCAGCCCTGCTGTAGCTGACCCCACCAAATCACTAATTAGTAAATAACTAATTAATCTTTTAATCAAATATTTTCCTTTTGTGTATAGTCTATCCTCATATCAAGGCAAACAAACAGGAATGTTTTGTTTTAATGATTGACATTTTCAGACCCTCAGCAAACTGTTTGTCTATAAAGTTACCTTGAGTGTAGGACTTGGCTGTTCCTTTCCCAGTAGACCAAATGGCCTCACTCAACACACCGACTCCTCCCTCCAGTTGGAGAACAGCCAGATCTAATGGGGAGTTGTGTCTAGTCATGTATATGACAGCGGCGTACTTCCAATGCATATAGGGATAGTCTAGACGAACTTGAACTGCAGTTAGCAAGAAAACAATGCTTATGAATGTCGATATATCAACATTGAGAGGGCAGAACTGGTAGGGCTGCCACAGATTTGCAGTTCCCCCTAATGAAAACGCAGCATTAGAAATCCAATGACAAGAAAACAAGCTGGCTTTGTTTACCGTATCAGACCTGGACTTTCATCTTCGGGAAGGCAAGGCCATTGTCATTTTGCAAAGGGCACTTTCATTGGAAAAAGACAACAACTCTAAGAGGTGAGGTCTCGGTCTTGATCTCAAGACTTTGTGGTCTCGACAACAATACTGGTTTCCCATTCTCCGAATTGTTCAACTGTTAATGTTACAGGCCCTGACTACATAATTGTCTCACATGTTGACCATTTATCATGAGCAAGTTTGGGTGCCGAGCTTTCTTTTATTTGTGATTGAAAATCCACATGCATGGTGTGTTTTTCACTCAAACGCATCTAGTTGATCGACTGGTCATAGTAGTTGTTAGTCAATGTAGGCCTATTCTCTTGAGCAGAGGACAAGGTTATTGTGTATGTTAAAGCAAATTGTTGGCATGTCACTTTAATTTTAATTTACAGCATTCTCCCTGAACATTGGTCTGCTGGCCAAATGCCAGTTAAACTACCCGAGGACCAGTCAAAATGCCCTCCAATTGGTCTAGCTGACCAGTTCAGTTTTTAAGAGTATACCTATTTTTTTAAATGACCAGCTGACTGGTTCTTCTACACCTAGGTAGTCACTGAAAAAGTTAAGGCAAAACCCTGATTTATTTTCTCTACTTTAGTGCATTTATGAATTGGTTATCTCACTGCAAAGATAAAACATTATTGTTATTTTGAACAAAACCAACCCTTATCTTTAAATTGTTCATTTATTGTGACGTAACTTGCAAATTTGACTAGGGTAACGGTGCTCCAGGGCTAGGTTGATGCAGGTGAACTAGCTATTTAAACCATGCAGCATTCGGCCGACTTCTAGATTGACTATGGTTAAGTCTATTCGACTCTAAACTTGCTCCATGCTGCCATTATCTTTGTCTTGTTCCCCGAGCGCATAGTCAACAAGGAACACTAATTCTCATTACATCAAAAAGGGGGCCAGTCTATTTTGCCCCTCAAGCCTCAGTTTGGTTTTAATGGGCTAAGCCCGAATTGGGAACTATAGCTACGGCTACGGCTGGATCACCGCGTCTTCTTGTGTCGAAGTATAGGATGTCCTTAGCAACAGTCATAGCTATAGTCGTAGTCGCCTTAAGAATAAGGCCTTAGTTTGTATCACAGGAAAACAACATGCTTGCACAAGGAAAAAGGTCTGCAAAAAGTTTTCTTTTAAGATCACCTAATTGTATTAATAACTTGGGAGGCTGCTCGTCCTTACTCACAGCTGAGAGGCTAACATGTGGAGGGTGCAGCTACACTGTGTTCGATACAAAGGCATGCATGGGTGGCTTTGGCAGCCAGCCACATTGACCCATATTAAAACGGATCACAGCCAGAAAACCGTAGCACCCAGAGAAAAACCCTTGCATAGGAAAGAACGAACACAACTTTACTTACATGTAGCCCTAGTTGGGAACCGAACCAGGGCCACATTGGTGAAAGGCAAGCACTTTACACAGTAGCCACCTATGTCATACAACAATTTTACAAACCTAGAATAGGACTGAGTTAATCTTGTACATATTCGTGTACTGGTACCTCTAAAAGTGCCTAATGTTGTTTCCTTCACATGTTTTCAAGAGGTTACCAAAAGTTAGAATACACTGGGACCTCTAAATGTGCCTAATGTTGTTTCCTTCACATGTTTTCAAGAGGTTACCAGACTGAGAGGTAACATACCTTGATGGCTTTCTGCTTTGTACACCACATGACGGCAGGTTAGAACGAGTCCCTTCTCAGCATTGATGATCACACCTGACCCCCACACGCTGCTCACCTTGATTAGAACGACTGACCTCATGCACTGCTGGATTGTAGAGGGAAAACTTACTACATGTTGGGGAAAGAATAAAATTTACCTTATGCATTGTAATAATAATAACAATAACTAGTTTTTAAATAGCGCTTATCTAAGGGCGTCTCAATTTGCTTAATATTATTGTCTTAAGACAAGTTTTTAAAAAGATTTTTTGTTTAATTATGAGACCCATTTATGCAGCACCTTATAAAGGGAATACAAGGTGCTGCTGCGGAGTTAGCAGCCACTGTCAGAAACACCCAGGCATCCCCTGGAACCTATGCACTCAAATATTTACCTACCTGGGCTGAATTTCTCGCTAGTTGTTAAACTTTCCGCTGTGAAGTTACTACTCACTGATGATGATGCAATAGCTCGAGTGACACCCTTCGATCTGGACTCAATTACATGACCGAGAGACTCGATAATCGCTCGTAGTGAGCAGACCAGGGTGAGTCCGATCCACTCATTGTTTTTCCAGCATAGCGGAGCTACGATGATACCAGCAAGTTTACTGCGTGAAAAACAACAGTCACTCATTTACCCACCTTGGATTATACAGCAATTTATGTTAACCCTTTCGTTACCGAATTGTTTGGACATAAACAACCGCTGTCGACCGCATTGTTTGACCACTCAAGCATGTGTCAAGCGTGAAGCACACATTCTTACACAACAGAAAGCTTTCGTTCAAAGGCCAATTTTACAAACCCCATTATCTCCTTGAAGATACTGTTTTACAGCAAAATAAGTAATAAAAAAGTTCTTCCTTATTGAATATTGATCTATATAAGAACTGAGTAATATTACTATTAATATTTATTTTTCTGGTCAGTGTCGTCAAAACAAGTTCAAAATTCCTTCACCTGTTATTCAAATACATCCCACCCCCTTCAGATCCAGGAATACATCTCGCATCTGTCATGATGAGCTGGTGCCTCGGTCCAGCTATATTGCTGACAACTCCCATACTGACGCTGTTGAGAAATACTGTAGGACTAGTGGCACCAAACGGAGTGGCGCGCAGACAGACTGGGTCACCCTGTCGCACAGAAAAGTCATCTTGCAATGAAAGTGATCTGAAAATGGAACAAGTGAGAAATTTAAAAAGTCGTAGTATGATAGTTTTAAGAACGCCAAGTGGAAGTAGTTAAGATCAATCTTAGCTTTGTGAAACCAGTCCCTGGTTGTGAATATTTCAGTCTAAGGTACTCAACTGCTCAGTCATAACCAGGGATCAGTCACCCCTGACAAAAATGGTCTGAAAGCAGGATCCAAATTTAAGAAAGTATGCTGAGTCAATGGTCTCTAAAATTGTGTAAACCCTGCAGTTAGAGACTTCAAGGAGCTTAGAACGAGAGTTTCCTCAGTGTTAGGGAAGCAGATCAAAGAGCATGACTTCTTAAAAGGTAGGGTCATCGATTGGATTTTGTAAAGGAAATGCTGGTTTATTGGTAAAATTATCAAGAAAGATACAGAAAAACGTCACATGTGAAAGTTTCAACTGAATACAGTGTTTTCTTGCTGAGATACAGCAAAGAAAACTGCCACAATATTATCACACAAAACAATGAATCCATCTAGGACTAGCAAGGTAACAGCTGGTACCCACTGCACCTCTGGCCATAGCATTCACAAACGGACACCAACCCTCAGAAATCTGAGAAATAATTCATGCATGCATCTTTTCTCAGGTTCAAATGTTTTGATTGATTTCTAATGAATGGGGGCATTTCAGACGAAATAATTTCGCCGGATGCTTACTACCGCTACCATCTTTATAACAAGTAAACTTCACTACCAAAGTATGATACTACCTTGAAATACTGGAAACCAGCAGATGGTCCAGGTTGGGCAATGTCATTGATTTCCCAGAAGTATCAAGAAGAACTAAAATGTTCTTGAGGATGAGAGAGGTCATAAGAACATTGCCAAGGGCTATGAGACCTTATCAGTTGGCCAAACCACGTACTGCTCAGTGGAAAGTCTGTCAACATACTTGCCGATAAAATTATCTTTGTATAGGGTAACCTGGAATAGTTTTCAAAAAGGAGCCCAACAGACACCCCAGAACCCTCAGACCTTTAGCCAACATTATGAACAGTCTTGAGATATCTTTAAAGTACTTGAAGCATTTACCTCAGGAATTCTATCGAATGACCAAGATGCTTCTGGTGTCTCTCACTTTCTCTTAGTTTCAGCAGAGCAAACCAACTGATGAAAGATTCCTCTGGGAGATTCTTGGAGACGGAGCTCAACCCAAACGGCTCCACACCTGCACCAGTCACGGTGTCTCTCTCAGCGCTATGATCTGGTTGGACAATACCACCCTCTTTGTCGGAGAATTCCCATCCGTCCCGCTGCGGCAGAATAGTCTTGAGAATATCATCCAAGTCTTGACATTTCCACAGGAGGAGCAGATCAGCTCTGAGAGTGACAGTCCGACAGGTTGCTGGAAGAGGGCGTTGCTCTTGAACGGTACTTGAAGACGATAGATTTGTTGGAAGAGGATGTGTTTCAAAGCACTCAGACACAACGACATCAATTGCAAAATGGGCCACACTGCTTGCTGTGTAAAATGGAATGTCCTCTGAAAGACGAAAGAACAATCAAGTTAATAAATGTAATAGTTTGCAACAGGGATAAAGAATATCATTTGTGTTTTACCCTACACTGATGTGTGATAAGCACTGTATACTCAGTGCTTCCCAAGTCCTCCTAAAGAAAAACACAGGCATACTACTTGGGCAAGCTTCAAGCCCATACCACCGCATTCTAGAGCAAATATCTTAACCGCTGGACCAACGATTTTTTTTTTTTTTTTTTTCATATAACAAACAGTTGTAAACTGCTAAAAACTAAAAGACTAGTATTACACAGTGGCCAGGGAGACTCTCTTGCCCCGGTCTTTGCCTTGATGCCCCTTCAAAAAGTTCCCCACAGACTTTATGATTTAAACAGGGCTGCTTTGCGAAAGGAAAATATCCTTGTCCACTAACAGATGAACTTCCAGGCCTGTTACAACTCCTTTCAGAAATGGGGTTAAAGGAATAGGAAAAGAGAAAACAAGAAAACAATGGACTTTACCAGTCTGTCTTTTTGTAGAGAGGTTCCACATTTTTGAGAAGCGCAGTCCATGGGGTTTCTTCTTCAGTGTTTCTGCAAACACCAGACCACTTGTTAGGATTAAGCCTTCCGTTGGCTCAATGACGACACCGCTGCAGCTGAACTCTTGCTGCGTTGGTTTGTCGCCCTCGGCGCAAAGATTTGAGGCTGTTTTGGCGCCATCTTGTTGATGAAGACGAACAACACAGCTCTCTGTCAGACGTCTGTGGCAGTCCATTTCTGAAGAAAAATAAATCAAGTCAGAACTAATAAAATAATGGTTTGTTAGATACTTTGTAATTGTAGTCTCGATCTTACTGTCTATCATCCGTTCGCAAAAGCTGTTAAGTAAACAGTTGTAAGATTTTGGAAGATTATCATAGATGTTGAACTCATCTTGAGACTGGAGAGTAGTTGCGATGATTGCGACCCCTCCCCCATTGGTCTTCATTGCGAAGATCGTAACCTTCCTATCATAAAAATTGACAGCTGTCCCCAAGGTTTTAACAAAACTTTACTTCGTGATTGTTTCTATTCTTTCTATGGAAAAACTTTAGTGGAACAATTGCCATATCTGACCTCCCTATTTGAAGGAAGTTGTTTCTGTCTCACTCTGACTCTGAGACTCACCTCTAAGTCTGAGAATGTTTGACACATCCAGTTTTTAAAAATCCTCTCTGATCGTGCCACTGGTCATGCTGGTAGTTTTATATTATTATACAAAACAAACAAAAGGTAAGACTAAGAATAGCGTGAGTAAAGTCAGTGTACATGTGTAGTGACAGAGAAATACTCAGTCAGTCATCAAGGTCAAGTAATAAGTCAGTCAGTGGCAGTCAGATAGTGGGTACGGAAAGTTTGCCAACATTTTCAGGTTTTAAAAAACTATTTTAGCCTATTTTTTGAATAGGGCCAACTTACTTAGTATGATTGTTACCCTTTCTTTAATTTTTAAGTTTTTAGAACAGAGTTCAGGTGGTTCAGGAGCTCAGTCAAAGTTCAACATAAACTGCACTCAGAGTATTTTTTCAGACGCACTCGTATTATAATAATATAGATGTATTGATTTGCCTTAGTTAGCACCAGTCTGTCCATGGCATGGATTCTTCTTTTTTCTATACAAGCAAAGAATCAAATTTTGGAATCGTAAGGTAAACTAAATTAAATTACATTAACTAGTTGCTAAATTACCATGATCTCCCACTTCCCAGCATCCAGAGTAGTGTCAAGAACGGGCGCGCTATTAACTATTTTTATTACTAACTTAGTAATTACTTTCTCGCGGATCGCTACGGAGACATGTGACAGACGACTGTTTGTCATTGACCCGTTGCTAGCCCTTGGTGGCGCTGTTCACTTACACACTTTTCTGTTTTCCTGTTTTCATAAAAGCAGCAGTGAAGCTGGCGTTGAGGTGAGGCGATTTTATTTTGTTACAAAGGTTTATTGGAAATCTCAAAAGTTGTGTACAATTTTGTTGTCAGCACTTTCGTTTTTTGTTTTAACCATTGTGATTAAAATTTGAGGTTTTCTGATTATGGTTAGTGTAAAAAAGAAGTGATCGAAACATTCAAATTTGTTTTCAAGTTCAACTGTTTTGTTTACGAATTTTGTCGCGCCCCAAAATTAAGTAACTGTCCCAACTGAAACTCTGGCGATAGCCAGGCCCAGCTATAACTTAAGT
>CM021540.1:10093333-10114468 GCA_010994315.2 Pisaster ochraceus | reverse complement strand
ATGACTGGATCACAAAACAGAAGTTGACCTTGGAGACCCTCTTAAATATTCAAATATTGATAACAATATATAACAATAATCACATCTAATATAGGACTTTATCTGCAAGGTCGTGTTTAAAATTTTTTTTAAATGTGCTACGTTTTTTAATTGCGAGGCAAACCCATTTATATAGCACCTTATAAGGGTTTCCAAGGTGATGCAGCTTAATCTACGGCCAACCATGCCAGAAAGACCAGTGCAAGCAAACCCCTTCTCTTTACAAGAGTGTCCTGGGTTCTTTTACCATGCATTACACAACACATGGGACCTACAGCTTTACGTCCCATCCAAAGGACAAAGCAATAATGGTGAACTGCTTTATTAATAATGAGTGAACTGCTTAAGAACACAAGTTCCCAGACCGAGACTTGAAACCAAACTCTGCTTATCAAAAACACATGAGCTTGAGTCCGGTGCGCTAGACCGCTCTGCCACAACACTCCAGATTTCATCAATGATAATGTTGGTAGTTCAACACTAGTACTTACATTTGTTGGTGGTTTTGCCGAGTGAGGCCGTCGGCCGGTCTTGCCTGGGCTTTTCTTTCCAGACGGCGTTTCTGCATCGCGTCTTTTAATCGGAGCCGAGACCGGTCTGGTAGACACCTATACAGACAAGAACGGAACTTGAAACTTTGCATGGTGGGAAAACAATCTTGAACTATGGCATGTAATAGAAACAGTGACGATGTGTAAAATGGGGCCAGACTATTTTCTTCCTCTAAGCCTCCATTTGGTAGAATGAATTCTGGGCTTTTTTCAAAGCTAGGGTTAGGCTCCATCTCTGGCTCTGGGCTGCATTTGATGTTGGGAATACTGTGCAAAATGCACACTGCTCCAAAATTGATGACAAAGCCCAAGCCCGAGTGGAGCCTTAGCCGGGGTTTGCAAAAGACCCCTGATGTAAAACCAAAAAAAGCGGAGTTTCTCGCTCTGTACATTTCTTACCCTCCTAGCTGCAGTGATCGCCTCAGGTTTAGCTTTCACCTCAGTTCCCTCCCCTGGGGTGGTACTGACCTCTGTATCATCGTGTCTGTAACCCATTCTGGACTCAGGCCTCACTGGAGAAGCTATCTTAACCTGAAGTTGTGAAAATAGAGAAGTTTTCCTCAAGAAAACATTTACAGAAGGGAAGTAACAATTTTCAGGGATGCATATTGTTCTTTTAAATGCACACCTTGCAAACAGTTTTCTTGTCATGGCATTTAAAAGAAAGTTGAGAAAATCAGCTTGGCCTAATTTTATACAGCTGTTAAGCTCAAAAATTGCTTAACACAAGAAATTTTGCTGAGCAGAAATGGGTAACCAGCCAATATACTGAGTAATACACATAGCTGATGACTGGGTTCCCTCCTAACTCTTGCTTAGCAGAAAAACATGTTCAGCTCAATACCTAAATAAAACTTTAATGAAATAAGGCCTTGATCAGCTGAGAAATTGCGATCTCGATCTCTGTCCAACTAACATTTGATGGAGCATTAATCTCTCAGACTTACAGAGTTTGTTGCCTTCATTGGTCTCCTAACAGCACTGTGTGTCTTTTCAGAGGTGTCCTCGTCAATTCCAGATTTCAGTTTCCCACCTTTGTCTTGACGATGCAGAGCAGACCGGAACGGCTCGGATGCTTGCTTGATAACAGACACCGATTTCTGTTCCATCAGTCCATTGTCACCCAGCCGGATAGTCTTAGTCGTCAACACCGCACCTTGCTGGAGATTGCCGCTGGACGACTCCCTTGACAACTCATAGTAATTCTTGTTCAGGGAGGACTGGGACACCTGCCTCACCAGTCTGGCTGCGTCGTTTGTTTCCTCATCGGATAAGGCCATCCGTGACATCATTGTCTCGACTTCAGTCCTCCCCACACGAGATTGAGCTGGCGCTGCATCTTCTCTCTGGGAACGATCCACAGCGTCACCATACTCCACTCCTACCAGTGGTACTCTTGCGACCCTGGGTCTTGAAGACTTTGGTCTTGCAGTAACTGGCCTTGAAGACGTTCTGGGTGCAGTGCTTTTGCCATTTGGATCAGAGTCATTCTGGTTTCTAATGATAACAGCACTCTGCGGTCGTCTCTTTTCAAGCGGCGGGCGGGGATTGTAAGGTTTCAGGATGTCGCGGGGCGTGATTTCGATCGTCACGTTACACTCCTCGGCTATGTGAACCGAATGTTTGCCCCTGGATTTCTCAAATGACTCCCTCTTTTGACCATCATCCAACTCGTCCTTTGTTTCAGTCGAGTTCATCGACACAATCCTGATCTGACTGTCAGTATTCAGGGGTGTAGGTTGGTCCCTGTAAGGGGGTGAAATGGGACTACCTGGGTCCTCGTCAAGTTGAGTTAACACCTCACTTGTTACACTTTGAAGCTCCAGATCAGGTTTTCGTGGTGACTCATTGTCAGATCTACACGGAGAAAGTCAAGCCAGATTTTATTTATTCATTTTCCTCTAATCCTGAAAATATCAGTGGTCATAGGGAAACAGACTTTTTATTCAAGACAAAGAGAAAGAAACTGCTCTTGTAAATTCTTCATTTTTTTATCAAAAATTAAGAAAAATCATGGTTAGAACAACATGCAATGGTACTATTATCCTGTAATATGTTGCTTCTGTTGGCTTAGCCTTGGTCCCTCAAATTGCAGTGAGCAATAATCTGGACCAGGACTGGTAGGGAACAAATTCTCTAGATCTGTTTAGCGAAAATTTGTACCAACCAAAATTAACTGGGAACAAGTGACAAATTGTTTGCACTACAATTTTTTTCTTGGCTGGTAATGCATTTCTGCTAAGCAAAGCTTTCCTGCGCTCAGCAGAAATGGGTTACTAGCTTCATAAAATTGCAGCGAAAATAAAGATTTCAAAGCAGAGTTTTGAGTTTTAACCTGTCTAGATCACTCCAGTTCTCATCTCCATCGACCTCCTCCTCTTCCTCGCTCATATCTGCATCCATACCAGGTATCGTCATGGACAACCTTACGGGTTCTGGGGTGGGGCGTCTCAGAAGCTGTGGAACTCCTGGCTGTAAAAGAAAAAGATGTTTTTTTGTTTTTACTGTGTTAAAACTTTGTAGAGTCGTTGCCATGTGAGAAAAGGACCTCGCCTTTGGCTTGGTCATTTCTCACATGGCCACAACCCGGCCGGTTTTAACGCCCATTTTAGACCCCCTCGTCACTCTTTCATTCTCTTATTGAATACCATCAAAATTCAGGAATGAACTAAAAAATTCACAGCACAAAAATGTACAGACCATATATTTAAAATTGCACTTGAAGGCATCAAACACAGTAGCATTTTAAACTGTTTTTTCACAGTTTTCCCCATTTTCATGAGGACTCTACCTATTGGAAAATGAGTGGATCACAAAAAATGAATTTGACCGTGGACTCCCTCTCTAATAAATAATTCCACTGTTTTCTGAGGGCAAACAAAAATTGCAATCAAAGTTTCTGCAAAACAAATGTAACCCCAGGCACTATCAACTTCTCCCATGTTTTCTGCCACACCCAATTTCAAACACGGTGAATTAATGGTGGGTAGAAACCCTTGTGCCGCACAGTACTTATCCGCTAGTTGTCCTGGACTTATTCTGACAAGGTCCCTTAGCAAAAGACACTGTTGAAAATTTAAACAAAGCAAACCTGTTTAACGGAAATTTCCCTAAAGGGGGACTCCTGTCTTTCATGTGCCTGCATCTCGTTGTCTCCACTCTCTGATGCCACCCCCTCTCCTTCAAGGTATGCATCCTCATCATCTGGGTTAGGTGAGCCTCGTGGTGCAGGGGGAGGAGCAATGAGTGATGGATGGTCCCCAAATGCAACAGAGAGTCTGGCTATAAAGAAGGAGAGACAAAAACAAAGGTTTGTTGTTTGTTTTATGTACTTTACTCAAGTTCAAAGGTACAAGACATCATTGGTTTTGGGAAGAGTCATCCATTCATTTGTTTATTTATTACCGTTAGGACGAGTTGTGCCCATATAAAAGTCAGCCGTCTGCATGTCAGCAAAAAAAAAAATGAGGAAAATCTGAAGTTGTCCGGGTATTAAAAACGTCATCCGACGTGAAGTGGTATTAAAAATAAAAGGTTGATTGATTCTCCATTTATAAAACATTTACCAAGATCAAGTTTTCCTGGACTGGGTTGATTCCTGATGAACTCTTCCAGGGTGCTCTCCACGTCCATCTTGCTGAGATCCTCCACGCCCAGCATCAACTCAGCCAGGGCTGTCCCCGTCGTTTGTCTTGATCCTCTGCCACTGGGCGGTCTACTCTTAGGGTCATACTTAGCTCCTTTTACTGTAAACCCCAAAATAAAATTTCAAAGCATAAAGCAAGACGTATACATGTATGTGATCGGTTGAGTTTGAAATAGGGTTGTCGAACAAAATGTTTTGATTGCGTTTTTATTTAATCTTCTTGGCTATTTCCTGAAGCCTTTAAACTCCCCATGTAACATGTCCCAAAAACTTAAAAGTTGTTCAAGTGCATAACTGGTCTCCTTTAATACAATACTGTTAAGCCATGAAACTCACATTATTAATTTTCTCACCGTTTATAAATGCGTCCAGCCTCCGCTGTGAGTCATTGGTATCTATAGCACTCTCAGTAGCAGCAGGCCTCCTCTGGGCATGCTGATGGGTTAGACTGGGTGGTACCTTACGCCCACTCCAGGGACGACGGGGGCCCTGGTTGCTGGCCTGACGGGTGTTTTGACGCTCCCCTTGCTGCTTGATGAGTTCTGGGATGGAGGCATTGCTCCCCCTGGTGATAGAAATGCAGGACATAATTAGAATTTGTTTATGAAAATGACTTTATTCTTTAAAAGAAAATAATATTGAAATATTTTTAATGATGTACAAGACCCGACATCAAACACTAAATGCAAAGAAAGTTTCCACCGTGCATGGCGAAAAAGTAACCCTGTTTTTGTGGCGATTTTTCATAAAAAACAATATAATTCAAATCATTTAGATTTCAAAAATATTCTTCAGCAGGAAAAGGCTACCAGACAAAACTGCCACATTCTTGACCCCCATTTAACGACCGCGTATGTTTCTTTGTAAGTTTGTTGTGCGCAAAGTAGGAACTGGTGAAAATTTAAAACTTGCCCGGGCAAGCTTTAAAACTTGCACAGGCTTTTAAGCTCTATTTTGTGCCAAATAACTTTATTTACCAAGCTGTTGCTGTGGCAAGATGTGACTTGGTAGCTAGAGGTGGTGCTGTATCCAGCTCAGTGTACACTTTACGGCTGGAACTTCCAGAAGATGGGCGTAGAATTTTGGATGAGGTTGGTGTCATGTCATACACATTCGCTTGGACCCTTTCCAGCCTTGACAGAGAAACACTACTCGGGCCCAACCAGTCCTTGGTACATGATTTTAAAGATACACAACAATCAAGTAATTTTATAAAATAATGAGAATTACAAACAAAAATTGGGACTAGACTGGATGACTGGGGCCTATTTATTTTAATTATAGTCAGTAATATTCTGCCAGAAAAAGTAAGCGGACAAACAAAATATATACAATTTGTTGATTAAAACCCCCCGACCCACCCTCAAAGTCGAAGTCCTTTTTTGACCTTGCTCTACTGTTGTATTTTAGCAAACCATATTCCAATGACTTTCTCTAACTAAGCATTATTAAATTTGTAAAAGTGTACATAAACTCAAAAACTTACCCGAGTAGCAAACTGCTGAATTCGATCATACTTTTGAGCCAGTGCATCTTCCATTTTGCCCACTTTTACACATTACAACATATCACATGTTCTTTACTAACATACCTAGTTGCTCATTTGTACATTATTTGAACAAAAAGTAGTTAAAATCCCATTCGGAATTCGGGTTTTTAGACATGTCAGACGATCTCATAATAATGTGTGTAGTCTGTTGTGTTTGTAGCACTCAGCGAGTGTAAAAACTTTGGCAAAGCCCTCCAGGTTACTGCAAATTAAGTTTCCTGCAGTTGAACTAAACCCCAGCGTTACTTATAATGTCACTAAAGCAATCATTTTAAAATGGTAAATAAAGCATTATGAAATAAATGATTACATTCAAATAAAAACAATGGGTTTTGGTCAGTCTAAACATCAAAAACAATTCTTCCAAAAAGCTGACCTAAACAAATTTACACAAACTTGAAGAGCTCGCGTCTGTAGTTACGTACAGGCTCTTCATCAACCAACCTCAATCTCAATCTCATTATTTCCAATAAGAATGAAAGGGGACGATCCATAAAAACGAGGTTGACCCAGACGCTTGACAGACAAATCTTTTAAGCGCACAATGAGGCTATGAAACTTCAAAGACATATAGTCATGCTTTTAGAGCCCATGTGGTTTCTATGTGACGCCCAAGTGACAAACAGAATAGTATCAGCCTATTTTTGGTGCCAGCTAGCTACTTGTTTGCGGGAAATTTGTATGTGATCTGAAAAACCTGACCAAAGTAATTCAACAAAAGCGAAGATTTTAAAGAGTTTTTTAGTGATGTCCTCACCAACACCGGTGAACGTTACTGTTACTCCCACGACTAGCACTAAACGACGTTTTCTCGGAGCTGCAAGAAGGAAAAAAGCAACTTCCTCCGTGCCGTTTTTACCGCAAGGAGCAAAACAAAAGTTTCTCACGGGTGACATTGACAACCTAAACTCGATTCAGTCGAACGAGGACAAGAAGCAAACCCAAACCACCGATTCTTGCCAACCAACAAATGACTCAACTGTACAATTTGGTGTAAAGAAAAGAACTTTGGAAGATGATTTATCAAATTTCCAAACTGAGAATATAGAGAAGGTATCAGTTATGATTACTCCAGTTCGCAGAGGGGCAAATTATAGGAAAGGACTTCTTTCACAAAATGACAACTCTATTCGGAAGGGTCTTGAGGAGGAATCGGCAACATCTTCTTTTCTGACATCATCATCTTCTTTTCTGACATCATCATCTTCTTGTCAGGGTGAGCAGGCAACACCAGTCCAATGCCAACGGTAACCATTATTGCAACTAAAATAATTGATGAAACTTTCAATTACTTTCATTGAAAGTAATTAAGTTACGGGATATATTTTATTTAGGAACAATTCCAAGTACAACCATCAATTTGATGGTCGCATTGGAACCTTTCTCAATGCAAAATATATCCCATTTTTCAGCGAAGGGGCTGTGTCGTCATGGCATGAGCAGAGCAGGTCTGTCTCATCCAATTACAGTGCCCATGCGCATGCTCTCCATAGTATAATATGGAGGGAGGGCGCACATGGACAGTCTGGGACCCTTGCCGTCGGGAGGTGGGTTATGATCATCCAACAACATTTGGATGCAGAATTTGTCTCCATACTTTGGTGCACCATATGCCATCACACACTTGCCAAGATTTGACAATGAAAACATTAGGTTTTTTATATATATTTTTCTTCAAATTACAATAAAAAGATAAACCAATCTGAATCCCTTAATGAATGCAGTGCGGAAGCCTAAGTGAAGGGCGCCTTCTCTTTGTACGGCACTATTTGAGATACACTCTATGGTAGGACTTGGAGCTAATCTGGACTGGAAAAAACCCATGGCTGACATTACCCTTATTTTCTTTTATTATTTTTTTAACATAGTTACATTGTCATAACTTATTTAACTTTTTCCTAGGCTTCCATTTAGAAACTCACTCGGTGGTTCTGCAAGGAAAAGATTCCGTCACGATTTCAAATCACCGGTAAGTTCTAGTTGTGTCTAGATTATCGTAAATAGTCTGGGACTACAATTGTTACACAAAAGAAAGCGGGTGCCCCACTGCTCCCCCTACCACCCCCACCCCCAGCAATCAACTCTATACACATCAGCCCCTTAGTGTTATTATATACTTCATTCAAAACTGACGGTAGAAAGACAGCTTTTTAACTTAAAAGATAAGATTATTTATATGCCAAAGGCAAATGGGCTAACTAAAAACATTTAAGACTCAATATTCAACTATATTTCTAGTCAAAAATTTCAAAACCATTCATTTTATTGCAGATGAGGAGCAACCAGGACTCTTCGCCAAAGCCATCAGAACAACACGACACGGCTACAAATTTAGAAAGCCTGCAACAAACCTTGGAAGAGATAAAGACAGAAATTGCCTCCTTAAGAAATGAGTAAGATGAGTTTGTGGTAACCGCTGTAAATAACATCGGGCACAGGGCATGCTCTGTGGTCTAGTGGCTAAGTCATCGGCTCAAGAATGTGTAGGGTTGACTTACCAACAGAATAGAGTTCTTACCACCACGCATCAGTGTAAAGCCCGAAATCCATAGGTTGTATGTTGTTTGTAATGCATAGTGTAAGATCCATTCAAATGAAAATACACGACAAGCAATGTACTAAATTTGTACGGAAAACGCAGCGTTACGCAATGTGGATGAGTGCGTGTAGCTTGGCATGTACTTTTATTTTTATGCATCATGCACAACGGTTGATAGACACATGGACTTCAGCCTACGGGTACTAAAAGCAAAATACTGGGCCTACATGAGCAAAAGATGTTAATAAATTATGATGATGTGTTTGTTTTATTTACAACCTCATGTGCTTGTAGTAATTTCATCATATTGACATCGGTTTTAAAAGTTTTGCCGACAACACTTTTTTTTCCCAAGGGGTTTTTGTGAGGATGAGCTCCAGACACACATCGCTAAGATGCACGAATACAATGAGTTGAAAGACACTGGCCAGATGCTCCTTGGAAAGATAGGTGAGTAGAGTGAAAGTATAGACCTTTATATGCATATGGCGTCACTACAGTGGGGCGCCCTCGTGTGGAAGTCTAAAGGAGGCTGCGCATTGCACGGCCAATATCAAACCCTGTTCTAACACTCTGTTCTAACCCCGCGTATTGCGCTATCTTTTACGAGTCAGTTTGCTGGAAGATAAATTCGTTTACAATTGATAGTGTCCCAAATTTGTCTTTTTGTTCTCTATCCTCTTGGTAAGTGATGACGTTTTGGAGCTGGGAGTGCAATGTAAATTGTGAATGGTGTATACATGTTCATTAACACTCGTTTACATTGCATTTCCAGTGTCTTAGGGAAATCTGTCCCCAGGAGATTCTGTGCCCCATATGGAAAATTAATATTGGCTGAAGGAGGCTGATTCAAAAGAGGGTACTATCGGAAGAAATTTGTACACATTTCACCGTATGGGGGACAGAATCTTCAGGAGGACAGGTGCTCCTACCACACTGGCTCGAATACGTACGTCAGACTTACCAACTGGAATAATTTTAAACCCTTTTTTGGGGGGTTCCTTTCTTGGTTTATAGTGGAAGCATTTTCTGGTTGAACCCACTTCCAAGCCTGATGCTCCATTTTTTAAGGGGCAAGAGCACCAAGGCGGTTTCTCCTTGGCAAATGGCACCTCTATGAGGAAATTTCTGTTGGAACATTTCAAGGGGCGCCAAGGCATCGACCGGTGAAGTTTCAGGCCTGCCCTTCTTTTCTCTCTCTTTCCCAATTTAAAGCTCAGTTTCCTCCTTACTGTCTTTGCAGCCATGATAGATGGAGTAACCACCAAAAGTCTTTACGAGCGATTTGGTCTAGAGCTAAATGACTGACGGCATCTTCAGTTCAAAAGAGCAAGTAAAATCCAGTAAGTACCCTAAATAGACACAAACATTAAGCCCCACCCACCATCAACTGTCAAGTATCAACTATGCCCTCGTTGGTGACACTCTTAAGAAGGAACAAAATAAAATAACTTTCAAATGGCTTTTATTGTGTAGTATTTTTCATGATTTTAATAGTACGTTAACTCAAACTTGAAAAACTAAAACAAACTTTACCTTGTGAAACTGCAAAAGTCTACTGTGGTTTTTATATGACCAGCAACCCCGATGATAACTTAACATTGACAAAATATTTGGATAATTGATAACTTATCACATGAATACAATAAATTGAAGAAACTTGACAATTTTTTATAGCACTTTTTTTCTCAAAATTCAAAGGCTTCACTTAAATTAACAGTCTCTATAAGTTTTAAACTTCACTACTTTCTGATGTAAGGATTTCACAAATCCCTGAAAACTATGATTTTAAATTGATTCACAGTATCTGCAATCAGAAGTTGTTAATTAGAAAAGATTATCCATTTCCCCCCCCCTTTTTTTAGGCAACCAAAGTTTGACCAAAGTCAGTAACATTATTTCAATCTTCAGAAGTATTTCATTTTTTTACAAGTTAATACGCTACATTATTCATGTTTAATGATGGCAGTGCTTTTATCGCGACTAATTTTGTTGCTGTTCAGGTCTATTAACCTATCTATATCCTAACAAGACTTTGAATAATTTGATGTCAGGAACTTGTGTCTCAATAAAATACCTGTGGGGTGAAGTTTTCACTTAAAAGTTTTCTTTCTAAATCTAATCCCATAATTGAATTACATAGTCTAATCCCATTCTGGGTGAATAGTAAAGTGTCTCGGGATTGGTCGATGGGGGCGTGTGAATAACGCGATGGTGTTTGAGACGGGCCCGGTGTGCTTGAACACTGGGAGGTGGTGCCAGGTTTGGAACTCATCTTTGTGGCTCCGGGTGTAGGGTGTGAGGAGTTGGATGCGTCGTTCGTTGTGATTCGGCTGTTTGCAGCCTTTGTTGAGTGTCACAGAGGCAACTGGTTTCCCCCTGAAATCATAAAGCGAGATACGGGTTTAGTCAGATGTAGTAGTCTTGGTGCGAGACTTTATTAGTGGATCCTTGTTTCTTAATCAGTCCAGCAGCAAATAATGCACAAATGAACTCGAAGCTGTCTTAGGTTTTTCAGAACTTACTTTTTGAGGGCATCCATAACGTCTTGCAGTCGTCTTCCATCACAGATCTTGCAAGTACCCTGTCCTTTGCCGTCAGTGTGGAGCTGATGGTTTGAAATGACCCCTTTAGCTCCCATCAGCTTGCTGCCCGCAAGGGAACCAAAAAACTCAATGGCCACCTCGCGATCTAAGAATTAAATATCAAAGAAAAAAAGGATTTAGACATTCACATTATCGATTTGGAAATTAATTTTAAACAGTAAAACACCAGTCACAAATTGTACACGTGACATGGTATTTTGGCTGGTAACCTCATTCTGGTAAGCAAAAACATTTTGTGCTTGGTTACTTTGTGTGGTTAAGCACAATGGAAGTTCCCTTTACAAAATGGAAATTGTCTCCCCACCGCTCCCAACCCCCCTTCAAAGATGAAATTAAAGGTCTGGTACCTCGCTCGTTAGCCGTGGACAGCCATTTCTCAACGGCCTTCTTGGAATCAGGTTGAAGCGCCCTGTTGAGCGTCCTCTCAATATCGGCAGCCATCATGGCATTGTTGATGACCTTTGTCTGGCCCATCCCGGCTGTCTTGAGCCAGTCCTGAGCGGCAGGCAAGGCTCTTGGCTTCAAGTTACGAGACATCTACAATTAAACACAAACAATGAAATTAGTCTATAAATATGCATCTGAAGTCGAACACAATTGGATATGTTGAGATATAGGGGGCAGCAGAGGTACTTATTTTTCAGTTATATGAGTCTGTGCAGTTTTCAAGAACAATAGATTCACCTGGAAGTCTACCACCACCACCTAGCGTTCCAGAAGGTATCCCGTTAGCTCAAGATTGCAATATGTAATTTCCAATTATTAGAGATATGTAGACAAAACGAGATTGAACAGTTAGATCTTATTTCATGATGGGCCATCTTGTTTTTCCTCCATTCGAAACAAAGGCCATTGAGGGGACTAAGACTAAGGGTTTGGGGTTTGGCATAGAGATCGTTTGCCTGTTCAAAGTCCTGCAACATAAGCCCAAGCCGGAACCCAAGCAGAAGCCCCAGCCCAAACGATGGTTTCAAAAAGGGCCAATGTAACCAAATTGAGGCTGGAAGGGGAAAACAGTCTAACACCATTTTGTCATAATGAGAGTTGGCAATCATTATTGCCTGTGCAGACAGGGAACATGGCCAAAACATGCTAAGGGTCTATTCATTACCTGGGACTTAATGTCAGTGCCACCTTGTTGAGACTGTGAGAAAGGCATGGCAGGCAACTTTGGAGCTGTTTGAGAGAGAGAAAAAACAGAAGTCATCAATAAACAATTTTGGAAAAGGATGTCAGAAATTTAACTTTCCCCTTGTCCAAGTGGGAAGGTGGACAATGGGTAAATTTTACCAGGTAAATCTATTCTTCTTCGAATGGTGTGCTTGCACAGAGTTAAATGAACAGTGGACATTTGTTTTAAATTTGCTGATCCCTCTGCTGCCGCTTCCCAGATTGTATTGTAAACTTGGGTATGATCTCTGGCAACACGGTGGTTACAGGAGTTGTATGGCTTTTGACTGGCACCCCCAAACAAATTGATATGACAAAATAGGGAGACCACTATTATTAGGGCTAGACAGCTCAGTTGGTCGAGCGCCGTAACGTTAATCTGTAGGTTGCAGGTTTAAGTCCCAATTCTAGTAAATTTGTCTCTGTTCAACCAAAAATTAATTAACAAACTTGAAACCTTGTTTCCTAAAGACCCGAAAAGATCCCATTTCACAATATCAATGTAGCCACATCCTAAATTTGCCTTTACTAGAACCCTGTTTTAAACAAAATGTTTGGCTTTAGCTCTGCTGTAGGCAGCCCCTCTTGTTTAAATCCTCACTTGCACGGAAATTGCATATTTCCACAATTAGGCCAAATCCGACTTAGCGGCTGCAGCTACAGCTATGACTGTTGCTAAGGGTGTTGCTAAGAATGTGCTATACTTCAATGCGTGATGACACATTGATCCAGGCATAGCCATAGCCACAGCCGTAGCCACAGCCGCCAATTGGGGCGCGGCCTTAAGTTAAGCCTTGAAGGTTTGATTAACATACTAGTCTGGCCCTTGTTTTGTGTAATAGTGATCAGTGGTCTTTACTGTAAGTGGACGCAGGAAACGTGACAAAGTTGACGTCAGCGTCAGAGGAAACATTTTCACCATGATTATTTGTCCTTTCTTTTTTAACTTACCTCCAGGAGTCGCAACCCTCTTTTCAGTTGAGGACGCTGCCTTGAGTTCCTCTTCTATGTCCTTCTCCCTGGATTGTTTGAACATCCCGTACGGTGGCACGTGATGGGTAGTGGACGTCCTCAGGGACCGCCGGGACGGCAGGAGCTTGTGGTCCATCTCGCGGAGTTTGCCCACTTCCTTCAAGACATTGTTGCTGGGACTGGCATCTGTAAGATATTTTTATGTGTCATGCTCCAACCATTGGTTTGAATTTATTTTTTTTACAAAATCATCACATGTTTATATTTCTACTTTGCTGTGTAGATTTGTTCTTGAGAACTTGTCTTGCTATATATTTTACTGCCGCAGAGTAGATTTCAGAACTCAGGAGAGTACCTAGGTCTGGAAAGAACTGTCCTGCTTATTAACTACTAGCTTAAGCCAAGTGGATTGAGAGGACTTCTCAGTATTAACTTCACTTAATTGTGTAATTGTGGAGATTTGCAGTGCACTTCCTTAACAGTGGTCCATTGGACAAATGCCTGGTAAAGGACCAGTACAAGTTGTATCTTTGAAGTGGTTCTTCTGACTAGTTCATTACTTTCTAGTTCATTACTGCTAACATGTATGAGGGCTAAAGCTCAGCAAAATACCACCTGAGCCCACACCTGGGTGAAGAGAAGCAAGTTATGGTAATGTGTCCTGCTCAAGTACTGGCCAGAATTCAAAGCCGCATTCTGATGACTCTACCATCAGAAATGAGACTGGCGTGCCAGACTGCTTTGTTACTGCACTCCATGAGCTAACCCTAACAATGCCGCAACATATAATGCCTCGGTTATGAAGAGCATGTTACTGCCTCCTTAATGTTTTTAAAAATTGAACTAAGAATACTTTGTTTTCGAACTTCACATTCTAGGGACACCAAGGATTGGAGCGAAACATAAATTAAAAGTTGTTACTTTTTAAGTACAAAGGCCTACTGAAAGGTTTCTTGACTGAGTTCTGTACTAAAGTCTTAAAAATAAAAAGTTGTTTTTGTTTTTTTATTTTTTGTTAACACACATTTACGATTGCCGTTAATGTCCTCGTAGAAGCGCTGCTTGCTGTCCAGCAGTAGCCGCTCTTTCTGCTGCTTATAAGAAGGTTCATCCACGATAAGACGAGTTGGAACCTTCCAGTTCATAAACATCTGGGGGGAAAAAGACACAAGTTTTTTGAATTTATAATTGGTCATTTATTAGGATTGGTTACATTTCTTCAAGCAGCAACAGAAACCTTGCTGTCACATCTTAAATTTGATTTATATCTATATAATCGTATGCAGACATTTGTTCTTAGCCATTTGTTGAATTATCTTTGTTTACATTTATCTTGTTTTATTGATGTAAGTTTGTTAACATGAAGTTTGTACCAACATTGTCACTAAATAAGAAAAGATCTAGTAAGCTCTAAATAATTACAACACCATAGAACATGTAATTAAGGCACTTTTTGTGTAGACTTTCAGGTCTGATGCTTCGTTTTTGAAAGGGCAAGGGCACCAAGGCATTTCCTCCTTGGTAAAAGGGCACCTCTATGAGGTGTAACTCTACAAGGGGCACCAAGGCAATGGCCAGGTGCAACGGAGGCAATTGCCTCCACTACCTGTGTGAAGTATCAGACCTAGACTTTCCATTTATGCCTTTAAGAATACATAAGCAAGCAAGGCATGTTGGGAAATAATAGTGCGACAAAATCAATCACCCCTGGAAACGAGATTGACTGATGTATTACTTTAGGATGGGAGAGGATTGGGAGACTTTGGAATGCTACGTGGCAGCAGACGCACCAGGTAAATTTCCAATCATTACATAGTTCTGAGCATGTGCACATTTCCAAGACAATAGATAGGGTAAGTCTGCTGCCACCTAGTGTCCCCAAAAGTCGCCTCATGCGTCATGCTTTAGAAAGAGTTTTACTATTTACACAGGTGTGTGCAATAAAGATTCCATCAAAGTCCCCATCAACTGAACAGACTACCAGTAAATAAATCTTGTATTTGAGGAAGAGAGTGCAGTCCACAGAATGTAAGTTGTTTGCCATCTTCTAATGGTCTTATGTAATCCTCCAACCCAGAGTAAACTTAACAAAGACTGGATAATCCTGGTTTTTACATCCAGTACAAGGAATTTGCTTTTGTTGGTCGACAAAGATCACAAGTCTGCTGCCCAAGAGGTAGCCATGATGAAGCTGTCTAAATGTTGCTATACAGAGAAAGTATAAGGTTGTTAATATAAAAAAGGTAGATAACACTACCAATTATTATATGAGTTTTGAGGCATTGCATTGTGAGGTATCAATGTGTATATTTAGTTTATATCTACTCTGCCGTGTACCGGTTATTGTTTGATCTATCAGACAAACATGCCTATCTCTCCCATAATCTGATATCTCTAATTGTACAATTTATACCAGTGCCAATCTTTCCATTAGAACTATTGTCAAAGTCAAGGATAAGTACATTTGAAGAGCCTACAAATCGGCAACATTTGTTTCAACTTTCAGAACTAAAACGTATATCAGATGTGATTGTGCACATAAGTCCCTGTCAAATAAGAACCTATTTTTGTTGTCTCCACTAAAACTCGACCGCCGAGTTTGGTGATATGCCACTGTTTGGTTGGATTGTGTGTTGAAAAGTAGAGAATTTTGTAATTTACTTTTCTGAAATAGAGAATGGTTCTGAGATTTGTATTTTCTTTCAAATGTTCATGGTTAGGCAAAGTTATTTTATGACTTTTTGACCCGACCACACCCAGCAAGTGTAGGAATTCTACAAAATGCTTATCTTGTACGTGTGTAAATAATGACCGTGTCCTGTCCACTTCGAATTATTTATACACGATGAGTGGTAACTACTACCTGGCTACCATGCTCATTGGTCAACTTGACAGAATCAATACTTCTGGCATATCCAAACAACTACAGAAAAATAAAAAATGCTCTAATTCTAGCACACAGGAATTGTAAGTGTTTGTTGACAGACTCTATATCAATATTGCTCATTATGTACTTGAATATAACTGAATAATTTGAGTCATTACTGACAATTTGAAATCCTTTTCTTTCTGCGTGTTTGCTGCATTTGCGATGACTTTTTCTTCGGCCATTTTGTTTAATGTCATCATCATCAACTTTTATTATACTGCTCTGTCTTGAGCTATGTCTGCAATTATGCGTGGAGTAAACATCTTTTCTGTGTCTGCAAGCAGTTTTAGTATGCCCGGTGTCATGTTTACTTCTGGTAATAAAACCAATGTTGCCTCGTATTCGCCGGAGGAAGCCTGTAAACAAGGATGCTTGCTATGAGAACCAGAAAAATCTGGGTTAACATCTATCTCTTCCGCGATAAGCGTTCTGGGTTCTTTTACCAATCCTAATAATTTGGACCTACGGCTTAAGAGTCAAAGTCATTATGGTAATGTATCTTGCTCAAGGACACAAGTGCCACGACCAGAACTCGAACCCACACTCTCTTGATCAGAAACACCATAGTTTGAGTCCAGCACGTTGTTTGTTGGCGACCTCTAGTTATCTTGCAATGTGGAGTGAAAAGGGAACATTTTCTTCTGTATAGTTAGAATTGTATTTTTATTTGCTTTGCTGTTGTAGTTTAAAAAACCTGGCCTTCTCTGCTCAAAAATCTGCTTTCTCAAGGGTATTAGTACGTCATATCAGCACACAACATCCTTAACAATATAATATTTTTGTGAACTTTTCAATTGTTATTGATCACATTCTTACCTCTTGACATTATCCATAGACAAAATGTTTCCGGATTTTAACCCCATTTAAAGTAATGAACCATAAATATCAACACCATTTGGCACCTCGTTAAGTGAACAATTATCCTAAAACAAAAAACACACTACTTTTTACCACGTACAAAATAGTGTGTCCGCATTTCAGGTCTTTTCTCCGATAATTGAGGGAAAACCTCAGCGGACCCGACGACTCCATTCTGTTTGATGTCATTTATTAATAGGCACAGTAGTCTCACAGGAGTCGTCTCACAGTACAATGACAAAGTTCAATAAGATGTAACTACGCCATTTGTTTAATAATCAGGGATAATATTTGACCCTTGGGGAATGGATTTTATATTTTTCTCATGCTAATTAAAAAACAATTTTGAGGGCAAACAAATATGAAATCAGACTAGGAAGATTAATCCCCCAGATATCTCTTATTTTGCTCAATGTTTTGTCCGATTCATTTTCTATGCAACTTGTCAAAAATAAACACACATGTCTTCGGGAAATGCGTCTATAACCTCCAATCCGGCTGGGAATAATGTCGCAACCTCACAGTTTTCTATGTATAAAGATTAGACTTGACCAGAGGGAAGTAGGCCTTTATACGACTAGGTAATCAGAGCATGAAAAAGCAATACTTTTATAACTATATTGAAACACCTACCGAATCGGCTGTCACTGCCATGATTGCTCTTCACTCTCACAAAAAGATTTCGTCAAAAATTTAGTTCGTGAAAAATGTGTCTACATTCTGAGCAGAAAGCCAACGTTTTCACCACTCCCATGTGCTGTATAATGTTGATAAGTTTCTGTAAACTGCAACTCTGTGTAAATGAATGGAACACAATACACCAGACACGTATGGTGTATTCATGGGTGCATAGTGGGCCCCGTTGCTAAGGGTACGGCGTGCGGATGGGCCCCATGGGGTCGCCCGTGAAGGGCACATAGGAGCGGGTCACCACCTCGGTTTACGGGTTCCTAATATTGACAAAAAGCTTCGATCGCAGCGAGTCCCGGCTTTGTTATGAGTGACACTTCAACCACAATGGAATTGTCAACAGTTTGACATAAGCAATCCGGCTGAGCTTGTTCAACATGCGATCAAGAAAATCCGCCTCAGGTTGGATTGGCAATGCGATATAATAATCCTATAATTCTGTTACATAGCTCATCAAGTTAGTAGTAAAACTGTGATAAAACTTAAGTCTCTGTAATGTACTTGTTTCTACTTCTTGTTCCAGGGCCTCTGAATACCGTTTAGTCAATAGATAGCGCCTTAATGTATTATTAATTATCACAGAGCAAGCTTAGTTCAGGGCTCGGTTTCATGAAGCACTATAGATTCATCATGAGTTGTCAGTAAAGTGATTTGTATTGTGACATCACACTTTGCTGAGCAAATAAAGATCGATTCGCCCTTAGAGACAATCAGGTCTGTTTTTTCAGCTAATTTGACCAGATAATTTATAGATTAAAATTTTGAATAGCTTTTTTTCCGAGAAAGTTAAGCATTCATTTTTGGTATTGCACGAAAAACGCAAGTGATAATTAGTAATTAGTCAAGTATGAATTAGTTGTCGGATCCCAACATTTTCTCAGCTCCGTCATTTATGCAACAGTTTTGCATTTTGTATTTTGTGCATTGCCTGCGTGGCATATGCGAATTTATTTGTGTATGTTTATTGTTTTGAAACAGTATAATCTTTCAAAATTCATTCAGAAAAAAAACTATTTCAAATCTAAGCAATATGAATTTTTAAAAATTAAAATAAAAACGAATTTCTTTCGGCGAAAATGGGGCCATGCAACCTATCCCATCTCTGTATACATGTACACCGTTTTATCAATAGCTGACTGTTGTGGGTGTTTGTTTGTTTGTTTTTTGTTTGTTTGTTGGGGTGTTGGGGTGTTTGTTTGTTGGGTTGTTTGTTTGTTTGTTTGTTTGTTTGTTGGGGTGTTTGTTTGTTTGTTTGTTTGTTTGTTTGTTGGGGTGTTGGGGTGTTTGTTTGTTTGTTTGTTTGTGTGTTGGGGTGTTTGTTTGTTTGTTTGTTTACTGTTTGCTTGTGAGAAGTTTTATGCGTTTGATGTGGGGTTTTTTCGTATAATTTTTATGTTGTACCTTTTCTCCGTCGCCTACTAGCCCATAGATTATTCAAAGTCTATGTAAGTTTATTATTTTGAGCCATTTTATGACGCGAGAAATAAGTTATCATAATTAGGCCCTATACATTTTTAATTATTTATTTATGTATTATTATTTTTATTATTATTTTCACACACCGTATAAAACGACAAATTTACGGTGATCTTACACCACAATAATCGATGTTTATCATCCACGGCACTAGAAATGGTCCCGTATAAGCAATTCTGTCATAGTAACACCGTATCTTATCACTTATGTTTAATTGATTAATTTCCCCTTAGTTTGAAACGCATAAGAGGCGCTCGAATTGCCACATCATGTTTTATACATGCGTAGTTCGATATGTCCGCTCGTAACACGGAAATTACACGCCCGTTTCAAAGGCGGTACCACACTCACGCGCAGTCAACCGGTAATAGATCCCACTATTAATATTTATAAGACACTGTGCGCTGTTTTTACAAGGAACACTGTTTGTGAATTAAGAACTTGTAGTGTAAGTCCAGAAAACGTTTTTATTTAAGAAGACGCTTACTTGCTCAACGTAAGCAAATAGTGAAGATAAACATGGCGTCCATTTCATGGGCTGTAATATCTTTTATATCTTCTAGAAATCTTTATGGTAGGGCAAATAAAACCATGTGTGATGGGGAGACAAAGTGTTGGCTATGAATTAGTTGGCGATAGCGTGGTCATGGCAGCTGGACCCCCGGCAACAAACGAACACAAATACTATAACTAATATTTCAGCCATTTTTGTTTTTATCAAATTATTTATTTTGAGAACTGAACACGATATGCTGGTTTTTAATGTGAACTCAGACAGTTTGCAAACTTCTATGATGATCATCAAGGGCATAATTCCCCGAAATATTTCCCCTATCTGCCGCCCCACTTGTCTTTGTTGGGGAAGTGCACGGTATTGGTTTTGCTTGCAAGGTTTAAGACAGGATTTGGAAAAAAGGGTGTCCAAGTTTTTTGGAAATTTAAAAACTGGGTGTCAAAATTTTTCACTTACAATACTTATAAAACAGGGTGTCCAAATTTAAAACAGGGTGTCCAAAGGACACCCAGACACCTCTGGCTAACACCATGTTTGCTGGTGTTATACCACAAACCATTTTGAGGAATAGATTAAACTTGTAAAATGGAACATCTTACATGAGATGGGTGTGGGTTGTTCCTCCTGGTGACGGAGCAAGGTCTGGGCTCAGACAGTTTGACGGTCTTCGGTGCGTAGTCCACTTCGTAAAGACTGGCCAACCGCTCGGTGGACAGCATATCCTTTTGCGCTTTACCCGGCTGGAACATTACCGACCCACTGCTCTCATGCTGCTCGCGGATCATTTTGGCCATCAAAGTTGCCTCCAAAGGCGAGGACTTGTCGTTGGTGCCGTTTTTAGTCATGTTTTCCAAGGTTGTTATTACCTTTGGGACTAAAAGATGGTGTTTTTGTGCAACCGACAAGTTCTTTGCGCAACCCTCTCTTCAAGCTCTCGCAAAGTTAACTTTTGTTGGCAAGTTGTGGGCACGCTCCGTAACAAAGGCACTTAATTTGCATAAAATAATGTGTATACCGCCCTCTCTCGATGCTCATAATTAGGCCTTTGCTGTATACTCGATTCCAAAGTGATCGAACTTAGTATTCCTTGGCGTATACAAGGAATGTAACCTGTTGACGAGGTTGTGTTGTGCATTTTTTCCCCTCAAATAGCAACAAATGTTTATAATTTTTGACCAAATATTTAACATTTTGTAGTTACATTGAAAAGTGAGTCTTAAATCAAGGTTTTGTGAATGAAAATACATCATTTATATTTGTATACAAGAGTGATAACGATTCCGACAACAAAAGTTGTAGCAGTTGCTATGGCCCGGTGTACACGTAAACAAACACCGTATGACAAGTTATGATTGTGCGCAGAACGCCACCTTGTGCGCTAGCGATTGCAGCGAAGCAGTTCGGCCGTGATAGTTGGGTTGTGAAGGCAGAACGTTCAATCAAAAATTAGGATTCTGAAGAATCTTTTACAGTGAAAATGCCAGTTACTGGCAAAAGTCAGAGCAATGCTCCAATAACGGATCAGATTTCCGAGCTACAACGCAAAATAGCTCTGATAGGTGAGTAAGAACTCGTATACTTCAGTTTTGTTTTGTT
>CM021540.1:10036297-10046540 GCA_010994315.2 Pisaster ochraceus | reverse complement strand
AAAACATTGACTAAACTTTATCTTACCAACAAATGGCCTTTGTGCTCAGGCTTGAATGCTTTTTTTGTGTGGAATTTAAGTCGCCGAGAAGAGGGGGTATGAGTGCAGCAGGCGGCTAAAGTCACCTGTGGTAAGGAAGGGGTTAATGATTTGGTTTGATTGATTTGAAATCTTGTTTACAGTTGGCAGAGAAACCATTGAGACCATGACCCATGCCTTCTGTGCTGCTGATCAGTCAAGCATAACGATGATGCAGTACCTGTACGTGATTCATACGTGTGGAGGGTGGGACTTACATGTTAACAGTGGTGATAAGGGACGCTCAGATCTTCAAATCAAGGTAACAATTATCCCCTTCAGATATACCAGTATTACCAAATTTACATGAGTCTCGGGCATCAAGCCAAAAGTACTGTTGGCAGAGTCATCGTAGTGTGGGTTCGAATCCCTCTCGTGGCACTTGAGCAAGTTAGTAAACTACAAAAACAGTGTATCTCCTAACGCACGAGTTTGAAATTTTCAAAACATTGTATCTCGCTTAAAATAGCCCGGATGTGAAAAAAAAAACAAGTACACGCCGAGATGCAGTGTTTTTACAAGGAGCAACTCTTGCAAAATCGAGAGATTTTTGCACTGACTCAAAAATGCCAAAAGCGAAATGCTTTTCTTCACCCAGGAATTAAGTGGGTAGAGGTTAGAGGTTGTTGATGTGAATGATTAGCAGCCTGTGCACTCACTAAGCAGCAGATGCTGCATACTCCTAAGGAGTTGATATGGTTTCAGGATTGCTTTAGGGCGCGATAAACAGGTGTAAACTTATTTCACATTAATGTACTTGTACACATTTTTTGGGTTTGGATTGTTGACTTCACCGTAGGGAGGGGCCATGCTGCTGTGTCGTAAACTCTTTGAGAATCTCGGACAAGGGACAGTTGAGATGGGAGAGACTGTGAAAGGCATCGTGGAGCAAGACGGTGGCAAGATGAAAGTGACAACCGCATCTGGGAAAGAGTACGCTGCTGAGAGAGTAATTGTTGCCGTCCCATGTAGCGTTTCAGGTAAATGGAGAATAGTTTGAAGGTATTTACAAAGCAGCTGAAATAGCTGGGTTTGCTGTTAATGTCTTTGTCTCTCACCAGCCAGACCAGTGAACTGTTAATTGTATGTATCCGTCACTTGTCTGTATCGAAAGAGTTCAATTGTTATATATTTCTGGTAATAAAACCAAGAATGCCTCATAAGTGAGCTTAATCACTGAAGCTCCTGGTTGTTGTGTAGTAAGGTGCTTTGATGCGTTGGTTTAACAATTACTGTCCGTTTTATTAGGTTTTGTTTTTCGGTTTGGCAGAGAGAATAACCTATGACCCTCCTCTACGAATGAGGCGAAGTAGAACCTTCCCTTCTAGATTGGATCTGGTGGCCAGTGTGATCACCTACAAATCCGTAAGATTTACTTATAAATAATGAGATTTGAAATGTTGATGAACGTGCTAGTCTCGCACGTATTCAAACTTTTTTGCACAGTCTCTACAGGATTGGTAATTAGTGAAAGAAAAACGCGAGTTAAAGATTTTTCAATCTGAAAGCTCATTGCATGTAAAAAGTTGCATCCCCTTAAGGTGATCCCTCTACTGCCGCTTCCCAGGTTGTATCATAAACTTGGGTGTGATCCCTAGTTCAACAGGTTAATAGCTTCTGACTGGCAGCCCTCGAACAAAGATACTGACAAAATATGGAGGCCAACAACATGAGAGCTCGATAGCTCAGTTGGTAGAGCGCTGGTATGTTAATCCAAAGGGTCCCAGGTTCAGATCCCGCTCTATTCAATTTGTCTTTGTTCAACCCAAAATGATTTTAAGGTTCATACCAGGACCAGTTCCCCAGAGAAGTATGGAAATAAAAAAGTAGAGACAAGGTCTTAAACAGATGTTAAAAACCAGCAGAGCCGTGGCCATATGATAATGGACTGAGACGAAGGCGAGGTCCAATATAGCCTGGCCATGACCCTGCCATTTAAGACCGAGTCACTATTCTTTCATTCCAATCCATAAATGCCCTTTTTGATAAAAAGCATGGCAATGTAGGAAAACCTATAAAACATTTCTGTTTTGTGAGCCTAAATTTTCAGTTCCTGTCACATCCTCGGGCTCTGTTTTACAAAGAGTCAAATTGCATGACATGGCTGTGTGTACATGCACATGCATGCTAACAGCTCACATTGAGTGCCACTATGTATTGAATGCGTTATGCGTAAATTGGCGCCATCGCAAGCTTGTGCGCCAATACGCGTATTGCCATGAGCGCCAAACACACATTCACAGCTCCAGTTATGTCTTTACATCAGCCGTTTGTAAGCGGTCTTACACAGTAATGTGAATCCATTCAACCAACATGACTGCCTCAACTAATTGGAGTATTTAAGAATGAAAATAATACAGTGGACTGTAGCAAGGAGGCTGCACAAACATGCTGAAACTGTCCTGTGAGGGACAGCCCTAGACATCATACAAAAACAAAAAACATGTTATTGGTAGGGTAGGGGTGGAGGGAAAATCCTTGTTAATCACAATATGGAATTAAGGTAATTTTTTTTATTTCTTCATTGAAGCCCTTCTGGCGCGAGGCGGGCCATGCCGGAGAGTACCTTAACATGTCGGCAACATCAAGTGACGAGAGTGATGACATCAACGACGCTCTGATTGTTTCCTACGACGCCACCTTACCGGATGGCAGTCCAGCCCTGATGACGTTCTCCAACCCCAAAAAAGTCAAAGGAAAATCGGTAAGAGTAAACTTTCGGACTTAATTTTGTTTCAAAGGATCAGGAAGCCAAGTCTCATAAAAATGAAGTGCAACTTTTCAGCCAAGATCATTGTTTTTTGGGTTTCTCCGCTGTTCAATTGAAAAAAAAAATAATATTACAAAGTCTTGCTGTGCCTGGCACTTTCCTCTCCTTTTTTGACGATGCAGTTGCATTTTTTATTGTTGGGGGAGGGGGGCTCTGTTGTGAATTAAGAGGCGGAGCTAAATGGATCCAACTATTGAAATTGGTAAAACTACCCTCTTGCGCAACGGAATAGTTCATTTGTTGCATGCATTAATAACCAAAACAAAAAGTAAGGTTACCAGCCAAATTACAATGTCATGTTTACTATTTGTGACTGGTATCCTGCTCATTTCTACTGAGTAGAAACGTGTCTGCTGAAGCATCTGTATGATATTGGGCCATGTTCTTTAGCAAATCTGTGCTGATTAAAGAATAATAATATAATAGTATAATACACTACTTTCTATCAATATCACTATAGTATACAATAGTTTAATACACTACTTTCTATCAATATGACTATAGTATATTATAGTGTAATATACTACTTTCTTCCAATATCACTATAACCATAATAACATATAATAGTATAATATACTTTTTTTTATCAATATCACTAGTGGTATGAAGAACTCAATCTCAGCATTGAAGACACATTTCCTGTCGTGCTTTTAGCAGACTCTTCAGATAGATTTTCGTCCAGTAACTAATATTAATTTAACCCCCTCACTTTGCTCATGAATCTAGGAAACCACTACAGAGTCCTGATGTACCTGGTATTATCTTTTTGTTTTTGTTGATGTTTTTTTTTCCCCGCAAGTCGGACGAACGTAAGGAGATCATTTTGCGTGTATTAAGTGAAATATTCGGACCTCAGATCATGGACTGCATTGACTATGCAGAGAAGGTACGTTGTGGATTCCTTTTATTTATTTTGTTTATTTTTTTTTTTTTTTTGGGGGGGGGATTTCCCAATGGGGGAGGGGCAGGAGTATTTAAACGTTAAGTCAAAGGTAGGGTCAACGATTGGTGAATACTCAAAAAATTAATGATCATAACAACTTACTTTCTGAGAAGCACTGCAGCTGTTGATTGTATAAACTATTTTCTTTGAAGTAACATGGTTTGGATAATTTTCACTCAAGAACATGTGCAACGGAAAAAACGATTCCTGCATGAGTCGTTTTGTTAGATTTATGAGGGTCGGTGTCCATTTGCGAATGCTGTGGCCAGAGATGCAGTTGGTACCCGCAGTCGCCTTGCTAAAACGTGAATGGATTTTCCAGTCTTGTGAAAATACTATGACAGCTTTCTTGCTGTTTCCTCAACCTCAACAAGTAGTAAACACTTTATTCAACTGAACCTCTCACAGGGTACTTTTATTGTAGCTTTTCTTGATAATTTTGCCTTTAAATTAACATTACGTTGACAAAAAACAACTGATGACTCTACTTTTAATGTCATATTTTGAATTTCTGTCAAGATTTTAAAAGAGTATGTTTATCCTTGCTCGTTAGGAATGGCTGTATGACACCAGTGACCAAGAGTTGGTTAACAAGTCATCAGAACTCCTGGCATCTGTGACCAAACCACATGGCAGGTAAAGAATAACAATAACTAGCTCTTAAATAGTGCATTCAATAACGTGTCAATACACATAAGTGCCCTAGGCCCAATTTCATAGAGCAGCTAAAGCACACAAATTAACTTAGCACAAACAAAAGTTATGCTTACAAGAATAATGTTACCAGCCAAAAAAACCCATATCAGATGTACCATCTGTGACTGGTATCCTGCTCATTTTTGCTGGGCAGTAAATCGCTGAGCAATATTTTCTGCTTGAGCAGCTCTTTGAAATTGGGACTTGGTCATTGGGCCAATGACTTTCTGCGATCATTCTTAGGGCTGCTGTGGCACTCCGAAGGATTTTTCAAACACAATTTTAACCTTTACTCTTGGAGGTACCCATTTATACCCCTTGGTGAAGAGAAGCAATATGCTCGGGGACATGAGTGTCATGACCAGGATTCGAACCCACGCCCCGATGACTTAACCACCAGAACTTGAGTCTGGTGCACTAGACTCACTCAGCCACGACACGCTTTACAGTATTAAAAATAAAGATGTGGAAAGATGTCACAATACTTTCCCTTTGGGATCACGGTTTGATTTGTTCCTTGATACATAATAATAAATAATAATAAACAAAAAAAGATCTTAAATAGCACAGAATCCGCCTAAAAAGGTGCCCAAGGCGCTTCACACAAACGATTAAAGAGTAAGACAAAACAAATGCACATTGTATAAATAAAACTACTCAAAAATGTTACCAGTCGGGCTGCGGCATTCTGAAGCTGTTGAAGCCTGTTGAGTTGAAACTGAGGTAAATTATGCAGAAGGGAATTACAGAAATCAAGTCTGGAAGAAATCAGAGCGTGTACAAGTCGCTCTACGGCTGATCGAGTCGGGTATCTGCAAATGAAGCCAATATTTCGCAAGTAAAAATCTGACCAACTTGGAGACATTCAAAATATTGGAGTTGAAGGTAATTTTTAGACTATCAGAAAATGATACGTGGTTGTCCTTTCACCGTGACTGTTTCTTTTTGACTATTTTCAGGGTCCACTGGGCTGGTGCAGATTCAGCTACTGCATGGTGCGGGTTGTTGAACGGGGCGGTCCAGGCAGGCAGACGTGCCGCCGAAGAAATCATCGTCGCAACCCAATGATGACCCCCCCCCTCCCCTCTAACAGCAACGTATTATACTCATGATAAGTATTTCTTTTTAATTGAAATCAGCTGGTAAGCTGAAAGTGCAGTACTTGTTTCACTCTGTTTTTCTTGTTATTTTTCATCCTGATCTTTCACCAAAAAAGCATCAAAATGACAAATCAGATTATATGGGTCGACTAAAAGCAGGGCTGAAATTTTATCTTTGAGAGGGCAAGGCCATTTCATTTTGTAAAGGGCATCTCCATCGGAAAATCTTTAAGCCTACAGGTAACTTTCAATTGGGGCTCTTTTTCTTTTCTTTTTTGGAACAATGGTTTTAGTAAACTTCAAGAAGATATCAAACTGGTTGATTCATGGCCGAGAAACCGTATTGTTGTTTCATGTTATTGTCGAAATGTCAATCTGCACAAGAATGTTTTGGGTGCAATCGAATGAGAAATCTGTTGGTAGATGTAGCATTGTGTCTTTGCTATGATTTATACAAATAAGCTGCATTTTCCCGGGGATTTTCAGCAGAATCAGGGAGAGTTGGGAGCTCTCTGGTATCTTGGTACTGAATCCAGCAGCTCGCTAAAATTAAAACAGGACTTTCAAATTGTTCAGTTGCAATATTAAGATGACACCCAAATGTTTACAAAGGGTGCATGACAGGCCCTCCTTACGCCCTGCAGTCTAACATTGGTTAAGTGTAGCCCCGCCCCTTTCAACAAGCAAAGAATTTTTGATTTTCTTTAGTTGAAAGGGGCGGTATAAACTACACACTTATGCAAAGATCGTACTTACTTTCTTTGTCATACATTCTTTACTTAAAATGTTTAATTGTCCTTTTTGTTCTTTGGTTTAGAAAAAAACCTACTCCATCGCAGCTCAAAAAAATGCAGCTTATTTGTATAAATGTTCTAATGAACACATTTGAAAACCTCCCTGATTATGGAAACTCCACCTCCCCCACTCCATTGAATGTAATTCTAAATATGTCTCTGATTGTTGGACAAAATCTGATTGCCAGATGCAAAAGTTGGAAGCTCTTGATACCTAGGTCCCATACAAAATGTTTTCAGGGATGATACTGTCTATCCAGCCAGGGGCTAAGACCAAACCAAGTCTCCCTGGATAGACCACTTGTATGAGACTTAACACTCTCAAACGGCGCCCTCACCGAAGCAAAAGGACGCAGCTCATTGGATGACAGCTGCTCTTGGTGTGTAAAAACGTCCGCGTGACATCAGCTACCAGCAGTGTTGCGCGTTATGCAAGGCATCTATTCCTAGGTTTTCTCTTCGTAAACATCGTTAGCAAATATTAAGTTAACTTTTCCTCGAGTTATGAAAGTAAACAATTTATTCAGACTGTTTCAAATAATCCTAACGTCCAAATTAAGAAGACATTGGTTTGTTATATATATATATAAAAAATTAAAGTTTGTTATGGAATCCAGAATATTTTTCAAGGCACAACGGAGACTTGCCAATTTAATTTTTAATTATTCTATTATATTATACTATTTTGTAATTAACGATGTACTGCAATCAGAAAAACATGTTATGGGTAAAGTTTTGATTTGGACAAAACAAAGATATGAAAAAGACAGAGGTGGTCGAGCAAAGAGCTGTGGGTAATGTATGCATGTAGGTATGTATGCTGCCATTGTAGCCCCTTATTACATAGACGAGGCTAGTTTTGTATGAGTGTGGGCCCCACAGAGGAATTTTTTTTTTTAAGGGAACAAAAGAACAACAATAGGAGGACCCCACAAACCCGATCGGTAAAGGTTTGTGTGTGGGGGTGTGTGTGTGTTTGTGTGATTTTTTAAATTATATGTTAACAACGCAATATAATTCTTTGTTGGAACAACTCTGCTGCATTCTGCTATATTTTAATTTGTACAATCTTGTTGAATGTCTGCATCACTTTGTGTAATATTAATTAACAAGTTATTCTTTTTATGCCTCAGTTAATAAGGGACCTTTTCCCGCGAAATATGCCAATTGCATATCGCGCATGCGCACTAACGCTAATGGAGGGGGGAATCAGGGAGCTACGCGCCTTTTTGTATGGGGCTGGTGGTGTCGTGACGCATATGCGTTTGCGCACAATTCTATGGCGTCGGCCAACCAATACCTTACGTACGCATGCGTGAATGTAATTAGCATATTTCATGGGAAAGTCTCATTCTCTAATATGGTTAGGTTTTATTTTTTAAAGCAGTGTACATTATTGGTATTTGTGAAATACCAGTATCGGCACTCTAGTATGTGATACAATATACACAACTCATAAGAAACTCGGTAATTTTTCTTATTGGAATCGCAAGAAAACGGTGCAAATCCTCATACACGCTTTCACTTTAGAACATTGTGGTTTGGTCTCGCGAGATCAAAACTAATTGTTTTACTAATTTTGTATAGCCTTAAAGGCAGCATTTCAAGTGAACTTTTCCACCATGACATCTTTACACCATGTTAGTTGTTTCTAAATCTGTAAAAATTAAAATGTTTCCAGTCTAACCAATTTTGTGCGCAGCCTTTAATTTGAAAATATAACTGATCACGTTTGATTTATAAATTAATAATTATATATATATATATAAATGTATATCTAATATTGTCCAACATTTTTACAATGTACAGAGTGAAGTGGGACGATGGAATGGGTGGGTGTGGAAATATTTATTTGTTTGCAATGATAATTGGATGAACAAAGCAGGGGAACACTATTAGCAAGTATTATATAACACCTAAGTAGATCTCTGTATTTGATTGGAGGATTGCAGATCACGTGTTATTTTATTAGTTAGGAACAAAGTAGATCCCTGTCATTTGATTGGAGGATTGCAGGTCTCGTGGCATAAGACCATTGTAGACTCTGTCATTTGATTGGATGATTGTAGGTCACTTTACATTAATTAATCATTTAATAAACATTACAGGGGCTACGTCACAAACTATTCAAGTTGGTTCCATGTATTTGCTTCCCATCCACCTCGACTATTGCATGCTAGACCGCACCATGCGGGTAGACACATCAGTGCAAAATGCCCTTGTGGTGGATGCTATAATACTACCTTGTGCTGATTGTTTATTCTTATAGTTTTATCCATCAATCAAATGACGAATATCTGCTTTGATGTCATGATATAAATGTTGAATTATTTTCACCCATCCAATGGAGAGAATGTTTTCACTTTATAAAATGTCGTTGTTAATTGATGACTATGTTCTGGAACTAAAGAAAGCTATGGATGGACAGCCCTTTTTTATTCACAGATCGTTTTTTCTCGTTTTATGGTACTCGTTTATATTAAACACAAATAAATACTTTATTATAAAAATAAACAATTTACAGTGAATCAGAAAAATAGTTGTTCTCATGCCTTTGTGTTTATTTGGTTACTATATGTGTGATACTTTAGAGGGGTCCATTGCCTTCAAATCTCTCGTATTGCTGTTCGGAGTTGCTCCTTTTTTTTCAAAAGTTGTTCATGCACTTTTAGTGTGGTGCAATTAGTGAGTAGTATTTTTAAAAACAAACTTTAATTTGCCTCTGGAAATACAACCAGCCATTTAGTAGAGTCAAAATAATTGCCTCTACAAAATAACGACCCTTGGTCTGTCATGAAATACATGTACACAGAAACCACACAAAATGTCAATCATGATATTCTACTTTCAAAATAACGTTACTGCTATAGTCATTTCATTACAAACGCCTCTAAAAAACAAGAAAATAAATGTAATGGCCGCAGCGTATTACCGAGGCATTTGACCTTTGGGTAGAATGAAGAAGGTGGTAAATGTCTCCCCTCATCTAAGCGAGGAGAAAAAAACCCATCTCATTATGACCCAATGGGGGGGGGGGGCGTGATTCGCGTTTTTATAAGTCAACATATTTTGGGGGTTTTGACGCAGTTTTTGTAAGAAATGTTTAACAATAAAATAATGTCTTTTTCAGTTACCATGTAGTGCCCAGAAAATATTTTAAAATAATACAAAAGAACGAAACAAACAAAACAAAGCAAACAAACTTAAAACCAATCGGCTATACCCTACTTCAGTTTTGACTAAATTTCACCCTTGTGTTCAATAATTTCTCGTAAAACAAACGTTGTAAGTTAATAATTGTAACCAATGCATTTATTCAACTTTATGATGTATCAAAAACATTCCAGTTCCTTACCACGAGATCGTGCGAGAGCCAGTTGCATGCCTCTGTGGTCTTGGATAGAAACAGGTGGCTGGAACCACCCAAATGGTACCTGAATATTGCTTCACCAGAGATACATAATAGGAGTTGGGGTACTCGACAGTGATGCCGCGTGACGCGTGTATTCAAAATGGCGCCTCCAGTCATGCTCGACACCGTGGATAAGTGGGCATTTAATATGATTTAATGTCTGGTTATGGAGCTTTACAGGTAAGATTGATAGTGTAGTTTATACAAGTTCAAAGTTTAGAATACGAATATGCCTCAGGGATCCCGTGTAAAAACTGAAATAGTCATAAAACAGGTGATTTTGTGGTGTTTACATGCATGTAAACAACGACGCTTGAAAGTGCAACCTCCGAAACGACTATAACGTTGGGTCTATCGAGCATTATTTTGTGCCAGCACAATGGCGACTTCCAGTCAAAGGAAACAATAGACTTTTCTTTCTAGAGTATTTCAGAGTTACATAATCTGTTA
>CM021540.1:9993274-10004277 GCA_010994315.2 Pisaster ochraceus | reverse complement strand
GTTAAAGCACTTTTTGGGGCACCCAAACCTTCCCATCCAAAAAGAAAAAGAACAAATTAAAACAAAAGGACAAATAAACAAACAAACAACACCGGTTGAGTCCAAGCACTTTTTAGGCAGCCAAGTCAAAAACCCTTAACCAAGCACTTCTTTTAATGGGAGATTTATCTTACACAGTCATGACAGTACACTTGTGATTATTAATCAGTCTTCACCGTGCAAAGCCTCAAAGAGGGGCTCAAACATCAAATTCAATTTTGCGATGTACTCTTTTTCCCAAAAGCTAGAGTTGTTATATTTGTACAGGAAATAATGGGTTCATTCCTGACCCTTAAACGGCCTTGAATTTGACCTTTTGACTGCCAACAATATTCTCCTTGGAGTGTTAAGACGCATTTGTTCTTGAAATTCAATGACGTCATGTTTCAAATTTTGCTCTGAAAAGGTCAGGAATGGACCACAAATTCCCCCGTACAAAAATGTACAGTACCATATAGACCGAAATGGCATCATTGGATGTTTTAGGATGTTGAAAAGTTGTGCACTAGGAGAGTACAATTGCAATTTACACCATTTTAACGTGAGGTTAGAGACTTGTAGTTTCTTTCCTCACTCATTTGAGGACTCTATCTATTGGAAAATGAGTGCATCACAACAAAAAAAACCACCTGAATTTGACGTTGGAGCCACTCTTTAACTAAATCAATTCCTTCCCAACTGGATCCATTTCATCTCGTTGCACCTGGGTTTAGTTCAAATACCGCTCTTTTGAAATACACTTTGCCAGACACAGGAAATCACAGGCACAAAATTGAGGGAACTCTGCCTGCCAGTGTATGTGACATAGCTTAGAATGTAATGAAAAGGAGATCGTATGATCAGTTGACGGCAGTCCTGTATTGGTAATTTAACCGCAGGCATAATATTTAGCCATCAGGGGAAAAAAAAAGGTAAAAGTACAAGGGGTGACTTTTAGTACATGCACAATGCACAGGTAGAACAAGCTTTAATGGTAATAGTTTCTTTCTCAAGCTAATTGCAAAAAACAATTTCAGGTTTTTTTTTCTTCTTCAAATAATTTGAAAAAGGAATAAAGTGGGAAGCAGCTGCAGCCAATTCCATTTGCTCATCTTCGTTGCTCAGCAATAACATTTCTATGTTGTATTTTTTTTTTTCATTAAAAAAGTCGCCCACAAATGTTTTTTTTTGTGTTTTTACAAAAATTTGTTGTTATATGTGAAGTAATGTGGATATTCTTTACAACGGTTGCACCTCGTTGTTACATGTTTGTCCAATTTGGGTTAAGAGGTTAAAGAAACAATGTTTTGCTCAGCTTTGATATTATTTCAGACAGACATTTCTCTGGAGAATTAGTGCTGGAATGAACTCTACAATCAGTGAGCTTCCAGCACTCAATGATAACCACGCCTGTTCTCTGTCAAAGAAGATGTCACTTCTGACAAAAATGATCAGACAATAAAGCAAGAATTTTGCGGTGACAACATGTAGTTGAGCCTCTCTTTTGAGTATGTGAGGTTCCGATAGAACTGGTGGACTCAACGTTTCGGACAGTACACTCTGCCCGTCAGCAGGAGACTGCTGGATTCCAAATGGGCCCGCGGCTTATACGGCATCATTCTTGTGTTTTCATATATTTCATCACCAAATTTTACTTTCCCGACAGTGCTAGAAGAAACAGAATCACGCACAAGTACAACTCAATATAGTTGGGGTAAGTTCAGCAGTTCAAATACGCACGAGACTTGCGTAGTCTCTTAATGCTCAAGGTCGTTTCATCACGATGTATTTTTGGAGTAGTAGTTGCATTTCCAGTTGAATGTTAAAGTCCAATATTGAAACCCACATTTTACCTTTTGTGATACAAATTTGATTTAAATCTTTTTTTTCCTTAAAGTTTGTCTGAAACCTTTTTCGTGTATTTTAAATGTTTTTCAAATTGTAAGTTAGAATGCAATTCGGCTGTTGCAGCACAGAATTTGGAGTGTTTTCAAATAACCCATAAACCATAAACCAACAAAGGGTTATTAGTTTTCATTCATGAATTCCTGTACGACATGAATTCTCAAACGACCAAGTTAACCTTCCCAAGTGCTTGCCAGGGAAACAGGTTTACCCACGAGGGAATTAGGTCCAAAAATGGCTATCCGGTGAGGACCGATGTCCAAACTCTGCCTCCCGGGGCTATCAAATCCTCGACAACATGTTTTCCTTCTAAGAAACTCTTTTGCCACACAAAGCATAAACGTTATGGTTCGGAGGACTTTGTGTTCAGCGATCTCAAGCGTCTTGTCGCCGCTTTCCGTGCCCTGACATTTTGTGTTTCTCCTTGCTTTCACAATATGCACTTTGATGTCTTGGGTAAATCCAGCTAAACCCCTGGGATTTGCAAGATTCGTGGTCCTGGGGGAGGGATTAACAACATTATCTAGGGAGGAAATCCCTGAGCCAGTCGGGGGATTACAGCAACAAACATTATTCACATGTACTGTGTGAATTTCAGATAGGTTCAATTACCTTTTCATACATATATACATACAAAAATGTTTTATACAGCACCATTTCATCAAGATCACAGCAGTTTGTGATTATACCCAGCAAAACACATGGTATGCCGATGATACGAAATTGCAAAGTAGGAGAACAACAAGCAATTATTGTGGGAATAGGTGTGACTTCAGATGCTTCTTGAATACGTGAAGTGAACAAAACAATACAAACAAATAATAATACAACTAGTTCTGGCATTTTGTGCCTGAACATTTCATAACATTCAGTTTTTGGTTTTGATATTTAACAATCATAAGTTTGGGTGATTTGAATATGATTAAATTACTTTTCTGTTCCGTATCTAAGGGGGGCACAAGGAGAGAAGGGGACGCATGCCCCCCTATGTCCATGTCCCCCAGGTGCTCCCCCCCCACCCCCATTTGAAATCCGAATCTTTGAGACAGAGTTACCAGAATATTAGATGTTAAGTTTTGTAAACTTTTATAGAGTATAACTCAATGTTTCAACTGTTTTAAACCATTTTCCTATTTACACAATAAACAATGGATTATGTTTGTACCTGCAATGGATAATGGTTGTTTTTACCAATGCCATTAGAGTACGCTACACCACGTCCGCCTATTGTTGAATGACTCATCTCTCGAGGGCGCCCCATTTTGCTTTGCGCATGCTAACAGGTTTGACATTGTATACTGTATTGATTGTGTTATGGGTGCATTACTAGTGCTCATAACGTGAGCTTACGTGCCAACACGTGTGTGGCTATGAACGCCAAACACGCTCCAGCCAACCAGTCTTAAAGGAAGGGTACACCTTTGGTAATTACTCCAAAAGTCACTGAGATTGGACAATGTGAAAACTCCTGAATAATGGCTTGCGGGTCTTGGATTCCCTTATTCTAGACCTGGAGCTTCCCAGATGTTTACAGACTCTGCGCATCAACAGAAATACAAAACTACAGGAATGGACACAACGCTGACTGCTTTAATTCTTCCCAACACAATTGAAATCTGAAGGTTTTGAGGAAAAACTTGAAATACCCCCAAATCCTGAGAAATCACACGCCTATCACAATATAGAACTCATATGCATCCAATATTTGTATAACACTGTACCCCTATGCATCCAATATGTGTATAATATTGTACTCATATGCATCCAACATTTGTATAACATTGAACTCGTATGCATTCAACATTTGTATAATATTGTACTCCTATGCATCCAACATTTGTATAACATTGTACTCATATGCATCCAATATTTGTATAACATTGTACTCATGCATCCAACATTTGTATAACATTGTACTCATATGCATCCAATATTTGTATAATATTGTACTCCTATGCATCCAATATTTGTGTATTATGGCACTCATATGCATGCAATATTTGAGTTTTTCTGGGGGTGGTAAAAGTAGTTTTAGTCCTTACCCTGTCCTTGACAGATGACATCTGTCCTGCAGAGATACTTTGCAGCACCTCCTGGAGATCTTCTAAAAGATTCATGTTAGAGGGTGGGCTTTCTTCCTGCATGCTTGCCTCCATGGAGTTAGGGTCAAGTGACTGGTATGACCGTGCCTTAGGCGGTAAACTCGGAATTATGCTGTTAGATAACGAAAAAAACTGTATTGTAAAAATCTCTCTCGGGTATATTTAAAAGCCCTTGGGGAGAAACAAGTAGGAAAAATTGAGTGAGTACACGGGCTGGCCTACATATGGTATGCGCTTTAATAGGCTTTTCAGCCCAGGGAAAAATTTGCTAACTGAGCCCAATTATGAAATCAGGCCCAGTTACAGATTGTCCTGATTTTTCCCACCGAGGGCAAAACAAATAAATAATAATAAGTAGGAAGAACATCATGCCTGCTTTCTTCATCTGTTTTGGTTATTCAGTTGTAAATATCGCCCTAATTATTTATTTTTTTTATAATTCTGGCCAGCCATAATGACTGGTGTGATCATAATTTAAATGTGAGTGCACTGCATTATTGTTACTATTTTGAGTGTTTCGAACACTTAAACAAAAGGAAACCTGGTGATTCGACAGAGTGATGAGGTCTTTGCTTCGCTTTTGTGTACAGATTGGAGGGGGGGTGCCTCTACTCTTAAATTCCAACGCCACAGCCCTTGGTACACTGAGCTGCAGATTGCAAGGGAAGTCTGCCATTTTATTTTTGAAATAGTGTTTTTTTTTCCTGCAGGCACTGAATTTAATTCTTTCCTGTTTTTTTTTTCAGGTTTTGGACTTGGCCTGAAATATTTGCTACTGTGATACACGTATCTGAAGACTCACATCAGTTATTGGTAGCCTGGGGATGAAAACGTACTTTGCACACTGCTTCTACAAAAAACCAGTTCCCTGAACCTTTCTCCAATGCCCTGCAGACATAGAGAGCAGAGGACGCTGCACTCACAGCCACCCATTATAAGATTACTTCGTGATCAAAAAAACCTGTCACTGTGAAAGATCAGATAAGTACTTGAAACCTCTATCCAATCCAACCCCCCCCCTCCTTGATTACATCTCAGGCCATGCAATTTCTAAAACACCTTCGCCACAGATGTAGTACTGGTCTCTCTGATTGTAAAAGCACTTGGGGGTCGTTATAAAAAATTTTTAAAAAATTCTGTCAGCTTGTACTGAACGACGAAAACGAGAGAAGAAAAAAGGAAAAAAATGAAAGAAAGAGAACACATGGTTTGGAATGGTACACATGAACTCTAGCAGGAACTCTGTCATGTCTGTTAAACAAATTTAAAGACAATGTGCTGGGTTGGTCATCATCGGCAAAACAATTGTAAATGATTCAATCAAATCTAAAAACTGACTGATTAAAAAGTTTATAGCAGTAACTGGATCATTTCCATCTGATCCAAGATTGCTTCGTAAACCGCGTGCATAGTAGAGTGTTGCAGGGGATGCACATGTGACAGTCTTCTGCGCATGCCCGTTACAAAGCAAACGTGGAACTGCCGTACAGGGTGTTGTGCGCACGCGCAAAAAAAAAGTCACACAAGTACATATGAAAAGATGCATGGCGACACCAGAGCCATAACAAGGGTAACATTTTAGGGAGGCACATGGGGGTGCCCCATTTTTTCTTGGGGCTCGCTTTTGGCGAATTAAAACTTGAGCTTCCTTTTGCATTTTTTTTTTAAACAAGCCCCTTTTTCGGCACTCTTGTAAGGCCATCCCATGTTATTTTTTATGAAATAATCTGAGACGAATTTGAAAACAAAAACATTGCCTACATGTTAATGGATGAATAGATATATATAAACATTGAAATTATCACATTGAAGCTTATAAAATGTAACACTTTACTCTGGTAATTGCTAATCTCAAAGGTCCATATTTCAAATGGGGGTTGGGGGGGGGGGCTAGTTTGGGAGGTACTTGCATAACCTCTTAAGGCCGCCCTCAGGTCAACCTATACTTGCTTGCACAATGAGGGAATGGTTCGGATCAAGCAGAAAATTAAACCTCAGGTCACTGTAAATGAGAAAATCGTATGAATGTCCTGAGATAAATGTCATCCCGACAAAACCATGCTCGTGTCACCCACAATCGGAGACTGGTTGCTGAAAACGCGTTCATCATTAAAATCCGTGCGCATGCTGGCGCGCAAGCTTACGCAGGCATTAATAACGCATAACACAATCCAATGGTGCTCAGTGTAAGATTTGTTGATTGATTCCCGCCTGTTGCGAACACGTTGTAGAAGTAGCAATTTTCTACTCTTGCGACTGTTGATTTATTTATTTACTTTTCTGATGGTGACTGATGCCGATCGTATTTACATCATCGTAGTTTTACTCGGGGTAGTTTAAAAAAAACGGTGACTGCCCTCCCGACAGTCTTGGCTCAGGTGCAGCAGCAGCCGGAAAAGTTAGTCGCCGACAGGTATTTTCACTCCGAGGGACGCTGAAGTCTTAGCCAAACTGTTTCAAGAATTTAGAGCTCAGCTGTGATGATTATATAAGACTGCCTTTTTTTTTTACTTGACAAAGTTGGTCAGGCCGCTTTTGTAAAATGTGGACAACAATTTTGAAAGGGTGATAATAATTTTCTGGAGAATCCCTCCGCTGTTTTTTTAGCATCGTGGGCACAGTTGCACCGGGTCTGCCCAAGGATGTCATAATTAATGGGGGTTTTTCCACAACAACAAAAACCAATTATGGTAGATTTTGTTTATTCAAACATTATTTTGGGTTTTGGGGTTTTTGGGTGTGTGTTTCTCTACCTGACTGGACGAGCAGGACTGAAAAATGTATGTTCTTCCCCTAACAATTCCACCCCCCCCTTAAACAATCTGAAGCAATGATGAAAATGTACAAGGCTAGTTTACAATTATATCCGCTTCTGGGAAAAGATGAATCGGTAGACTTCAAAGGCCTTCGAGCGAGCATTTGTACAAACACAATTATCGTAAAGACATTTGAATATTAACAAGTCCTGATGTCCCATAAGGTGTGGGCAAGCGACGTTTGGTAATTAGTTTTAATACCAAGTATTTCTTTGGGGACAAAAAGTCTTTGTGATTTTCCTCCTCTCAACCTGATTTGCATATAACAAACTCGTTAACTGGATCAATCCTACATTATGTATCCTGTATAAATATACAAATTATGTATTCATCAGCTATTCCATTACTTACACAAACGCCTGATTACATCTGTCCTTGTTGAGGACAATTCAAATGAGGTTCCCATTAGCCAAACTCTCCCAATTCTACTCACAGAGGTTTCACTGTGACTCTTATCAGCTATTATCAGTAAAGTGATTGAACCTAATATAAACATTCACTCTAGAGCCCACTTCCCTTGAAGGCCAAAGATTCTCAGCCTCAGGCCGCCGGCTGTTGCCAAATAAGAAAAATGTCGAAGAACAGAGAGCAGGGACGAAGGCCTGGTGTTTCTTAGTTGATATCTCAAGAAATATTTGGTTGATTTTTAAGATTTAAAGTTGCTTTCATAATAACATTTAAAGGAAAGATATATGTTTGGAAATCACTCTTAAAATTAGTGCCAATAAAAACAGACTTCTTGCTTAGAAGTACAGCAGCCTTCGATAGTATAAAGCATTTTGAGAATCATTTCACTTCAAAGTAAGGTGGTTATACTTATAGAAAAAGACATCAGTTTTCATCCACCAAAATTTGAATTTGAGAAATAGTACTGTCAGATTCGTTTCTCAGAGTCAGATCGTGTGTTCCTCTTATGTATTATTCTTCCTGTGAACAAAACCGCTCCATATTTTTGGCGGTATCCCAAAAACGCTGCCACCTTTTGAAATGAAATTTTCACAGGTTAGTTTGATTGTCACATTTCTGTAGGATTAAGATAATCTGACTGGTTCCAAAAAACCAAAGGTATACATTCCCTATAACGCCTCTTCCCAATACTTCACATAATAAACGAGAACCTGGGAAATTCTGTAGATATTTGTGTCAGTAAACTTGCAGGCAGTGGGCCCCCCTAAACCACCTGTCTATATACCTCATTAACTTTTTGATCAGATAAGAAAGATCCGTCTTGAACAACTAAAAACATCCCAAACAAGTGAGTGCCCACCTGAGTTTGTTAGTAGCCAAACGTGGTCTGGTTTGAATGGCCGATACAGGCAATGTACACCCCCATCCTTTCCAGCTGTTTTATAAATTCATAGACCTTCAGTTTGTGTATTGGTAAAACAAACTAAATCTACACACATTTGAATTTAAATAAGTCCTTAAGTCCCATGTGGTCTGAGTAAGCGCTGCTCTATAATTAGTTAAATTTATTTTTAACTCTGAAATCTTAACGAGTTTTCTGCCAATGCTCCCATACTTTAACATACTATTTTCCTCTCATACAAAAGTCCCCCTCCCCTCCAAAAGTCCCCCTCCCCTCCCAAAATCCTCTAAAGAATTCCTGAGAACCTATGCACACAATGAACACACAAAAGAGGGGGGTCGCCATGCCCCCATCTCGAGCACCAAATGCTTGGCTTTGTCTAGTTAGGGCTTCATTTCCACAACCATACTCAATAGAATTGATATAATTTAGGGGTTGGTGTTCCAAATATAAAACCCCAGAGGTGGTGTCGAAAAAGTTTCTGAAATCCTGGACTGAAATCGTTCAGAGAAAATGAACACCCGTTATTTGTCCACCCTTTAAATACTGACCAAGCCCTAAAGGTATTATACAGGATTGGTAGAGCTGACAGTCACAGACAGTGTTCATGGTTTGTGTGATCAACTCTATACATGAAATAACAAACCTGTGAAAATTTGGGCTTAATCCATCGTGCGAGTCAGGAGACAATAGTGAAAAAAAAATAAATATGTTTAGCATGGAAACACATTGTCCTTAATTTTGGTTGTTACAACCAAAATCAGCTGTTGTGTTTTTGTAGGTTTTCAGGTACAGTTTTTCTCGAATATAACATCGTTTCAGAGGGAAACATTTCACAGTAAAAAAAAAAAAGGATTCTAGTATGAACTTCATAATCAGTAAGCTTCCGACTAAAATTAAATGATATTGGTTATCCTTTACAAATCCTGTATAAAACCTTTACTATGCTTCAGGTTTGATTCACTTGTGCAGTTACTTAATTCCATCATACTCTCGCAAATTGAGAAAACAAAAACAGAGGAAGGGGGGAGGGGGAGGGAAAGGATTCTAGGGTAGATAATATCAATCTGACATACTCATCTGACAGTTTGCGAGTTGTGATCGATTTACCAGCTGTAGGTATTCCAGCCATAGTCATTGGTCGACTGGAAAAATTCCCCTCGTTAGATTTCACGTTCGTTGTTTTCTGTTGGGGATGATATAGCATTAAAATATTAGCATATTTTATCTTTTTCTTGCAAAATGCCAAACTAAACCCTTGTTTTCTTTTCCAGCCAATTTCATAGAGCTGATTTTAAGCGCAAAAAGTAGCTAACAACAAAATTATGCTTACGAGAATAAGGTCACTAGCCAAAATACCAAGTCATATGTACCGTTTGCGACTGGTATCCTACTTGCTTTCGCTTAGCTGAAAATTGTTAAGTACTTTTGTCAGCTTAAACAGCTCTATGAAACACAGAGCTGCTTCAGCAGAAAACAATGCTTCACAAATTTCTGTTTAGTAAAACAGAGCAGGATACCAGTCATAGAAGGTGCATGTACCATGGCATTTTGGCTGGTAACCTTGATCTGGTAAGCAAAATTGTGAAATTAGGCCCTGGTCAGGAATGCACGGAAAACATGACAAAAGCCTCTTGGATAAAACTTACACCGATTCATTTATCTATCAAATTAATAAATCAAGGAAAACAGAAAAAAAAGATTCTTTGGTCTAATTTGTTGTGATGATACGTAGTTCTAACCATAGTGTATACTGACGGGACTGAAACAGTGAATAATTATCTTATTCCAAAGATTTTTTTGTTTCGTTTCTTTTTCTTTATCCCACATAAATGTTAATCGAAAGATTCTGTAACAGACATTTGAATTCCACTGATCATGGTTATAAAAACCCCCAGAGAAAATGCTTCTGGATTACTTGAAGACCTGGTCAGACAAAAATAAAAAGCCAACTTTCTTTGGATCTCTTGCCTCAGTACATAAATAAGTCCATCATTAGAATATAAGAGAGAAAACAGGTGATATGTATAACAACGGACAAAATAGCGCTGCAGTTGCTTATTTCCATTTCTTGCCGCATTAAGTAAATAAGTCCACGGTTACGCCAGAGGCAATCTTCAACTACAGCCAGCATGCGTTGCATAAAAATGGAAACCGCTGTAGATGTTTAATTGCATTCCTCTTTATTGAATAAATAAATAAATCCATGATTAAAGAGTTCATTGTACGCTTACGAAAGAGCCAGAGACTCTTTAGCCGTAAGCAGAGCTACATGAAATTCGGCCCAGGGGCCAATTTCACACAGCTGCTTAACGGTAAGCAAATTTTCGTGCTAACTACAGCAGAACAATTTGCTTAAGCGTAAGCCTATTTCACAGGTTAGCAGGAAAAGTAGGTGGCCAGCTTGTGCGTTCACCATGGTTTTGCTTTGTAATGTCAATTCAATTTCAGCAGAAGGTTAGCGTGCCTTTTCGTGTGCTTACAGTTAGCAGCGCTATGAAATGGAAACTCCAGCGTTAAGCACAAAATAAGTCGTTAAGCAGCTCTATGAAAATGCACTCTGGTCGTAACTCGTAAGGCCCCCCCACCCCCCCGGCCCCTGATCAATGTTCGCTCACATTGAGCGGTCTACGCTCTAGCTTGGTGGTCACAATTATGTTTGTTATTCAACTCATGAAGAATTGTTCTCTCGGCCAAGATTTCAACTAACATGCAACAATACAAGAAAGTAATACTTCTTACTGTTCAGTTATTTATGATGTAATGGGACAGTAACAAAGAGGCAAGAACAACTAGTGGAATCAGATGACACGACAAACTCATTCTAAAATGGCCAGGATTAATCAGAGTGAA
>CM021540.1:9903724-9916384 GCA_010994315.2 Pisaster ochraceus | reverse complement strand
GAACAAGAGGGGACCAGTTACTCTATGACCTGATGCATCTTTTGCAGGCTACCATGATTGAACCTGCATAGAGTGGATCAACCACATGACTAATTAAAATATCAAATATACTGTATTTGGACATTTTAAAGTCACACTTCCAGGGGCGTGTTTTGTTGACTATGACCAGAAACAACTTTCTGACGTAAATTTCACTTACCGAAACAATTTCCGAGAGCTACGTGAAAACGGGCCAGTAACCAGAAACAGTTCATGACATAGGTACATCGCTAGAAATATACAACCTTCATTTTATTTTCAGGTAATTGAACTTTAATTATTCAATTTTATAACTTTGATCATTTAATTGCTATGTTTCAAGGCATTTTGTTTTTAAAAGAATTAAATTGACCTGATTTCGGTAGTTTTAAGAGTCTTGAAACCAAGCTTAACCAAGCCAACAAGGGGGTTTGGTTTGGTCAGAAGAGCTGTGTCACCGCGGTTCAACCGAACGCGCCAAAATGCTCAACCAATGACCAAAGCTCAAACATGTTTTGGTTGAGGTTGCAAAAACGCACGCCAGGGGTATGATGATTGAGCAAGGCATTCGGTGAGGGGGAGTGGGGTGGATGGCGCAACCAGATTGTACAAAACTGGGAGAGAGGTTGGTGCAAATATCACACAATGGCAGTCAGTCAAGCTGATTAAAATACGACTTTGGTAAAACGGTTGCCTATACATTAATAGCTATGTCGAAGAATTTACATTTGCAGCCAGTGACATTTATATATTTTATATATATATATATAGCCTTTTTAAAAATTATTTGAGAACCCTAGTCATATAGATATTCCTAGCCGCAGCCAAATTCAGAAACCCAGATTATCATAGAGCTTACGCAACACACAAGTCAATTTAAGTTTTGTTAAAAACTAAATTTTTAAAATTGTCACTCATAAATCATTTTTTATATAATATTAGTATTAAAAATTTGATTAACTGTTATTAGTGACCCAATATTACCTGAAAGTCAAGGTTCAAGATGGCATGCATTTAAATATTTTAGACTAAGAAGTAGTATGTTATTAGGACCATGGTAAAAAAATATACAGGTATAGTTTTTTGACAAAAATGTGTACAATCACATCAGGCTGTCTTAGCACTTTCTAGCGGCCATTTTGAAAAAAAAAACAACAACAAAATAAAAACAGAATCTCCATCAAAATAAATTCTTAAAAATTATTCGATGCGGATTACTCGAGTATTATCCCGTATTTTTCAACATCTCCCAACCTCCCAACCCCCCCGCAGTTATCAAGTAAAACATCGCACTGTCAAAATCACTGGAAAATATCCCTCCAGAAAACACTCCTAAAATATCCTCATACACGAACACAGTAAAATTATATAAAAATAAATGGATTTGTAAAAAGACAAAGCATTCACATAAACATGTGATGTAAAAGTTATTACTGCAAAGGCTACAGAAATTGTGTGCAATTGTTCCTTGAATAAAACAAAAAACACATACATTTACAATTCAAAAAATTAATAACAACTTTTTTTAAAGTCAGTACTTACTTTATTACTACGATTATTTACAACTTTAAAATAAGAAAAGTAGTAAAATTTAAAGGCTGGGTACACTTTTGGTAATTGTCAAAGACCAGTATCCTCACTTGGTTTATCCAAACATATGCATAAAATAACAACCCTGTGAAAATTTGGGCTCAATTGGTCATCAAAGTGGCAAGAAAGTAATAAGAGAAAAAGCACCATTATTGTTGCAAAGAATTGTGTGCTTTCTAATGCCTAAGAAAAGCTTCATGTATGAAGCCAATCTCAGATTCAAATTGTTGGGTGAAAAATTACCTCTTTCTCTAAAAACTGCATTTACTTCAAATGGGGCTGTTTCGAACAAAGTTTTAAATCAACAGCTCTCAAGTGCTCTTTACAAAGTAAGTTTTTATGCTCATATGATTTTTGGAGTAATTACCAAAGGTATACCATCCCTTTAGTGTCCAATTTCAGTACTGTACTTTTTGGGTACTATTTCAAATGAACTGTAAACAAGACGAATCGGCAATTAAAAATGCCCAAATTTTCAGTGTCTTTTTAAACATAGTATATGCTGGATTTGTCTCAAGAAAATTGTTTGTGTTGCATTGATGCCTTCAACTGTGTTCCTGATACAGGAAGTGTGTAGAAGAAAGTGTTTGCTGTTTTTGATAATGGTTATAAAGATTCTATAACGCGCAGACAAAATATCAAAAGAAATGATATGCAAACAGCCATCAATTTCAAACTTGTCATGCATGCAGATTTGTACACAAAAATTGGATGCACCCATATGGCTTCAAAACGCAAGGCAAGTTAAGGATTTTTTCCAACAGATTTAGCGCCGTGTCTGGCCCTACTGCAGGCAAGGGCTCACATTTAACACTAACCCGGCATACATTGTCTAGTAAAAACTTCTACAGGCTTGTAATCACCACTTCTTAACTTGCCCTGTGAGCTACTTGCAACCAACTGCTTTGCAACCTACTTGTATAAAATGCTCAATATTTCTTCCTTTTCAGTTGTGAATAACACATTTTTTTAAATATGTTTATTTTTGAATGGGTGAATGTTACTTCATTTGACCATTCGACTGGTTGTGATCGCTACCATAAATAACATCAGAAAGATACATTTATGACAACACATAAAAATCTGGGCTACTAAAACTTCCCAGGGGCAAGTTAAAAGCAGAGTTTACTCACCCAGTGAATTACTTTTATACAAAAAGGTTAAACACAAGGCCTGCTTGCTATGTACAACTTCATGTACAAGGATAGACCCTGTATTAAAGTGTAGGTTTCTAACCAAAGACAAAAAAGTAAAAAAAAACATATCTAAACATAAACAAAATATTAGTGGAAATTTGTCCTTAAGTACTGAAGTGAAAAACTGGCAGAAAATGAGGTTGGTTAAATCTAAAACCATGCCTACAGTGGAATAAAGATTAATATGTCTCAAAATGACATATCTTTTTTTTTTTACAGAGCAAGTCGTTTATGATAAACTAGTACAAAAATTTCAGTACAAGAATTTGTTATGCATTAAAAAGCTATCCCATTAGACTGTGCAAGTCTCGCACATATTCAAACTTCCGGAACCAAGTTGGTCCCAACCATGTTGAGATTTACATGTACTTTAGGTTGACGAAGATTATGGCTATAAAAATTATATTATGTTGTTGGGGAGAGTGAACTTTAGCGATGAAATATTATGAAAGTAAAATAAGTTTAACAAATCAACAAAGAGAACCTGAGAATAATAACACTTGACATCAGTTTCCGGTTTCAATTAGGATTTTGCCCAACTGGCGTTCAAGTAACCATTAAACCTAAGTAATGGTTGCACAACTTCGGTCATGATTCGCAAATGGGGTTTCTTAATGTATGAATATTTATGTTTTGATTATCCTTACGCTGCATGGTGTATAGCATTAATTCATCTGGCACAAAGTATCCTCGTCCAAAGTTTTTAAATGTTGTTTCAGTGTAACTTTTAACAAATTATTTGCACCATATAAAAAATTAAAATGTGTTGTTAAAAAATTGATTCAAGTAATTCTACTTTCAATAATTGTGTATAAAAATAATTTTAAAAGAAGCCTTGATAAAAAATTTAAAAAAAAAGAAAAAGTCTTCATTAGACTTGCTTTCTCATTTTTAATATGCACAAGACTTGCACAGTCTATGTCCAGCTTTAAAACTTAAAAATATATGTAACGAGAAAAATAGTTTCAGCTGTTGCAAACTGCTTACCAACCAAAATGACTTGTGGTCAAAAGGGGGAAAATGGTTAACGGCCTGACTTTTCGACCCTAGCACAGTCTTTCTAGCTTCTATCCTTCGAGAAAGACTATGCTAGGGTCAAAACGTCAGGCAATTAACACATTTTTTGCAAATATATGTAGAAAGTTAGCCTGAACTTACATATCATTTTGTCCTAACTGACGAGAACAGTTGAAACACATTTGTAGTACTTTCTTACACTGGCTCAGACGCCTGTTTTGTATTTGATTAAAGTTTGTTCAGATAATGCTGAGAGTAAAATCCTCCCTTACAAAAAAGTTTCTAATGAGTCTTGCTCTGGATTGTTCAGTGAAACTCCTGAGTTTCTACTTGAAAGACGTCTGATGTCCTCTTCAGCTGGCAGTGATCCGAAGTCAGTGTTCTCGTACTGTGAGCCGTTGGAGTTTGTACGAGATGAGCGAAGAGAAACGTTGTCCAGTGAGAATCTCCCGATGCTTCGATCGGAAAATGAGGAGGATTTTGCGAGTTGAGATGATCCGGACAGGCGCCTGTCCACTGTCACAGTGTTCTCATAATCGGAGGCGTTGGAGTTTGTCCGGGAAGATTTGAGGGAGATGCGGTCAGGCAGGGAGTGCACCAGATCACGTGGCGGTACAGGAGGGGAGGATTGCACCACATTATGTGGAGGGGCAGGTGGGGAGAATTGCACCACATTTCGGGGCGGGGGAGGGGGAGGAACTCGGTTTTTGCTGTTAGGCTTTACTTGGGGAGTGGCTTGCCTGGTCATATCTGGGCCAACTTTCTTCACAACGGGTGAAAACTTCTGCACTTGCACCTTCTTGGAGACATTACCTGTAGGCGGGCTCGGTAGGGGTCGATTGATGACCTCACGAAGCCTTTCCCTGTTGGCCAATCCGACTTGAGACGGAACAGGTCTTGCTCCTGGACTCGGAGAGTGCACCCTTGGGCCACCAATGTCCACAGGAGCTGATGGTGCCATTCTTGGCTTGGCGGCTTTCACAAAAGATTTCGCCTTCTCGGACGCAACAATATTTCCTTTGATGAAGGGTACATTCTTCTCAACAGAACCAACCTGCGCCTTCGGGGGGGACTGGACATCCGTGAGGGAAGACTTGCTTGTCCTCCTCTCTGTCTTAACCTCATTTTTACTCTCACCTTCTCCTTCCTCTCTGGCATCAGTCTTACCACTCTGCCGGAAGATCTTCAGTGGGAAGTCAAATTTTCGCAACTTCTGTGATACACCAGCGCTCGAGTGACTAGCAGGTTTAACACCGGACGCATTGGGACTGCGCTTGTATGGTTGGGGAAACAATGGCGGACCATCATCAAGGATATCTGGAATTGACTGCGAACGCTTCATTAACAAAAAGTTAGTTGATCTGGAGGGCTCTCCTTCAAGCTCCACTGCCTTAGTGTCACTAGAAGGAGGAACTGTTCCTTCTGTATTTGACTTAGTTCTTTTCCTCAGGGTTGCAAAGATACCTCTGGCTTTGCGGGACCGGGAGTGTGCTTTTTTACCTCTCGGAGATGCATTCTGATCATCCTCCCTCTCTAACGCATCCAGGATGTCACCTTCAGACCTAGACCTCTTCATCTTGAACACGGGTTCTAAATATCCACCTTCATTCTCCTGCTCCTCTCTTGTGGATCTTTCAGATGCTGTTTCAGAGAGCTGTGCCTGTACCTCGCTCGTCGACAGCACAGATTGTCTTTGGTTGTTGTTGTTGAAAGAATTCCTGTTCCCTTTGAAGTCCTCATAAGGTGTAGGGTTATCATTCAGAGTACTGAAGTCAGCAAACGGTGGGTGGACTGTTTGAGGGGACCCACAGTACGTGTTGAATTCGGGTGTGAAAGTGCCCGGTGGCGGCGGGGAGGGTAATTCCCTGTTGCCCATCCAGGTAGGAGCCCTCGAAGGCCTTCGGAGTGAAACTGCCAAGTCCAGAGATCCAAGCATTGGAGATCCTACGGAGAATACTGATGAGATCGAGCTGCTTACCGAGGGGCTCCTGAAAAGGTGGCCCACAGACATGGACCTTTGAAGGGTTGTTGGTCTCTGCCATAAACGTACCTCTTGATACTGATGAGACCCTAGTGTTCCGTCCTTCACAAAGGCGTACCCTGGAAGATCAGACAGGGGCCTTCTCTGTGCTCCTACTTCAGGCCCCGGGTAACTTGCACCTGAATTCTTGTCCTTGAACTGGTGTTGGAAATATGAATGTCTGATTGGTTGATTTTGGCCAGTCTGAGCTGCGTGAACATCGACAGCTGCAGTCACCCTGTTTGGGGGCCGGTATCTTTTTTGTGGCTGCCGAGGACCAGAATCTGCACTCTGGGGAGAAGTGATGAATCCCAGATTTCCAAAACCAGTTGGAATATTTTGTGGGCTAGGGCTGATTAAGGGCGTGTTCTCGTAACTGTTGGGCAACAGAGAGACCCCAGAGTTCTGATAGGGGTTTTGCCCGAGACGAATGGCCATCATCTCGTATTCCGTCATGCCAGTGCTGGGATTGCTCACCATCCGCTTGAAATTATCCGTCGTGACGAGGTTCCCGGGGAATTCACCGCCTCTCACTCCATGGAGTATGTCTCCTTCAGATGCCCGATGACCCCTGACCCCACTTGACGGGGTTTGAGAGGCCATCATGACAGCATAGGGCCCGATGTCTGGACCATGGTACCCTGCTCCTTCTGCGCTCCCGTCCAAACTCCGTCCACGCTCAGAGTAAGATCTCTGGAAGCTGGATGGCGGGGTCTTCAGACTTTCTGGAAACGGGTATTCCGGTCTTTCTAAACTCCGCCCCTCTTTGCGTTCGGAGTAAGATCGTTGGAAACTGGAGGACGGGCTCTTCCTGATACCCTCTTGTCTAGGAGGAAGTGGTGGGCCCGCCCCTCTTGAAAGAACTTGAGGAGGGTTGTTCCGGATTTGAATGCCTTGTGACCGAGGAACTGGTGCAGGGGGCCTCTCCATTTGCTGATGTGCAACTAGTGAAGAATAAAAATAAGTATGGAATTAAATCTTAGTATCGACCCTGTCAGTTTTCAAAGGGTCCTAAAGTCTACCCTTAAAAAAGAAGAACTACACATTTCCATGAATCTAAAAATGAGAGTATATCATCGTGAAAGTTCTGTTGATGGTTAATTTGTTCTTTATGACACACAGACAAAACTTTATGACTGAATAATTAGGTTTTATCAATACTATCAAATGCCTGTAGTCTTGAGCAAAAAAATGAAATGATGAGCAACCGTTGTCACCATCCTTTTAAAAATACAATTAATTTTTTTAACCAGTTTGCTTCAGAGGACACGATAACACGCAAAGCTTTTACGCAGCACGTAGCGGCAGTCTTATATACTGGCTTTCGAGTTTCTGTGCGTGTTTGGCGGTGTTCATGTTGATAGGCCAAGTGTGGTGAGACACTGTGGCGGTTTCGCGCATACATCGCGCAACTGTTTCACGGATCCCATGTGATCATGATTCAGTGGCCCTGGTCAAATGGGCCTGCAAACAATTAAAGCATTAACTCTTACGATGGATTTGTGCCTGATGCCTTTATCAAAGACCTGGGCCCAGTTTCATAAAGCGTGTAAGCACAAAAACTTGCCAAGCAAAGACAAATCTTGCTAAGCAGAAACAGGTTACCAGCCAACATCCCATAAAAATTACAGTGTTGCCACTGGTACCCCGCTCATTTCTTGCTAAGTAAAGAAATTAGCCAAGCAGAATTTTCTGCTTAACAATGAAATTGGGCCCTGGTCCTTTCACATACCGGCTAGGATTTTGTAAAGGCGGATTATACTGCATTGTCATGAAGCCTTTCATCTCTCTCTCTGGGATGCAGTCTGTTCGACTGGGCATGCGTTGATGATCGGCTCTCACATAACGGGTTTCCAATGGTCTGATTATGCTTCAGAAACATGACCGTAACAAAAATACGAGCCGTAAAAATCTATCCGTGTCAGTGAGGAAACCTCTTTACATGGGTGTCCAAACTGAGTTCCAGTGACAAAACAAAATTATTAATAGCCAGACAAAACAGTTGCTTTTTGACTGAAAGTAATCCTGCATGGGTACTGTGGAAAGGATTTCAAGTCCCGAAGCAAACTGGTTAACAATTCTGTGCCGCCAATGAAAAAGAAGGCCACCAGCTATGCTTTATCCTTTTATACATCAGGAATGATATTTGGTCCTTGGGAAAAAGCAGGAATATTGTATTGAGTACAAGGGCTGACCTATAGGTAAAATGGTGTAGGCTTTTATTGACTTTTCTTGCTATTTAATAACAATTTTGCTGAGTTTTCTGAGGAAAACAACAAATTTGAAACCAGATTAAAGTAGAAATAATATCATGCCTAATATACAGACTACAGGGTTGTGTAAAGGGCCGTACTGTAATGATTGTTTACACCACATAGCCTGTGGCATTAAGTTTGCAAAAAAGCCACAGAAGTTGAACCTTTTGCAGGCACAATTTGTACACAGGTTAATGAGGTAAATTTAACAATTGTATGGAGATTGCAATGTGCAGTAATGCAGTGTTTAAAAAAGGGGACCAAGGTCAAATTAAGTTTTGTGATGCACTCATTTTCCAGTAAATAGAGTACTCATAAGAGTGGGTAAAATGTTACAAGTCTATAACCTCACTTTAAATTGTTGTAAACTATCATTTTATTTGACACTCTTTCAGAGCGAAATTTGAAACCTGGCGCCAGCAAAAACAAATGGGTCTGTACATTCCCAAGAGGAATTTCTGCACCATTCAAAAGCTCAAATTCAATGCCGTTCTGATTGACTATCATCAGCATTCAGGAATGAACTTTAATATACTGACCATTTGAAATGTGACATCATCAAACAGTTTCAGATTTTGACCCCAAAAAATACACCTGTAGGGTGTCAAACACTATGGCATTTATCACCGTTTTAACCTGAGGTTAGAGACTTGTAATTTTTCCCCCATTTTTATAAGGACTCTATCTATTTAAAAATGAGTGGATCCCCAAACTGAATTTGACCTTGGAGCCCCTCTTTAAAATGTCTGATAACCTCAAATCTACAAGAAGACTAGATGAGCCAGCTTTCTACCCTTCACACAACGGCTACAATGCTGCATTGCTATGCACTGCAAAGCACACGGTATTAGTACAGCAAAGGCTGTTTGCATTTCACAGCGAAAGAGGGGAAACTGAATTTCCTATCCTCAAAACTTGCTCCTTCTTTTGTTCTTCAGAGTCCCTATTTCAGGTTTTTATTTCCCAGGAGTACAAAGGCATCGAAATTCCAGAAGCTGTCATCATTTCTATCTATTTGAAAATTAGAAAACTTAGCACCACATTTTCTTTGACGGAAGTGTGATTCACTTTGAAGTCTGTTGCTCTAGTTAATTCTTCATTTCTTTGTGCACATTTTTGTTCTTCTTCATTTTCACAAAGTGCCGAATGAGCTTAGGATCTTATACCTCATCCAAATAGTTGCGCCAATGAAAACATGTTGACAGCTCTGCATGTCTGAAGAAGTCAGCTTTATTTTTGTAAAAAAATTTAAAAAGAAAAACAATTCAGCAGTCTCCTAAACAGCAGTTTGATAAATAGTTCAACTTTCTCCAATATACGGAATTTTGGCTGTGGTGCAGATTCGCCACTTTCGTGAAAACGGTGACGATATTGTAACCACTTTGTACTCCCAAATTGTTGTTGTTTTTTTTTTTTTACACACCTTCTTGAGCCCTGTGCAAGCGATCATATCCCTCTGTGGCCCCTCGGCTGTGAGGGACTGGGACAGCCACACTGGCTGACGGGGTCCCTGCGCTAAGCACTGCTTTGGAGAACAGGAATACGGTGCGAGATGGAGGGGAGGAAGATGGTGAAAAATGGTTAGCAGTGATTAGATTTTTTTTTTTTTAAGCTTGAGGCACAAGAAGAAACATCAAATCAGGAAATGGTAGTTGGATTGAATTTGTGGAGGGTGCAAGTGGGGTGGTATTAAAATGTATTTGATTTTGGGTTGAACAAAGGAAAATTGACTCGAGTTGGACTTGGACCTGCGACCTCCAGATTAACGTGCCAGTGCTATATCAACTGAGCTATCTAGCCCTGATGTTGGTGGTCTCCCTATTTCGTCAATTCCTTTGTTCGGAGGGTGCCCGTCAGAAGCCATTCAACCTGTGACTGCTGTCACTTTTTAGTCAGTTTTTCATTTAGTACATTTTTCTTTGTTCAACCCAAGATTATTTAAAGTTTACCCGGTCAGTTTCCCTTGTGGGTTATACTTGATAAATTATGTGAGTTTAAAAAAACAACAACATATTTACACTGCAAATTATTCACAAGATAAATGTTTTACATCACAGGTAAAAATGTACTTCATCTATTACATAACCAAAGAAAAGATGTAATAAATGCATCCGGGTCATGAATCCTGACCAAGCGGGTCCAATCTTAATAACTTTTCAGCGTAGCGAAGCTAAGGAAGAAACCAGTCAATCACACTACATGTGATATGCCTGTTTGGCTGGTAACCTTACTCTGGTTAAGAAAAATTATTTTGTACTTAGCTACTTTTTGTGTTTAAGCAGCTCTATGAAATTGATACCATGCCAGGATTGGAACCTGCACTCTTTGAACAACTGAACTTGAGATCGGCAAGCTAGACCACTCCCTCATAATAATTCACTGCTTTATCTCACATGTAAGCCACATTCACTCCAAAATATGCTGTGTGTTTTATACCTTACACTTGTTTCCTCCAATGCTGTACTTTTACCCATGTACACCAGTGTTAATTCAAACCCAAATTAGAGAGAATAAAAGACAGTAAGAGATAAACCTTCTCACAGAGGGCATTAACTTTCTAACTAATTGCGAAGGATGCCCAACTTAGGCAAAAACTATGTGAAAATGGTGAACTACTCCAGTACATACCCGAGGGGGTTCTTCGGTGGAGAAGGCCAAAAGTGGCGAGTCGGAGTCGCTCATATTCCTGCGCAACCTCCTCGTCCGTAGCAGGCTGGTCAGGATCCGTGCCTCCATCATTCCTCTTTAGAGAGAACAAAGAGTAATAAACACTGCTTTTTTTTGTTTGACTCCCTGTATGCATAAATGTGTTGATGAGTATATAGACAAAAGAGACCAGACTAATTAAGTATGAAAAACCAAGATACAATGATCTTTTTTATAGTGGGTTCAATCTCTCACCTGGGCCTGCATTTCTGTGGTGAAGGCATCCAACAGGTCGTACATCTGTCCATCTTCACCGGGGTTCGTGCCGAAAAGGTAGCGTGCTTCGCCCATGGGGGCGCTGCGTCCTGCCTCAACAGAGAATGCGCCTGTCTCGGAGCTCTCAAAAATGCGAATGCTCTTCAGGGGCCACTGGGCAAGGAGAGACCGTGTTCTCTGTGGTAAGAGAAAAACAATAGCAACAGCAGAAATATTAAAGTAGGGTTTATCTCTATGGCATTGCTTACCAGAAATCTATGGAGTTACAGCCCACTACAAAGCACAGAATTCTGTGTTTTAGCTCAGAATTTGTGATATAAGCCCTGCAATGAACTTGGTCACTTTTACTTCGTGGCTTGACCAATGGAAATAGAACGCGTAGAAAACCATATTGTTTTGAACGTGCCTGTTTGTATGCCCTTGGTTTGTCAGTTATTCACATTTCATCGTGTCAGTGCAAAAAACGTTGTAACTCCTAAAGTAGCACTTTTACGCGTTACGCCCGAGTTTGTTTACAAAACGCTGTATCTCTGTTAAAATAGCACGGATGTACACACAAAACAAGTTCACGCCGATATATGATGTTTTTGCACAGACCATTTTCCAATGAGATACAACGTTTTAGCAAATTTGAGATACGCCCTTTTTGCACTGACGCGACGATTTCATACTATTGGTCTGTCATTGCATCACACACGTGCCTATCTACTGCACGCCAAACATTTTCGCTACTTCCAGCTCCAAAGCTGGCTTGCGTTTGTGTGTAACTTTACCAACAATCACCCATTTCATCGCTCAAAAGCATTTCTCATGCTATGTGGGACTGAGGACTGCACAAATTATCTGATCATATCCCACGTTCCCTTTTGGAACCTACCTTGAGTGCAAGAGTCAGACCCCATTTGGAAATGTGGAGCAGGCACTTGGACCCCTTGGCTCCGATCCGCCTCATCGGATCAGATTCATCCGGTGTCACCTCGAAGCAGTATCCTTCAACATAACAAACACAGCAATAAGATTTACCTAGAGTTTGAAAAATTAATTACTATGAGTTAAGCGCCATGCGCCTTGTGTCAGGATGCATCTGTTCTTCACCTGGACCCAGTTTCATGGCTCTGCTTACCGCTGAATTCTGCGCTTAGGATCACCATTCTCTGCTTACTGTGCAAACATCGAATTTCTGCGCAAGCTGTGTAAGCGAAGAATATCTAGGAACGTGGAGTACGCACGCGCACAAGCAAAAAAAAACCTGCTAATCCATGAAATACCTATAGTACATTGGTTGCCATGGGATAGTACATCTGTTGCCATGGGATAGTACATCGGTTGCTACGGGTATAGTACCTTGTTTGCTGCGTGTAGAGTGTGTCGCATTCGCGCGACCTTCTAGTAAAAGTAAGACATATCATGTTGACGTGCTCTAAACCAATCAAAAGGCAGAATCTGTGTAAGGGGCATTTTAAAATTTAAATAAACCAACCTGGAAAGTCCGGTCTCAGTTTTGTTTGTATCTGAAGATAGAACACCCAAAGGTCCATGTTGGTCTCCGATTCAGACTGGAGCCGGTAGGACTCATCTGGGGTACGAACTTCGAAGATGAAGCACTTGCCTGTAGCATCATGTTTCTTGTCAACCCGATAGT
>CM021540.1:9861121-9879097 GCA_010994315.2 Pisaster ochraceus | reverse complement strand
TGGATTTTGTTGGAGTGAGGAAAGATTCTAGTAAATAACTCTAAGGAGATTCGGTTAAAATTTACAGCCTTTTGGACCAGGAGGAAAACAAATATGTACAATTGCATACTTTAATCGATTATAAACACTGCACAATCAAAGATTTGTAATTGTTCCGATAAACATTACTAAATATCAACAACAATTTGTTTAGAATTGTTGAACTTTTTTATTCACCAGGGCTTAGAAACTATTTGAGGGTGAAAGAGGCTTAGTTATTGTAGCTTGTTAGGTTACAACATGTACAATAGAGAATTGAAACCTGGAGAAAGCTTGAAGCTTAGTTGTCGTCTGTGTCTGCAGTGTGCGCCCTCTATGTTGGCCTTGGAAATAGAGTATCGATATCATGTGACTTGCCAATTGCACCTGAAGTAATCTCCACAAAACAGGCATAATATTCTGCCTGCTTTAATCTGTTTTCCGATTTAAAAAAAAAATTGTTTTTCCCTCAGAAAATTCAGCAAGATTGTTATTGGATAGCATTTCTAAGCCTATACCATATGTACAAGTATAGGTCAGCCACTAGCACTGGTTAGCACGTCAGTCTCTGCTGCACTTGGTAGCAGTGCAATGGAGACTGATGATGACCTTTGTACTCGATATTATATTTCTTCCTTTTTTTTCCAAGGGCTAAATACCACACTAAATCTTGGTCGCACCATTTTGGGAGTCCGTCGGTTTCCCTGCAAGTTATACTGAGAAGTGAGCGTTTTATGAGTGAGCCAAATTTTAAATGCCGCTCGAATCCCAAAATGGCAGACTGTGGACTGTGTGCGACGTCATTGCAAGAGTTCGAAATTAGCCAGATCAACCAATGCATTGGGAAAGCTGAAATTTGCCATTCAGCTAAAAATGGCGGCACGCACAACTTGCCTTAAAGCAGATAAACACTCAGATAGTTACACGCACAGCATTCTCCGAGTCCTAGTTAGTTGTTCATGGGTTTAAACTGTTAATGGTGTAATACGCTCCATTGCTGTGTTAATTCACCCCAAAAATGAGTATCTTCACATGAAGTATGCAGATCCCAGACAACATGTCAAATTTCACGGACAACACGCATGTACATGTCCTAGCCATCGTCTGTGTTTTATGTTTAGTGGCATTTACTGGAGTACTGCAGTCTAGGGCGGCGATGCGATGAACGCCTGAGTGGTAGAAAGTTTTTTGACATCCAGGTATTTTGAGCAAATCAGTGTGGAGTGCTGTAACGAGAAGCCCCCAGCTTCATGAAGCGAAAGTAAAAGTAGAAGTCATCTGATTTCCAATCTACTCTTGGGTAGTAGATAAATGGCAGAACAAGTTCTTTAAAAAAGAAAAAATTCCACACAGCAAAGTCGATACTATCACGTGGTGTTATTGCAAACCAAATGAAGACCATGTAACTAGTGACATCACATCACAAAAGAGCCGTAGTGCCTGGACTTCCTGCAGGCACAATTTCTACACAGCCCCAATGGAAGAAAAAAGTTAAATCAGAAATTTTATTAAGATTGCACAGTCTAGATTTTATCATCTTTTGATATGAAGAAACTTGTTCAGTTGTTATTTTTTTAAACTCTTGAATTTATGTTGAAATTATGACACAAAATGTAAAATTTTTTCCATATGGCCAGTGTAGCATCTTGCCTACCAGAAAGGCCATGGAATTACAAGGTCAATCTTTGTAAACAGAGGCTATGTGGTCTGTATCAGTGTGTAAATTTTCAACTCACAGGCTGTGCCAGTAAGCATGGTAAGTGAGGAGAAAAAGGATATTACAAAAACAAAAACCGTTGGGTTTAGCTGTAAATACTCCGAGACTAATATACATGTATCTGTCTTAATTCTTCTAAAATTACAGTGCAATGGTTATACAGCCTGTAAAATAGGGATATAGTCTTTTATCACTGATTAATTGAAACAGAATTTAGGTAGATTAAAGAGAGGCTCCGAGGTAAAATTCAGTTTAGTAATGCATCTATTTTCCAGTGGAAGTGGGGAAATAATTACAAGTCTCTAACCTCAAGTTAAAAATGGTGTAAGTTGTCATTTGATTTGATACTCAGAGGTCAAATTCAATGCTGTTTTGATTGAATATCAGCAATATTCAGAATTGAACTAAAAATTCTCTGCACAGAAATGTACAGACCATGTATTCGAAATGTGACATCATACTTTTTTTTTATTTAAACAAAAAGTTGCACTTGAGGGGTATCAAATACAAAGGCATTTTACACCATTTTAAAGTGAGGTTTGAGGCTGGACTTTCCCCCTTCCCACCCCATTTTCCTAAGGACTTTATTGGAAAATGAGTGGATCACCAAACTGAACTTGACCTTAGAGCCCCTCTTTAATCTTTTATGTTTACAAAATGTTTGTTAGTGGTTTGCACAAGCAGGTGTGCTCGCTACTTAATGTCACATTCCTGATGATGTCTTTTTATCAAAATGGTATTTTGTTTTATTGGGAACAGTTGAACTTCGGAAACCATTAGAGTTGTGGAAAAGCGAGGACAATTTTTCTGTTTAAAACTATCTCTGAAGGGAACAGATACAACTCTTGCGTATGTCTAGCATGTACTAGGGGTTGATATACCTGCTTAGTGCCAAAATTTGCTTTGCAATGTTGCTAAGCAAAAACAGGCTATACCAATGACCAGCCAAAACTTAAATGTTTCATGGTATGGCCGGTTCCCTGTCAAACTGTTACATACATTGTTGTAAACAAAATGCTTGCTTTTCAAAATCAGGTTACCAGCCAAATGTTGATGTCTGTATATTATGTAGGGCTGGTTCCGTTGCAAACAGGGCTTCTTAGAAATGGTTTACTTGGCAATAAATAACAGGTTACCGGCCAAAATGTTATGTTATGTATATTATGTATGGCTGGTTCCCTGCTGAACAATTGCTCATGAAATTTTAGTAAGAAATGAGAATTAGAAAATACAGGTTACCAGTATTTCATGTATATCATAGCTGGTTTCACTGCTATTGTTGGCAAGCCACATTTTTTGAAAAGCAGGGCCCAATTTCATAAAGCTGTTTAGCAGAACATGCAACTTCATAAATTTCTTTGCTAAGCATAAATTGAGTGGGGCACCAGTCACAATAATGCAAACTTAAAATAATTATGGCGTGTAACCTGTTTCTGCTAAGCAGTACTTTTTTGTGCTTAGCAAGTTTGGTGTTACAGCCAGTATGAAATTGGGCTCTGTGCTATGAAATTGAACTAAGGACATGAAGTAAGGGTGTGTTTTCATACTAGGTTTTGTTAAACTAAGCTTGTTCATTTTTGACAAATTTCTGTTGTACAAAGATTCAAAATGGCAGTATCCAAGCGGCTGTGGCTAGATAACTGCAAGTGTCTATTCTTTATCATGGCAGTAGTAGCCACAAGTCACAGCCAAAACTAAAGTGGCTCAGTTCAGACACAACCAATTTTAGGATGTCTTCCTTCTTATGTAATAGTTGCCATTATCTACAAGCCAGTATTAGAGACAACATTAAAAAAAAGTGGAATATTGGAGGAGGGTGAATTTTTTTGTGTCACTCGAGTAGAGCTTCCTCTCATAGAGGTTAAAAATAAAGACCATCTTGTGTGCCCTGCTTACATTAGACTTGATTCAAGTCCCTTTCTTGTGCGAGGTCCCTAACACACATGTATTGCGCCAGGATGCAGCCCACAGACATAAAATATTATTACATGTTCATGTATATGTCTGTGATGCAGCCACAGTACAGACATATAATATCTGTGCGCCCTCACCGACAAAAATGTAGCTATAGTTTTTTGATGAGGCAAGGAAGGGCCTTACACGGGATTGGGACTTGGGTCAAGTCTATGCTTACATAGAAACTGTGTATTCATTGTTTTTACCTCAAAGATGGCGGCAGGATGATGTCAGTGCACAAGGTGTAACAAGCTGATTATTTTCCCGAAACTGTTGTTGTGATGTTCTTTTTTATTTTCAAAATGTTACTTTCCTCTGATGTTTTTTTATGTCATTGTTTTTAAGCAAGGTTCTAGTTAACAGTTTCCACAGATAAACAGGAAGAAGATTTTTTGTTTCAAAAAATGATTAAATTAACACAATTATAATGAAATGTTTAGTGCACTTTTAAGTAGAGGGCATTCTTAATTTGTATTAAAATGCTCTTACTGTCCAGGCATTGAAGTGGAAGGTAAATAATTCAATTTTGTGTTGTACTCATTTTTCAATGGATAGAGTCCGCATGTGAGCGTGGAAAAAATTACAAGACTCTAATCTCACGTTAAGATGGTGTAAAATGCCATTGCATTCGATACCCACCCAGTGCAAATATTGTCAACATCCGACCACATCATTTTGAGAAAAAATGGGTCTGTACATTTAAACAGAAATTCTTCAAAATTTGAGTACCAAATTTGTTTCTTAAAAGTAGACAATAGGAATTTACGTTGAAATGATTTATTCAGTCAGTTACAAAATTTCATTTCAATTATGATTTCTGTAATTGGACACTTTAATTAGTTGTAACCAAATACAAAGTTAAATTTTATTTTGTTTTATTTCTGTTCAAATTGGAAACGCAACAGTGTGAATCCGATAGTCAGTGTAATATATTATGTAAAAAGTATAAATTAACAAACATGAAAATTATTATCAACTTTTAAGTTAAGTGACAATCTTGAAACCATTGGGATAAAATATATATGTGTGTCGGTTTCTGTTTACTTGAACTAATGTTGAATTCTTTTGTAAATTATGCTATAAGTAACAGTAACGTTTGAATGGTGAATAAAAATGATGGCTCCAAAAGCTCCCCATATCTCACCAAATCAGTACAAATGGAAATTTTCAAGTGTGCTTTGTTGAGTTTATCAAAATCACTTGTTCCAAGACATACTGTCATGTTCTGACATATTAAGCTAAACCACAAAACACAACCATTTGAATGTATGGTTGTTTGTCGCACTACTACATTATTTGTATGCGTAAGGGATGGGTAGAGGTTGTATGCGAGGATAGGGGTTTGGTGTGACTGTGGGGGTAGGGGTCTGATGTGAGGGTAGGGGTGGGGTGCGGGTTGGGATCGGGATGGGTGACTAACGATGGGATTTTATGCAAGGGTAGCTGATTGGTGAAGGTAGGGGTTTGGTGTGACTGTGAGGGTAAGGGTTTGATGCGAGGGTAAGGGTTTGATGCGAGGGTAAGGGATGTGCAAGGGTAGGGGATGGACAACTAAAGATGGGGTTTGATGCAAGGGTAGCTGATGGGGAGAAGGTAGGGGTTTGGTGCGACTGTTAGGGTAGGGGTTTGAGGCGTGGTTATTAGGGATGTGTGAGGGTACAGTTTGGGGGTGAGGTTAGGGGTTGGTGTTAAGGTATTGATTGTGTGGGGGAGGGTCAGGGGGTGGTAGTGAGACTTGGGAACAAGGCTCTGCACATGCGCATTTCAATCAAAACCATTCGTAGTTTAGCTTTTTACATTGTGATGCATACATGCCTCCCACTTCCCTTTAAACATTGTTGGTGACAACTTTTAGATATTAATTGGAATAAGCATTTCCCCGTGTTTTGAGAAATGTTTTACTTGTTTTTATATTCTTGAACTCAGTTAAGGAGAACTATCAAATTTGGTTCTTTACAGTACTGACCTGAACAAACAGGTCGACGGGTGCCTTGGGTAAGAATTTAACCCACAACCTTCTGGAAATGGTAGATTTTGGGGGACATTAGGTGGCAGCAGACTTACCAGGTAAATCCATTGTTATCAGAAATGTGCACATGCTCAGAACTGTGCAAACAATGGCAATTTACCTGGTAAGTCTGCTGCCACCAAGCGTTCCAAAGTCTCCCATTACACTGCTCTACTTTATTGTATAAGTGAAAAATCATTCTAGTTTCAGTTAATTTTCTTCTTTTTTGTAGTATACAAAATGGTTTGGGCATACCTCATCAAACTATATTGCCTGTTTGAACACAGTGCACAGAAGTTAAGCAAGAATTGTGCATACTAGCACAACATCCAGGTACAAAAGCAATGTCGTGAAATGTTTAACAATGTCCATTTGATGAAACATATCTCCCAAACCCTAAATCTCAATAATAAAAAAAAGTACAAAAGTCCGAAAAGTCAAACTTCTAGTCCATCGAGTGGACACTGTGAACCAGAGTTGCTAAGCCACATGTCGATACAAGATTTGTGGAAAACGTGTTCACAAGGGAGCCATTTGGCGACTTCATCCACTTGGTAAACCTCCATGCAAATGGCACAAATGGCTCCGGCAAACTCGGTTTTACCCCCTTCACCACTGATATCTTCAAGAGTGAGGAGTTTTGTGCGGAGATTTTTCAGCCTGGTGGAGCCTACAGTCTTCTTGGATATTTTGTCATCCAGACGAAGCAAGAGATCATAGTCCTCTGGGAGCAAATCCCGTCCCTGGATCAGAACCAAGGTTTTCAGGAGCTGTGCGTCTTCTTCGGTTCTGGCGTGTCTGGAAATATCATTTTCATTGAGTTCAAATTTCACTGGCTTTGTATGGGATGTCTTGCCTGAGGGAACTTTACCAACAGGTTGGACGCTACTTGCGGTTGTAGGGTCATGGAGATTAGTATGAGGGCCTCGTCTTATGAGGTTCAGTGACACAAGCTTCTTCTCAATGTTTGCCTTCTTTGCTGCCACGCCATCAGCAAGGTGGTCTTCCCTTGCTGTGTTCTTGCAGATCAGGCTGTGGTTTGCAAGTACAGTTCTGACTGGCCTCCCACCTGTGTTTCGGAGGACGTTCTTGGACCTGTACTGCTTCTCAGCAATCTGCTTCTGTGCTCTGGTCGCCTTGTTCCCCTGTCTTGGTCTCAAGCTTGGTCCAGTTGAACACCACCTACGAGACTTTGTGAGTTCGTCGGTGCATTCGCCGGCTAACATTTCAACTCTCTCATCCCACTCCCAGCTGCAGATTTGAAGGGTGTGAGATTTCCGAGACTCGTTACCAAGATTTGAAGAATGGCAGTGGGAATATTCTCCTGATAGTGATGGTTTACAGTGTACATAGTCCATGATGGTGTAGTTCAGCATTTCAGGAGCAGGTCTGAAGTGTCTCTTCTTTTTCTGGGCGACAGCTTCCATAGTTTCGTTTGCATCAAACCCTGGACAAGCATTTGCCATTGTTCCTGCACCGACAGTGTCAGAATCGAAAGTGACCAACTTTTGCACAATCTCTGAACTTTCTATCGATGGTGACCGCCCCGATTTCAAGTAAAAGACTTTCCCAACATCTTTGGTATGAGGGGAAATTCCATGATTTCTCGTACAGTTGTTATTCAGTTCCTTGATTATGGGGTATTCCCCGGCAGGGCCGTCTTTGAGCCCAGCCGTTCCCGGTGACTCCGGGCCAGCAGAGCTACAGTCTACGGTACTTTCTTGTGCCACCATTTTCACGACAAACGTTGTACTTTTTTCGTGTAAAAACTTCCAAAAGGCAGCTGTGGCCTACTGAGCAACTATCCACGATGAAAACGTGTCCTGGAATAACGTAGCTTCGGTTTAGGACCGAATTTTGTTACTTCACGATTGCACAACCTGACAACACATTTCGATTCTTAAAAAAGCACATGTCGTAATGTTTATTGCTGTATGTAAAACAGGCACATGACGTAGATTTCTAGTGTCTGATTGGTGGATAAGATTTTTCTCTCATGACGTCATAAGTAGTGCCAAGATGGCTGCGCCCATGGACGAAGAAAAAAGCTCAAGCAATGAAAACAATTTGGACGAAAATGAATATGTTCAACCTAAAGTTCATAGATACAATTGGCTGTTAGAGCATCCTAAGGTAAATTGCAAGTATTTTTTGCTTACTTTGCATAAACTACTTTGTAATTTGCTGAGTGAGAAAGCACCGTGCGCGCCCGTCGTCGTGTGCCTGGCTTTCGCTCGGCGGACCACCACCGCCGCCCCCGCGTATGCTGCAGGCAGTGCGGTGTCGAATGTTTTTGAATGTTATATTTTGTTTCTTTGTTTTTTCAGTACATGGAATTGAAATCGTGGGACTTGGAAAATGAGGAGCAGATATTCATCACATTGATAGTTTACATAAATTTATGTGAAGGTATGACTGAGATTGAGTGACTATGTCTATGAAAAAAATTGAAAAAAGGTAAAATCCAACCGACTTTTTCAGTTGTTGTGTTAATTTTTGTTTTAGTTCCAGAGTGATAGTGTGTACTTTGAACTTAAACTTGAATGTCTAATTCTGAAACTTGAAATAAAAGATAATATGTGGATTTATCCAAAACTGTGTTCAGATAAAGGTGAAATTTTAAACTAATAAATGTTTTCCAATTCAATCGAGTCAGAAGAAATTTCAGACTTTCTGCAATTATCTGAATGCAGACCTCTTTTTATGTCTGCCTAGTGAAAACAATTTTTACACTATACATTTTTTATTTTCTTTAGGTTTAATTTTAATTCAGAGAAGTCATGCTCTTAAATTAAGTTTAATCTACTTCTCTAGTAATAGTATGTCTAGCTCTGAGATTACTGTTCCCCAAAACTCTTTTGAATGCAGGGGTTACCCAAACTAAAAGGTGGAAATGCCCTCATTTCAACTAGAGTAGGAGTAGTTGCAAAACATGTAACCCTCCTTTCTCCTCTCCAACAGGAGGATGGAGGGTTATGATTATTGCAATTTGAATTAAATTCAACATGTCTCCTAAAATTGGGATCCTATTTTCAAACCTTTTTTTGTAAAGTAATGACTCTTATCCCTGACTAATAAAATAATATTGACACGTTATTTTGTATTTGTTACATACATAGCTAAGGACTGGTGGAGTGTAACTATTCATCCGTGTAGAGAGTTACAGCTTGCATTCATCACAGGCAAGCCAAGCAGAAAAGACGATGTCAGGGTTGTCTTACCAATCACATCTAACGAAAAGCTAACACATGAAAGGTATACTCCCTTCCCCCTACACAAATAAATAAATGATTAAAATAAATAAATAATAATAATAACAAATAAATAAAAAAATTAATAAATCAATAAATAAATAAATAAATATAAATATTAAAATTATAATAACAATAAAACCAATTAATCAATCAATAAATAAAATAACAAATTGTTGAAATACAAAAAAAGAGAACAATGCAAAGAAAAGTTTAGACGAAAAGAACTCCGTCCGATTTACCAGAGTTTTTTTTAATACCCTGCGAGGCACGATGGTTTTAAAATATACATCAAGGCCACCATGTGTGGAAGAACCTCCACACATATAACTAGGGTAATTAGCCCCAATTATGCTCCCATATTGTTTCCCATATCTTGTATTACAAGGGCAGAGCAAATCAAAGGGTGGGACCTACAAGGTTATGGTCACACTATCGTCATTTGTCACATGACACCCATTACATCAACCAAGGTACAATTTACATGCATGTGGTACTAGTGCGTGGCAACTTTCCCATGGGAATCGTACAAACCTATGTACATAGGGTAGAAGTTCAACTGAAGAATGGTGAAAATGTAGTCTTGATTGTCTATAAATAAAATAGAATGAGTAAAGTAAACCCAAATAAGAAGAACGAAATCGTGTGTGCTCGAAAACGAAAATTGAATGTAATGGGCTAAAAAAAAAAAACTAGTTTGATCAAATTAGGGGAAAAATAAAATTGAATTAATTTTGTGCTGAAATTGTTTTTATCCTGGCTCATTGATTCACTTTTTGTTTTACTGTGTGCTTCAGGCTACAACAGTTTCTGCAGTATATTCGTCTTCCAGAAACCCCTTCTACGACAATGAACTCTTCTGAAGAACCTGTTGATGGAGAAACGTTACATTCAGTCACGTTAGCCATAACAGAGTCTGGTTCCACAATTGTATATTATAAGATTAGCAACGGTCTGGTTCCCCCCTCTGACCCTCCAAAGGAGGACGAAGATGAGGAAAGAGTGAGTCAGAGGAAACACCACAAGAAGGCCCCCAAAAAGGGCGATCTCTCGTCTGCCGGGGTGCAAGAAACTGTCGCTGAATATGTAAATGAGGAGGAAGAGGATTATCGGGATGAGTGTATGGAAGAGGAGATTTAGTCCATGAGGTGGAAAAACATTTATGCAAATATTCAAATATGGAGGAGAGAATGAAGTGGCATAAATTTTCACAATGTCTGACATCATACTCCTAGATGAAGAGAAGCAATTATGGTGGCAGTGCCGTCATTGAGGCCACAGTTAGCAGTTGGCACCAAGCGTAAACATCTGACGTTACATTTCAATGCTCGTGGATATCGCCAGATACCAGCCTTTAGAACTGGCAGTCACCTGCCAGGTTTACCTTTGACCATGCATGCCATACAGGCTTGGAGCACAAAAGGAAATACCCTTTTTTTATAGGGGTATTTTTTTTAAACCAACTGAAAGGGAAAAAAACTAAAAAAGAAAAAAGAAGGAAATTATGTACCATTACCGGCAGATTTGAGAGTAGTTGAGAACAGACAAAATACATGTCAAAAAATAATAGAAAAATATGCAGCCAATAAATGTGATGACTTCGTAGAAAATCGGTTATTTCAGAAAATCTGCCACAATTTTGATGTTTGTATTGTGTACGGCAGAACAATGTGAGGTGTCTGTAACCACCCTACTAAGTTATGCATCATTGCTTTAGTATGTCTGTCTAATGAAACCATCGAGTTTCTAAGACCAGTGCCTTTCAGTGTCCTTGGAAATAATCAAGAAAGGGGACCAGTCTATCTGGCACCCTGCCAAGCAGTACAGTTCAAACCATTGCGTAAAATGTCTGATTTATACCATAAAAAGAATGTGACATTTATTTATTGTTATGTATTTGAAAAGAACCAGAAATAAACTTTGTCTTCTGTACAAAAAAACCAGAGTGCTATGGAGTCGTTTTATTTATATGTTATATTATTTGTTATTACTTATTTTATTTATTTTTGTTTATTTTTCTGTGTGTGCGGTTCAGGGTTTGTGTGGAGGACATTTATCCCAATTCTCTGGTTTTCAACAAAGGTGCGCAAACAATTTTATCACACTTGATGGGTTTCTAAAAAAGTACAAATCATTTACAATTAACATTCGAACGAATGAAAAGGCATCATATCTGTTGTTAAAAATTGCTGCAGTTTTCACTTGAGACTCTTTATCCAATCAAACTCGTTATATATCTGACCACGCCCCCAACACGCCCACTGGTCACGCGCACGAAAGTGACGTAAACCTATCAACTAAATATAGAGGGCGCCATTCCACATTAACTCTAATCAAAATAATGTAAAAAAATGGACTCTCTAGTGGTGGATGCAGGAGCATTATTCCCTGAAATTTTCCACCTAAATGATCAGCAGGTTGCGGTAAGAAGAACATTTTGCGAAACAAAATTGTATATAGAGTTATTAAGTTGTTATACCTCATTAAATTCACATTTATTTTTTTTATTATAGAAGTTTAAAGTTTGCCAAAGTGTCAAAGTTTTTCCTTCAAAATGGCATTAACATAAATTCATTACGGCATATATAATGCAATGAATGTACTCACAAAGCACACAGAACTGGCCTGACCGTTTGTAGTTATGTTCGTTTAATATTCATGGTGAATTACTGGACATTATAATTAGTTTAACAAGGACAAGGATCGAAGATGGATAAGTGGCCTTGATTTGACAGTTAATTAGCACCCCACTAGCTAGGTCGTGTAGGTAGCGCTAGTGATGTTGCTGCAGCATGCAGGTCGCAGACATGAGACTGAGTGATGAGGGAGGGTTGTTGTACAAACGTAGTCAGCCCAGGACATTCTAATTCTTGTTCACACATCACATGTAGACATAGTGGGTAGATAGAAATAGAATAGTTAACTATTCTAGCTAGGTCTACAAAAGCGTATGTAATACAATGAATTTAAATTGGGGACATTCAGCATTCTGTCTGGTACAAAATTAGTGGTATAATTGCCATAATTATTATGCGAAACAACAGGGTAAATAATCACACTGGAATTTGCCTTCTTCAAACAAGTGAAGAAGATAATTATCATGCAGAGAAAATGTTAGCACTTGTTGAGCCATGAAATGAAATAATAAAATTTCCATACTATATTGGAAATCATAAAAAATAAAAAAACACTAACTACATGTATGATGAGCTGAAGACAACTAAAAAAGCAAGTTAAATAATTCATAACCAGAGCTTGGCTTTTGGTCATTTAAATGTTGATATACTTTAAGTACCAGTCAACGTCAATAATGCATTCTAGGTTAATAGCAAAATCGTTATTCGCTGCTACACCCCTGTCCTTCTTTCACGGACCATTAGCATATTCCTTCGAGGCCTAGACGGAATAATGTACCGTTAGTTACTATGACTATATGAGTATGACTCATTCATTGATGATACAGTAGTACAGTAGTGCAGTATCGTCACGGTAATAGATTAAGCTCCATGTACCACTAGTACTCTCATCATTGAGGGCTATATTCGCTCTGGAGTAACATCAAAAGCCCCGTCAGGCAAGAGGCGTGCAGTGCAAAGAGCCGTTCCCCAGCACTTTTGAAGATGTTGACATGTCTAGTACAGGCTATGTAAACCACGTTCGCACCTGGCCCAGGTCCGGTTGGCTGTGTGTATATCTAATAATCACTCTTCTCGGGCTGCAAACGTGCTACAAGCTCGTATCATGGTATTTATATCTCACCATGCTGTTCTCGTTGTATGAACAGACCGTGCTGACGGTCGTGCTGATCGTGGGAATCCTGGTGGCGGCCATTTTTATTTGTGGTGTTATAAGACACAGGCGCAGTAGAAAATGTAAGTTATTTTTATACCTCTATTCTGATTTGTTAATTTGTTTCTTTAAAGATAGTGAGCAAAAATTGCTTTTAATTCTATTCTGAAATTTACTGAGCTTTAAGTGGTAAATTTTTGCCATTGGAGATTTGGATGTCAGTTTTAAGCTGATAAAACTTTGCTTTTGATTCCTCATTACAAGTCAAATTCATTTCTTTTAAATAAAAAATTTTGCAAATTTTTGGGGGTTATAATTTAAAGATCTATGAATAACGTAAAAGATTTGTTGTGATGCTAGCCTGGCAAACATTGAAGCTGCATGGCCCGATTTTTACCGAAAGACAATTCTTCATCAGAATTTGTTTTTTCTCTGAATGAACTTTGACAGATGATGCTGTTTCAAAACGAAAAACATACAAACACTTTTACACATGCCACGGACAATGCACAACGCACAATGCACATTTTATGTACAACGCAATATAGTTTGTACATGGCTGATGGACGTGAGATAATCTAAAGATCCCGACAATAACACATTTTTATTTATTTATTTATTTATTTTTAATACCACTAATCACTAACAGATTTTTTCGTGCAGTACCTTAAATGAAAGCTTAATAACTTTTGCAAATCTATAAAAATCGCTTTTTGAATCGAAATCAAAATTTTCAGGTCACATCAGCAAAGAATTGGACCTAGCTTCTTTAAGAAAAATTTTTTAACCTCTTAATTAAATTTAAAAAGAAAATTGCCCTCATGCCCCCATCCATTGCCTTGGTGCCCTTTGAAATATTCCATTTAATATTTTAATTTCCCTTAATAGAGGTGCCCTTCACAAAGGGAAAACTGCCCCGTCCGTAAAGAATCAGGCCTGTATATATATACAAACATTACAAAGATCAAAATTTGATGGTTTTGTTTAGACGTTGTACTCGCATTTGGGGGTGATGACAAACTTATGCATTGATAAAAACTTTATCTTTAAAAACAATTAAACTAAAAGCTTACATTATTTATTAACTGTTGATTTTTTAGTATCATGTGCAACTCAGCCGACAGCGCCCAAGCCCCGATTCAGAAAAAGGGAGAAATTTCTCTTTTATGGTCGCAAAATGCTGAGAAAGGTAAGAATGTTGGTGTGTCAAATGAATCTTCCTTGAACACAGCCAGAAATATATGTACTTTTTTTGCATAGGTTTTTACTTGTTTCATTAGTCATCCTCAGAACGAGGCCTCACCTGTTGGTTGGTGGCGCTGTTTAATGTTTCGGCCACTAGGTGATGGTCTGGCCGGTTGTGTCCCTAACACGGCACTTGTGTATTTTTTTTACGTGCAACAGGTATATTTGAGAGGACGAAAAAACTATCTTTTTAATGTTAAGAGCTGAATTATTTTACAAAAATGATGGATGTACGAGGAATATTCAATCCAAAACCCACCACAAAAAAATGCATGGTGCCATGGAATTTTGATCCAGTGAGATTAGTAGCTTCTTACAGGAAATATTTGAATTATGGAGCTCTGAAATTTTTTCTGCCCTAGAACTGTAGAAACAGACCCATATTGAGGACATCATTGTTGTATTTATATGAAAGTGAAGGCCTCCAGGACTATGGTATGGTCATACTCTAGCACTGGTCAAATGCGTAAATATGCTTTCTGATTCTTCCAGCTTCAAAGGTTGTACCAGTGCTCAATTACCATTCTTGTGCAAGAGATGTTGGTGTTTTTTTAACTCTTGATTGTTCGCAAAATGTCTTAAAGCCAAGCTCATGTTTATAAAACATCTTCATTAGGTTCCCCCAACGCCACCCCCCCCCCCAAAAAAAAAAAAAAAATGGCCCATTGCAAATTCCTTTAGGCTTCTTACTAATCGGAGGAACCAAGCAGTTTAGGATGGCCCTCAAACCTAGTTGCAAAAGAATGTTATTAATTTTACGGATCATTTCATTTTTGGCAAAATACCTGATTGTGTACTTCAGTTGTTACCAATTCTGTAATTGGTTCTAGTGCAATGAACATACCACAGTCGTGATTCTTCATTCTTGTAAAGTGTAAAGATTGTTTCTGTTTTTGTCTTTTTTTCAAGGTGCGATCAATATCCGGGGCCCAAGTGCACTCTGTCCGGCGACAAGTGCGGAAAAGAAGAGACTACATCAATCTAGCGAAAAGCTTAAAAAAGTGAGTGTTATTGTAGGTTTTCCTGGACAATTTTAACAAAACTTCATTGAAATTAACACCGGCTCATTCAAGTTCGTTTGAAAAGCATTCAACAGTCAAAAAGAGCAGTTCAATTTCAACAGTATAGCATCAAGTCAAATAAGACCATTCAACAGCAAGAGGCTGGTCAATATCCGGGGCCCAGGTCAACTCTGTCCACTCTACTGGTTGGAGACAATTTTTAAAAATGAAACAAAATAAATAAAATTAAATTTATTATATTAATTGACTGATCTAATAAGCCCCTCCTGCCATCAGTGCTCAACGTGGGCAACTTGTACGACACAGCCTAGCAACGCATGGCACCATGAGCCACAAACAATGTTTGTAGCTTAGTGTCAGCTCAGGCCTGACACTTCATGGAGGCAAATTGCCTTCAGGCCCCCTGGTCATTGCCTTTGAGGCCTCTTGAAAATTCAGAAAAACAGAAATTTATAATTGTCGTTTTCACCTTCAGTATTTTGCAGACTGACGATAGAGGTAACCAGCCAGTCCTTCAGATCAAGGAGCCACCTCCTTCCATCTTAGAGGCTGACCTCAGTGAGATCCAGCTACCTCCTGAGCTACACATCCCTCCTGAGGTTCTTTACATGCTGAAAAACATCAGGTAAGGGCAAGGCAGCGGCAAAGAGGTGTCTGGAAGTCTGCTGGACGTCCGGGTTTTAGCTTTGATATTCAGTATTATGCAAGTTTCATGTAAAAATATCATACTTAGCCCTGTTCTTATTTCCTGCGAATGCGATGCGATGCGACTTTCGATGCCACAAGTTCGCAATAAGCAATTCGGAAGAGTTGCCCTATGCTCAACTCTTGCGAAACATTCACAGCGAAAACAGAGCTGTGACGTCAAATTCGCTTCACACGAGGCGTTGGCAGCAAGTTCAAACCGGGCTTTAAGGTGAGTAAATTGGACACCCTACTAAAAAAAATAATACAATTTTGGAATGTCATGGCCGAGTGGTCTTGCGCACTGGACTCCAGTTTTGCAAACCTCACTTGATTGTATTCCCCTCATGCAAAGTTTCCATTCCTACTTTAAACTAATCTGTTCGGGACCCTAAATCCTTTTCTTTATCCACAGGGTATTTGGTCATTTCGAACAGCCGCTCTTTCTGGAGCTGTGTCGCTCAGTCGAGACCAAGTTCCTTCCAGCTGGAGCATTCCTGTTCCGGAGGGGTCAGGCTGATGACAGCATCTTTGTGGTTCAGTCAGGCAGACTCTGTGTGTACATCACTGAGCCGGTACAGTTCACCATTCCTTGTCCATTTCTCAAACTTACGCTTCCAGTCATTCATAAACAGGGCGGTTGGGTTGGGTCGGTCAAGTTGGTGTAGTGGTATCTTTCCTCGCCTTCTACCTCAGGGACCACGGTTCGAAACCCACCCGGGGCACTATGTGGATTGGGTTTTGAGTCCCTACTTGATTGCGTAGATTTTCCCGGAACAATTCTGTGGGGTTATCCTCCCACATCTAAAACTGAAACTTGCTTTGTTGTCTTCTCTCCACTATGGGGTTCTTGACTACTAGAGTGATATAAGTTCACTTTTCGGAGAGTCCTTGGCTTCACAACTGGAATTTTTGACCGAATTTTTGGTGGAGTACGCAACATTTATTTACAAACAAACTGTTCAAAACAATGCAGTTGCACCATGCAGCATTTTGGGGTTTTTTTTTTCACTCACTGGCCGGACTGATGAACCCGACTTTTGAGTGTTCTGCAAGATTTTTCAATCGCTTGTGCACTTCATTTGTTTTCCTTCTTTTATGGAAAGTTTATAAAATCCCTTTCTTTCTCTCTCTCTCTGCGTAGGATGGTCACGAGTTTGAAGTGAAGCAAGTATTACAGGGGGACAGTGTACACAGTTTACTCAGCGTTCTGGATGTCATTACTGTAAGTAACACTTTGTAGTGTGTCCCAGAAGAAGGGCATGAGGCTCTATGACTTTCTTCCAGGCACACAAAGTACTTTTTGTCCCAGCAAAATAAAGTTTTTTAGCTCCTGACAAAAAAATATGGTTTTACTGTTTTGTTGCTAGAATAAACCCCAATGACATTTTTTCCCATTCCCATGCAGAGTGTAATTTAATTTTTCGATGAGCAACTTGAATCCCATCCTCTACCTTTCAATAATCCAACCGGACTGTGAAATACTTGTGTTTGTCTCTGCAGGGCCACCCTAACCCGTACAAGACGGTATCAGCCAAGGCTACTGAGGATACCATGGTGCTCAGGCTACCAGTCAAGGCCTTCCAGTCAGTGTTTGAAAGATACCCTGAGAGTCTGGTCAGAGTGGTCCAGGTAAGGTCACGTCACCTCTGACCTCATGGGTAACCATACATTATACTCCTGGATGAAGGGAAGCAATTAGTTTCATGGGATCATGAACATGCATTCAGGGCCTAGTTTCGTCGCCTGTAGAATTTACGTGCTTTAAATAGCACCATAAGCTTAGGATTCCTGGTAAGCAGCAACTTGAAATGGAGCCCCACCGCTCCAAATCTGTCATACATGGCAGTGTAGCTAAATCTAAAATTTCTAGTTTTACCATTGAACAGAACTTCTTAACTCCACCAAATTAACTTGGAATGAGCTCATGAGTCTTTTCAACACCTAAACTGAAAGGCTATATTGCAGGCTCAGTATGGGGCAAAGCCTTGTACCATTGTGCCATACACATTCATTACATACCTTATGAAACTACAGAATTTACCTGGTGACACAGCAACAGTCTCTAGTCTGAGGAATTCAAATTGAAACGGTCACCTGTGACTAAAGCAATGCATTGGGACCAGACATTGCTCAAATGTAACTTGCAAATGCGTTATTCCTACAATATTCGAATAATGCTCGTAGAATTTGGTTTCAGATGATGGTGGTGAGACTCCAGCGTGTCACCTTTCAAACCCTTCACAACCTACTTGGCCTGAGCAGTGAACTTATAAACAAGGTGAG